>JAGSMP010002226.1:0-29485 GCA_029286625.1 Parnassius orleans
CACCTCGCTACAGTACCTTAAAGGGCCGCTGTGCACGGGGTTCAGTGAACGCCGTACAGCGTTGTTGCGAAGAAAAACGTACTCCGCGGTTGAAAGGTCTTTGGGCACGTAGAAAGTCTTCTTGCCATACTGACTCGTACTTTCTGGGGTGAACTTAGCCATGTGATGACGGAGTCGCGACGTGAAGCTACTGAGATCTGGTGTGGTAGCAGTGTTGGGCGTGAAAAATTCTCCAGGTAGGCTGGCTCGCCGTATACTAACTCTGCTGCTGAAGCCTTAATGTCTTCTTTGTAGGCACTACGGATGCTAAGCAGTACCAATGGAAGAGCTTCCGTCCAGCTGGTGTCATCATGGCACATGATGGCTGCCTTCAATTGGCGGTGGAGACATTCCACCATACCATTGCAGGCAGGATGGTAGGCTGTTGTAGGACGATGTTGCATACCAAAAATTGGATGACATGGCGCGGAACAGCTCACACTCGAACTATCTGCCTCTGTCGGTTGTGATCTTGCGAGGACAGCCGAAGCGGGATACCCATCCAGCGATGAAGGCGCGGGCACAGGTCTCCGCAGTTATGTCAGCCAAGGGATATGCCTCAGGCCAACGAGTGAAGCATTCGATGACTGTGAGGCAGTATCTGTAACCACAAGAAATTGGTAATGGCCCTACTATGTCCATATGGACATGTGAAAAGCGTTTAGAAGGAACTGGGAATGGAGAGATGGGTGATTGCGAATGCCCGTAAACTTTGCTTTTCTGGCAATATATGCATTCTCTGGCCCATTGCTGGCAATCCTTCTTTGCACCAGGCCAGATAAATCTTTCCGTCACTAATTACACAGTTAAGGCAACCTGGATGACTCAACCGACGTAGTGCGTTGAAAATTGGTCTTCTGAAGGCGGCTGTGACAAATGGACGTGGATGCACTGTAAAAATGTCACTGTATATGTCCGTGTTGCAATCGGGAGTTTTTATCCTTCTAAGTTTTAGAGCGGTACCTTTTTCCAATAGTTCTTTCAGTTCAGGATCAACATCTTGAGCAAGAGCTTGGTAATCGATGGGCTTCGATAATTCCTCGATACGCGAAAGAGCATCTGCGACAACGTTATCCTGGCATTTTATGTACCAAATATCTGTAGTGAGTTGAGAGATATAGTCCAGATAACGGAATTGTCTCGGTGAGCATTTCTCGCAGTAATATGAAAAGACAGATGTAAGCGGTTTGTGGTCTGTAAATATTGTAAAAGATCTAGCTTCTACCATATGTCTAAAATGTCGAATAGCGTCGTAAATGGCTAGAAGTTCACGGTCGTACGGACTATATTTCTTCTGCGTAGATGTCAGACGTCTTGAGAAAAATGCCAGAGGTTTCCAGGTTTTGTTGCCACATCGTTGCTGAAGTGCTGCGCCAATCGATGTATCAGATGCATCAGTAAAAACCGCCAAGTCGGCGTCAGGCTCCGGATGTGATTGCATAGTAGCCGTTGATAGGCTCGACTTGCAATTATTAAATGCCTTGGTCATTTCTGGGGTCATCACTATACTTTGTGATGCCTTGGTTTTAGGACCAGTTAATACGACATTCATTGGCGCCTGCAGTTCTGCTGCTGCGAGTACTGTTATACGGGACCTCGTAAACTACGTTTTAAAAAAAAAACTTTTATTACACAAAGGAAATAATATTATTTAGAAATAGAATTGGTTACAAATTTTAATTGGCCCGGAGTCGAAACTGGCAGACACGCGATGATACAGAGGTGTTAGGGATTCAGCGGTCGGGCAGAGACTCTCGTTCCGGGAGCGGGAAGCAGAGGTGCCTTTAAATAATGACAAGACTATTTAGAAATCTATGTAATCAGTTATTATCCATGATTAGGGTTTTCCTAGCATTGGGAAATAACAGCCCGATTTAGAGTAAACTACACCCTTAAAGTGGAATTTATGTTAAAGTAAATGAAATATAAATCAGCCGATTCGAAGGTCCCGTGTTAATGTTTGAGGGTTAATGTCATCTAATTCAGTGTCCTTATTTTCAGGAATTTATTTTCTCTAGATCTCATTATTTTCTTGTGTATGCCAGTTTCATACATCTTATAAATAATAAAGCACATAATAAAAATTATAATTACAATTGTGATACCTGAATAATATTTTTGATATAAAACAATATGTGGTTTTTCAATTATACTGTTAAGGCTTTTCAGGATTTCAGGATCATCATAAGCTAAGGAATCTAAGTTAACATTCTTAAGATTAATTACAGGTAAATTTGATACAATGTTATTATACGCTACAATATTACAACAGGAATCATTTAAAATATTAAAATTAGGTACAATAGTTTTCAGTTGAATTTCACGATTTTCACGTGGTGTTAAACGAGTGTCTTTACAGTAGGCGACACATTCAGGAGGTAAGTACAATATACCATTTCCACTAAATTCTATTTCAGTAGCTTGGGAGTTATTACATTCAATACTTATTTTAGTTTTTTCAGACATTACAAATAACCATCTATTAAAGCGTAGTGGCTGCCAGATGCTAACGTGACCATGAATAAATTTGGTTTCACAAATCGAAGGATAGAGTAAATACTTTTGTAATTTCGGTTTCACAGGAGGTGTCGTGGAAGAGGAATACAGTATTGGTGTTTGACAAAGGTAATGATCATTTTTTATTACTCTGCAATAATCTAGGTTATCTAACTTACAATACATTGATCTATCTCTGCTTATACCAATATATTTGGAGGATGGAATGATGGTCTAATATGATTCTGGATTATTTTTATCATGAGGGACCAGTGAAGGTAAGTTATGATATATGTTTAAGTGTATAGGGTTAATAAGAGGGATTTTTACTGCAAACACTACTTTTTCTTTATTAAAGTAACTAGATATTTCTGATACATTTAAAATAGTGTGCATGTTATCGAGATTTAAAGGAACTGGGAGTTGTTTAGATTCGGGTAAGAATCTGTAGTTTTCGACCAATTCGATGTAAAGTTCTTTAGGTGTTAGGATAGTAGGATACAGGATATTAGATTTGCTAAACATGATAGCATTAACTATGTCCTTAACTTTGAAGGACAAGGCTAGGAGACTATTTTCTATGATGGAAGTTAATTCCAGCATGCGAGATCTAATACCTAGTTCTCTTGAAGCGTAAGTCAGATTTAGGATGTCTTGGGACAGTCCATCAATTGCATTTTTCAGATGGTTTTCATTTAGTTTAATTTTATACAGAGTTTCGTTAAAAGATCTGAGCGAAGAAGTAGTGACTAATATATTTTCCTTAATCAGGAGGGCTAATTTCTTTTGGTCTATTTCTACCTCTGTGATGGCGTTGTCGTATCGGATGGCATCGTCTTCATCCATTGTGCCAAACAACTTTTTTGATACAGTGCCTACGAATCCTAGAAGTGCGGACCTTCTCGACTGGCGAGACGTAAGATGAAAGATGGCTTCGTTGTCATGGGCTATATCATTATAACGGGTGTTCAACGGTTCAAAGAGATTAGTACATTCTAAACGATCAAAGACTTTGCCATCATTACATACTTGTTTGGATTTATCAAGGACAAGTCGCAGATTTAGAATATGAGAACTAATAAAGGATACATCATACGGGATAACTACACTAAGATAACTATCAACTAAAGTTAAGGAACCTAAAGGGTCGAAGTAGATACCAGGACTGTTCGTCAAGGGCATAATGAATTCTTGACTCAGCGCGGAATTACTGTAATAGAATATAATTAAAATTACTATTATGTATATAACTAGGGTTACGTTTCAGATCTAGGAGCTAATTTAACTTCGTCATAGTGATGTGTCACATGATGTCTACTTATGAGTAATGTCAAGGTGTTTCTGCCATTGATTTTTACAACTTTATACGGTCCTTTCCAAATCGGCGAAAGGGCTTTGCGCAGACGCACATGATTCTTGAGATATACGTAATCTCCGACTTTATACTGAACGGGCCGTGAACGGGTGTCGTAATAGTATTTAGATCTTTCTTTAGATCTTTGTATGTTTTCTAAGGCTTTTTCACGTGAAAGTTTTAGACAATGGTGTAGGGATTTGAGATATTCTGGATATGTAGGGTCCGATTGTAATTCGTAGATGGAGTCCGGATAAAAGCTTCTGACCGAAGAGGAGTTCGTATGGTGTGAAATTAGTAGTGGAATGAGAGAGGTGTTATATGCCAACATAGCGGTATAAACATACTTATGCCAATCGGAATGATTTTCGTTGACATAAGATTTAAGATATTCCTTAAGTGTGGAGTGACTGCGCTCAAGTGCACTTGCGTTTGAGGATGGTATGGGGAAGACCAGATTTGTTTATTTTTCAGGAAGTTGCAGGTTCTTTTAATAAATCTACGGTGAAGTTTTTGCGTTGATCGGTTAAAACAGACTTTGGGAGGCTGAAAACAGAAATAAAGGGCACTAGGCACTCACATGTTTCTTCTGCAGTCGCATTAAGGTTAGGGTAAGCGAGAGAATATTTGGTGAGATCGTCCTGCAACGTAACAATAAATTTGAGTTTATTAAGTCCAGCTTCTGGAAGGGGTCCTACAACGTCGAGGCTGATTCGTTCAAATGGCTTGGTGGAAGTGGTAGTTATTTGCATAGGTGATTTATTAATTTGTCTTAGGTTTATTACTTTGGCATTGGGAACTTCTTACGTATGTTTCGATATCTGTCCGCATATTTTTCCAGAAATACTCTCTTTATTCGATTATACATTCGCGTAGATCCTAAATATCCGGCAATTGGAATGTCGTGGTTTTTGCAGAGTATTCTAGGTATCTCGGAGGGTGTAGGGTAAATTATAGTATTGTGATAAATATAAACTGATATTTGAGTATTATTAAAGATATAGCAGAACATGTTGTATATTTTCGTCCAGATGTGTTTGTCGAAAGGATTTTGGAAATCAGTATGGCTAAATTTAGATTGGAATCTGGAATTACGTAATATATCGCATCGAAGATTTAGTAGCTTTTATAAATGTCTTCATAAGAACTGTTATGAAAGTTGTATACTGGTGAATAGAAAATATATTGTTTTCCCTTGTGATCGAATGAGATGAAGGAGTAAAGAGTTCTTTCCTATCTAAGAGTTCTTTAGAGTTTTCGAGGTTACTTAGAATTTCTTCTACGTGAGGGTTGGAGTCATCGAGATCGATGGAGGTAGGTATGACAATGATCTTGCAGTTAGTTTTCAGGATACTTTCGTTATGTTCTAGGATGTTAGCGTTACTTTTAAAGTCTTTGTTGCTCATTGTTTTTAGAAATTTGCTATAATTATCGTCACGAGAAGGATTTGGTATTAGATCTGGGGATTTGTTAGATGTGGTCGATGTAGGAGGATCGTCGATACCTGGTAGTGAATCATCGTTTTCCAAGAGGTCTACAGAAGGTAGTCTATCGTCAAGGTCTAAGGAATCAGGGGGTAGTTGGATATCAAGATCGTCAAGAGTAAGAGGGCTGAATTGAGATGTGGAATTATCTTCATTTTGATTAGAATTGGATGGAATAGGATCAGAGTCTGATGGTTGAACTGGGTTTACAGGATATCGGGATAGGGCGTCAGCAGCGGCATTAAGTTTTCCTT
The DNA here is from genome assembly GCA_029286625.1 of Parnassius orleans. Taxonomy (NCBI): domain Eukaryota; kingdom Metazoa; phylum Arthropoda; class Insecta; order Lepidoptera; family Papilionidae; genus Parnassius; species Parnassius orleans. The sequence continues at coordinate 5,628 of JAGSMP010002226.1, forward strand.
TCTGGTACTCGATCTCATACTCGTACTCTATTAGTTTTAGGCGCCATCTTTGTAACTTGCTACTAGGATATTTATGATTGAACAACCACTTTAGTGGTCTATGGTCAGTAATGATCTTGAATTTTCGTCCATAGAGGTATGGGCGAAAGGTTTTACAACCGAACAAAATAGCAAGGAATTTTTTTCAGCGGTATTGTAGTTACATTCGCTTTTGTTGAGGGTCCGAGAGGCAAAGGCTATTGGCTTATCCTTGCCAATTGGACCTTGACTGAGTACAGCACCGATAGCGTAATTAGAGGCATCACATGTTAGGACGAAAGGGATGGAAAAATCTGGAAAAATGAGGATGGGAGCAGAGGTAAGTTTGTGTTTGAGTTCGTCGAGGCGACTTGTTGGTTTCCCATAGAAAGGGACATCCTTTTTAGAAGTTGAGTTAAAGGTTTAGCAATTTTGAGAAGTTGGCAATGAAACGGCGATAATAGGATACAAGACCGAGGAAGGACTTAATGTCTTTCGGGGATTTGGGAGTAAATTGAGTTACTTTACTTTCTCAGGGTTAGGTTTTACACCATCTTTGGTTATTTGATGGCCAAGATATGCGACTTCACGTCGGAGCTTGTCAGGTTGGAGTTTTAAATTGTAATTTCGAAGCCTTTGGAATACTGACGAAAGGTTATCAATGTGAGAATTCAAATCATGAGAATATATGACGATGTCGTCAAGGTAAACAAAACACCGTATGCCTTGGAGGCCTGTGAGAGCGGTATTCATTAATCGTTGGAAAGTGGCAGGCGCGTTTTTTAAGCCAAATGGCATCCTTGTAAACTGGTAGTGTCCTTGTGGTACACTAAAGGCTGTTTTAGGAGCGTCTTCCTCATTGATCAAAATCTGGTGAAATCTTGACGCGAGATCAAGGGTTGAGAAGTATTTGCTCTGTCCCAGCTGGTCTAAAATTTCGGATATTTGCGATATAGGGTAGCTGTCACCAACAGTCATGTCGTTTAGTTTCCGATAGTCGATAACTATACGCCATTTTTGTTGTCCGGATGCGTCAATTTTTTCGGACAATCCAAATTGGTGAAGACCATGGAGACTCTGAATGTTTATGATTCCCTGGTCGAGCATTTGATCAATTTGTTTTTAACTTCTTTTTATACCTCTGGGAACCGATAAAATTTTACATTTATGGGATTTTGATCGCTAGTTTTATGTTATGCTTAAGGGCATCTGTGTGGGAAAGTTTGTCGCCAGGAATAAAGAATATGTCCGAGTATTCAGAGCAAACATCGTGAAGAGCGTTTGCATCTTCAGGATTGAGGTGGGAGACTCTAAGGAGGTTTAATACTTCTTGTGTTCGGAGATAAGAATTTGTGTTTTTTAAATGACAAACTGTGTGAGTGTTTACTGGATCAGAAGGTTTGGTTAAAGAACTTAAGGGAATTAGTGAAATATCTAGGTTTGACTGTAGGGTTATAGGAGTTTCAGAGGTATTGATTACTGATAAGTTAATTCTTTTGTTTTCTTTGACTGCGACTAAGCAATTAGCGATTAGTAAATCTTCATGATAATATTGGTCTAGTACGAGTCCTTCTTTTACTTCAGGGTTGGAGACAGAGCATTCTATGACGGTTTCGGATCTGGGAGGAATAACGTAGGTAGGTTCATTTAAATGTAGTTTTATTTCATTTCCACCTATTTTCAAAGTTTCATGAGTGTAGTCGATTGTGCAGCCAAAAGCGATTAGCATATCAGTGCCAACTATACCATCATAAGGTAAGTTTATTTGGGGTATTATATGAAATCTATGTGTGATACTATTTTTATCATTTATTTTTATCTTAAGTGGAAAATGGCCCATTGTAGGTGAAGCTTGATCAATGGGGTCAATACCTTTCAGAAATATTACTTCTGTTGCGATGTCACCTGGTTTTTGTATAGAAGATCGTTTCAGTAGGCTAACAGTTGCGCCAGAGTCTACAAGGAGAGATAAGGTAGTGTCCGACACTGAGGAATACACAAGGATATGAGGTAAACGTTTCTTGAATGGACCAATATTAATTTCATTTTATTGGTTTAATTCGCTTTAACAAGCAGTTTAATTCATAGAGTCCCTACTATTAGGGGATACAGAGGATACAGTGGATATAGTATTGCGGTTAATTCGCGTGTCCCTATCGTTAGGGGATACAGAGGATACAGTGGATGTAGTATTGCGTTTAATTCGCGTATCCCTATCGTTAGGGGATACAGAGGATACAGTGAGTGTAGTGTTGCGTTTAATTCGCGTGTCCCTATCGTTAGGGAATACAGAGGATACAGTGGGTGTAGTGTTGGTGCCTTTGATATAGTAATGTTTTGAATTCGATGCTTGGGTCTCACGAGACACCACCTAATGATCACCAAACGATGATTTAAACGCATTAAGGGCTCACCTTTATGCGTTTAAATCATCGTTTGATTTACCATGATCTTCCGTGTAGTCACTGCTTTCGTTAATATTTACCACGTGGATTTGAGCTTGATTGTTTTGATAGCGTCTTGGAGATGAACTTTGATTATTTTGGTCTCTAAAGCGGTTATTATTGAATTCCGTTTCCTACAATCCTCGATAGTGTGCCACGTTTTACAATAACGGCACACTGGAGGACCTGAAGTAGACGGCTTTGACTATTGGTATTGTTTGAGTAGCCTCGCTGAATTTGTTGGGATTGACGTTGAGGCCAACGTCCTTGATTAGATGAACTGGTATTAATTGCCGAAGTTACGTTTAGAAGAGGTCTGAAATATCTTTTCTTCGGATACAGCGAAGCCAATGGCTTCATTTAAAGTTTCAGGGTCACGGCATCTGACTACCGTTGACAATCGAGTTTAAGCCACTTATAAATGTATGCAACTTCTATCTTGCATTGCAGCGACACGGCCAGTCAGTTCACCTTTCTTTTACGTGGGTATTGAAATATTGATTTCGGTTAATAGTTTCGATAGGCGTCTCTACGCGCGTAGTGCGAACTGGTTGACCGTTTCACTATTAGTTTGACAACAATCTTGGAGATCCGAGTAGTGCAGCGTAATGTTTTTTCTCGCCAAATTGAGTTTTGAGAAATTCTTTTAACTGTTGCCAGTTCTCGAACTCTTTAATGGAGCACGCACTTTCGGCACGGCCTTCGAGTTGGCTTAAAATATATTTTAATATTATATCTTGTTGAGGCGGTGACGCAAGGCTTATTGCATTTCTGCAATTATTTAAAAACGCATTAAGTTTTTCGCGATTTCCATCAAATTTATTAATGAATTTACTTAGAAAGTTCATGTCGATTTCCTTTGTTTCTTTAGACATGGCAATAGGCTCGTCCATAGGCATAGCGAGTTAGTCAAAACAAAATAACGCGTGAGGTACGGAGTTGCGATTAGAATGGAATGTTGCACTATTCTCAGAACTGAACGATAAAGAAATAATACAATGGAACAATGAATGATTAATTAAATGTTACTAAGTCTAATTCTTTAAAACTCTTAATACTTTGAATTAAATTGGAATTATGCAATGGAACTTTATAGTTAAATCACTGACACTTTTTTCACAACACGATTAGTTTCGATGTAGAATGAATGTACTTACCGGAACACTGCAACTACGACGGCAACACGAACCATTTCGTAGCCAGGCGAGATCACCCAAGGTGAGTGATAGGTCTTCGGAGTATGCCCCAACAAGGCACGTGAGGGTCTGATAAGGCCAGCAGGATACAGCGGTGTTAAATAGAGATACAGCGACTCGGAGATGAGATCGGAATTTAGCACTTTTTACCGACACAATCACACGTAGATATGGAATTTATTTAATTTAATTAAATTTTCACTGAATTGAGGCGTTCCGAGGATTTACTTATTTCTTTAAAATCCCACCGCTGCCACCAATGTTATACGGGACCTCGTAAACTAGGTTTTTAAAAAAAAACTTTTATTACACAACGGAAATAATATTATTTAGAAATAGAATTGGTTACAAATTTTAATTGGCCCGGAGTCGAAACTGGCAGACACGCGATGATACAGAGGTGTTAGGGATTCAGCGGTCGGGCAGAGACTGACTCGTTCCCGGGAGTGGGAAGCAGAGGTGCCTTTAAATGATGACAAGACTATTTAGAGGAAATCTATGTAATCAGTTATTATCCATGATTAAGGGTTTTCCCTAGCATTGGGAAACCGTAACAGTACGAAACGGCGGTAAAAATTGTACATACCCAAGAATCTCCGCTTTTCTCGAACTGTTTTGGGAATTGGGTAGTCCTGTATCGCTTGAATTTTGTCTGCACGAGGACGAATGCCGTCAGTAGATACGTCGTGTCCAAGAAAGGTAATGTGTGACTTACCAAAGTCATGATCTGGGTGTAGATCATTAATCAAACTAAAAAGTGGTTCAGGCAGTTGTTTCAACCGATCAAGTTTCACTTTTTCAGCGCTGCAACACATACCATGTGTCTGCCACACTGCTTTCAGTTCTATAAGCAATATCAGGGTCGTACTCCATAGCGGAATGGACCTTGTTTTTACATAAACGCAGTGTAATGGTTTCCTCATAACGTGACTGAATTGCTTTATGCACTTGTGGATTCGCAGTTTAATAATTTACATGTACAATGCCTGTGTACATCGGGATTTCTTTTCTAATAAGCGGACACAGCTTTACGATTTGAATCTGGCTTGTTCTGCCTATATCTTTCTTGTGCAATTTTTAATTGACTTTTTCTTGTGTAATTAGTAAATCTCGACCTTCGCTTATTTTTCTTTTTTTCATATTTTAATGTCGATAATATAGATTGATCTGTTCCGCTGGGTGGAGATGATATTTTACTATTTACAAAAGATGTAACAGTTAAAGGTCAGCTCTGAAAAGGATCACGCTCTTCGACAGGTATCTCCATGCGAAGCTGTGTAATTTTCTTCGCAACAATAGGCAGATAGGCGGCAAAATGTCCATTAGATAAATTATGGCTAAATCTTAATCGCCTTACTGGACAGATATCAGTTCCGGACTCTGTGTATAGCAGACCGTTTCGATGTACTTCAAACCTAAACGGAAATATTAATCCTGCAGCTACCATTAATTTGCTGTTGAATAATTATCGCCATTTCTGTCGTGAGTCATAACGAAAACCTAGGCCAATCATTTACCACAAATCTAACAATTTGTAAACGCACCACCATCGCGTTTTCTTGGGTTTCGTACATTAAAAATGAAAGAGCACAGAAACAAACAGGCGCCGTCACCTATAATGGGGACGACAGTATGTTCTTCCATTAATATTAAGAGTTTCTGTAGTCATTTTTCAGTGAGAAAAATACTATCAACAATACCTAATCACAAAGCAAATCAATTCCAAGTTTGAACAGTGGTTGTAAGAAAGACAAAATCAAGCAGCTAATCCGAAACACGTAGGAAATCTTAAACCTTATGCAAGCAAACTAGTCTAGGTCTAAGTCTAGTCAAATATCCGTTAACAGCAAATAGGTACCGTATGTGGTACAGGTTGAAGCCTCATTCACCTTTCACTATATATTAGTTCGATAAAACATAACGTTACTGCGTTCTAAAAACGATACCAACGCCATCTATTGGTAGGGATTGGAACTTGAAGATCAATATAAAATAGGTAGGTACCTAAGTATTTATTTTGGTTTTGCCATTTTATTAATTATATAAAAAAATTGGTTTTGTTGTTTATTTTCATTGTTTTTTAATTTTTAAATTAGTATTTTTTTGTTCAGGTGTAATTTTGTGCAAATGTTTTGTAAAAATCTTCTTGTCTATTTTGTTTTATGTTTTTGTGCAATAAAAGAATATTCTACTCTACTCTAATAAATTAAGTTTAAAATATTTATCAATATTATTTACGTTATTTACGACCCAAAAACCTTAAAAATGACACCCAAGTCACCCAACCCATGATGATTTTACATACAAACATACATCCATCCATCCTTTCATCCATGTTGGTTACACACCATAATCGATGCTATTTTCGTAATTAACGTCCCAAAAAAACCATAAAACGACACCCATATTGACATTTCAACCACATCGCACCCCCACAGGGGATGACGGTAGGTATTTCCCGTCTGCTACGTTGGATTTTGAAATATTTGTTGTTTTCGTAATCAGCGAGCCGATAAATCATAAAAACGATACCCATGTTGATTTTCAGAATTTGTCACCCCTATTCCACCTTTCAGGGGTTGAATTCTGAAAGATCCTGAAACAATTCTTTACTCATTTATTGATAGGAGTACTCCTGTGAAGTTTCGAGTAAAATAGTTTAACTAATCTTGTTTCCCCATACAAACTTTTAACCCCTTTTTCACCCCCTTAGAGGTTGAATTTTCAAAAACTCTAGAACACGTTTTTGTTTATTTCTAATCTTTAACCTAAAAACAAAGATTCAGGCTTCTAGCTCTAAAAATGACGGACTTCCATACAAATTTTAACTCCTTTTTCACCCCCTTAGGGGGCGAATTTTCAAAAATCCTTTCTTAACGGATGCCTACGTCATTTCAACTGTCTGTATGCCAAATTTCAGCGAAATCCGTTCAGTACATTCGGCTGTGCGTTGATAGATGAGTCAGTCAGGTTTGCCTTTTATATGTATGTATATATAAGATAAGATTCTGCAACCATAGTAAAAAATATATTATTATTAATTAAACGATTAAATTACCTTAATTTGTTTTTTTTTAAGAGATGGCGATCACCAGTTCTTAAAAATAAAAGACAAAACTTTTGGCGAGATTGATACATTATGTAATAGAACCATAAGATCATTAGGATAATCACAGGAGCATAGGTATTAAATTTAAAGAATTATAACGCAAGGAGTTACGTGGTAGCTCAGAATATAAGTTCCCGGATAGCATACAAAGTACTTAAGTTCAATCCCAACTGAAGCGAAAGTAGTGAAGAAAACATTGTAAGCAAACCTAAATTTTAAAAACTGAGGGTATATAAAGATTTCGTCGACACACCAGTAGGGCTGTGTGATGAATTCTGCCCCGTTACAAAAACAAATCCTCTCAAATATGAAAGTTTGTGCCTAGCAGAGCAGGACAGTATTTCATGTCGGCACATCGCTTGCAACTGTACAAAGCAAGTTCGGCGTCACATGGAATACTGTTCTCATCTCTGGGTACCTAGTGCCAACTCTTTCCACTTGACCGCATCCAGCGTAGAGCGGTTTGAATCGTCGACGACCGAGTTCTTTATGATCGGCTACATTTACTGGCGCTGCATAGGGATGTAGCATCCTTATGCATTTTCTATCGCATCTACCACGGGGAATGCTCTGAGGAATTGTTCGGATTAATTCCAGCCGCCAAATTTCACAAACGCACATCACGTCAAAATTACGATTCAATCCACATCACCTGGATGCTTGGCGGTACACCACTGTGCGTTTTACTGGGAGATTTCTACTTCGTACAACTTCTCTGTGGAATTGTTTACCACCGGCTTTTTAACCACCGGTTGGCACCGGTTTCTTATCGTGGTAGAGCCATGCTCCAGCTATATTACTGGTATAATTGTAGCACGAATGGGTCGGCTCGACCGGGGAAGGACCACGCTCTCACAGAATATCAGCGTAAAATATTAGCTTAACGCTGCTGGGTTTTATATGTTGAGTGTAGAGAAAGGGAGACCCTTTTTGGAAAAAGGCATTCCATATTAGTCCTCACGGGTGACAACGCATCTGCATTTTGATTCGTAATCGAGCACAGATGCAGATGTCTATGAAACCAGCAACCACTTACCATCAGGTGGACTGTGTGCTCGTTTATCACCCTTATCCTATAAAAAAACCGGCGATATTTCCGGACCGATATGACAGAGACCTTCAAGAGAAAAACTCCTTTCTAAAGGCCGGTAACGCATCTGCAATTCCCCTGGAGTTGCGGTTGTTCATGGGCGGCGTTAGTCACTTACCATCAGGAGAGCCGCACGCTCGTTTCCCCTCTCTTCTATAAAAAAAGAAGGACGTATAAAAAGGCTGTTAGGTTACTTTATAATTGAAGTTGAACATCGTACTTTTGCTCTTGTAATAGCTAGGCGCTACATAAAAAAAGTACAAGTAAAATCTTTGTTTTCATTATTGTTCTCTCCTATACTTAGACCATTAACTATAACTTTTGATGTTTTATATACAAATTCAAGACATTCTTTTCAGTTTAATTACATTTTATTATAATATTTATATATATATATGCAATTTTGTTCGATAACTTGTTGCCATCTTGTAGGTGGTGACATAATCTCGTTGCTATAAAAATCTTAGGATTTTTTATCAAAAAAATTCGACAAATAGTTTTGACAGTCCTCTCTTGATGTTAACCTAACACTACCCAAAGAATTCTGAAGAGACCGAAATATGTGAAAATCTGTGGGTGCAAAGTCAGGTCAGGAGTATATGATAGACACTTCCCAACCTAGCTCTCTCAATTTTTGCTGAGTGTTTTTGCTGAGCTATTTGTTTAGCTGTTTCTGCTGTGTTTCGTATGGTGAGTGTAGAGAACCGGAGACCCATTTTACTGGAAAAGAGGCATTCCATCTTAGTCCTCACGGGTGACGACGCATCTGCATTTTGATTCTTTATTGAGGATAAATGTAGATGTCTATGGAATCACAACAACCACTTACCATCAGGTGGACTGTGTGCTCGTTTGTCACCTATCCTATAAAAAAAAAAAGCTAAAATTCATAATAAATAATGCCCTTCCAATCTCACCATACACACAGCATCACCTTATTGCGTATTAATCCGGGTTTCACTACAGTCTGTGGAGCTTGTCTACGCTTTGACCATGATCTTTTTCGCGCTTTCTTGTCATAAGTGATCCATTTTTCATCACTAGTGATTAATCTTTTCAAAAATGGTTCGGTTTCATTACGTTTCAATAGAGAATCGCAAATGAGTACACGATTCATTAGATTTCTTTCTGTGAGCTCGTGTGGTACCGAGCTTTTTTGTATAGCCTGACTTTTTCAAATGGGTCAAAACTGTTTTGTGGTCGATTGTCAATTCCTCGGCTATGTTGTAACTACTAATGCGTCGATTTTGCTCCAATTTTTCAAAATTAGCATCGACTTTATCCGTATGAGGGCAACCAGATCGAGCTGCATCTTTGACATCAAAATTCCCGGACTGAATAAGCTTGAACCAAATTTATGCTACTCTTACTGACACTGCATTAGGTCCATACACGTCACAAATTTTTTCGCGGCTTGAGTCGCATTTTCCCCTTTTTTGTAATAAAACTAAAGAACGTATCGAATTTCTTCGTTAGATTCACTCATTTTGGCGGACAGAACAACAATTGAAAAATGGCGGGAAAGTGATTTTAATTTTAATTTGTCTTTTCTTAATGTATTGATATTAAAACTAGCCAGATAGAAACAGTACAACCAAAGAGATTTTACGTGGGTCCGACTGATCACAACTTCGAGTCACGTTACAAAGAACATTTAGCGGGGTACAGGAATTGCAATCCCGATAAATCCCATTTTGCTAAACATATCTTGGACACTGGACACAACCTAACTAACGACCACTTTTTCAAAGTCTCACATAATTTTAATAAAGGGCTGCGACTGTGTGCTGGAACAGTTGGAGATGTTAAAAAATAATAATAGTAATGTTGCACTGCTGAATGAACAAACAAATGTTTCTAACTCACCTCTATTAAACATCTTTAAGCCTGTTCTCTAATAACGGACATCCTCGCAATATATTCGTTCGTCAACCTCACGGTGATCAGCGATTGGTTGCGTAGTTGGAGGATAGGCAGGCGTTTCGCAGCGGTTTGTTATTAATTTAATAGCAGGTGGCTGCGTACATCAGGTGGTGATTGATCGTATGTTTTATCGCATGACGCAGTCGCTCGCTACTTAATTGGGGATCGGTTGCGTCGGCGAGTTGTATAATTTGCAGCTGTTTTTGGCTTGCCGCTTACTAAGCGGTCAGCCACCACATAGTCTACTACACCTGATGCCTCGTGTAGAGGCGAAAATCGTATCATATTATCGTTGGTGTTGTGTCTTTCCTAATGTAGTGGTGGTGGGAGTAGTGGCCCTGGGATTAGTGGTGAAGGGGATAGTGCACGCAATTGAGGGAGGGCGGGAGGTGCTCTTTAATCTAGGTAAGACACATCATTTTATTTTATTGAGCGGATATTGGCAAAATAAATTTTTCTAACTTTAAAATAATGGATTTCCGCATAGTAACGCCTGGTTTTATTAATTAGTAAATCTAGTAAACTAAGAGTTATGATATCACACTATCGATACTTGATTTTGTGAGGATTTTTTTCAATTTAAATCAAATCTTTATTTGCGAATTTAGCTGTTAACAGAGGTGTTTGTGATATTTTAAAAGCCCTTCTATATTTAGCCACATGTTAATATGTCATTTTAATCTTTGACATGTAATGTTTGAAAATGATTTGAAAATGTATTGTTATTCAGGTATACTTGGATTTCTCCAACTACGCATTTTCGTGTTAAGAAACGCCTTCGGGAAATAAAGTAGTACCGAATGAAAATTTTGTTATATTATTTGTTATTAATAATAATTTTCCACAACTTCCAAAAAAATACGTTTCTGAATAATTTCTTCCCTATATTTATTACTTACACTAACATTACGGCGTAAATTGTAGGAACGAAAATATTGTAAACACTTTACTAGGCGCTGGGGTCCTTTTCGGGCCAGGATTCGTCTGGTATGGTATTACCATATTACCATAATTCCACCAGCACTAAACTCACTGCTGTGTTTTGCTTAGAAGGATAAAAAAGGAAATCTGCATAAAAATTATATTCTTTAAAGCTATTAACCAGACTCCGTGGGAGCAGCAACAGCATTCTGCACATCATAGCAGGGAAAATGGATGGTCCTCTGATAGGAAAGCTCATACTGAGGACTAAATCCCTATTAGTGTTTAAGTACTAACATAGTTACAAATAAATAATTAAATCTAAAATAAATTATCTAAATTTAATAGTAAGTATGAATAAGTTACGGTTGTAAACGCGAATGTAAAGAAATATTATTATATACTTTCCTTATTTCACAACGTAGCATATATTTCTATTTATAATACCTCATTCGTATAAATACGTAAAACAATAACGAAAAATTGTTCTGTATACCTAAAGTTATTTCAATTATGTGAGTGCATCTAGCGCGAAAATGTGATCCCATTCACGATGTACTCTTATCGTGAATTGTTCGTCGTGTTCAGTTATATGTGGATCATTAGCGGTATCCATTTAACAATGCATTACTGCTGCATATTTTCTCAAATTTGCACTTGAAACTCTTAAGTCTATTTTGTAGATATAGATCTAATTTAAAATAAAATAGAAATAATTAACGTAACATTTATATTTGCTTAACCGTAAGGTGGTGGCGGTGTAAAAATATCCAATAATTATCCCTTACCATATTGTCTTCGGGTGTCGTAAGAGGCGTCAGAGGAAAATGAAACAAAATCCTCCCTATAAGGAAATATATGGGGGAAGCCTTTGTACCGCAGTGGATTTTATAGGCTATAATGTATGCTTGGAACATGCTTTGTGGTATCACAATTAGACATGCAGATTTAATATAGAACCGACAGCCGATTTGAAGAAAGTTTTTCGAGTGGCAGCCTCCTGGGAAGCGCAGTGTTGCTCGAACCCCCACGAAATGGAGTGACGACCTAATTAAACATGCAGTTATCAATGGATGCAGGCGGATCAGGAACGTACTTTGTGACAATCTATTGTGGGGGCTTGATTGGAATCTACAAAATGCTATTAGTTAAAAAAAAAATTACATGTACGTTACAAAATAAACGGCTAAATTGAAATGTAATTAAATTTCGGCTTTTATTAAAAAGGAATCTGTTTTGTAAAATGCAGGTTAAATTTTGTCCGTCCATAAAATGTTTATCCAACTGATACAATTCTAAAATTTTTAACATTTGAAACAAAATTATTTATTAAAGTCCAAATAATAAACAATCTCTAACTTCTAACGGAAACAAGCAAGAATAACAATATTTCAAAGTTATTTAAATTCGTTAGCCAGTTCGCGCTTGAATAGCAGTGAATTATTATTATATAATCGCCGTGTAATGGCAACGTTGGAGAATCTACCGCCTTATTTCGTTCCGTCGATGTCAATAGAGGTGAACATTAGACTTTAAATAAAAATTTAAAGCCGACTTTATCTGAATTAAAGAATATCAAAAGATCGGATGTCGTCTAAATAGTTACATTGAAAACTTCATCCCATATTTTACCACTCTTAGGCGTGGATTTTTTCGCCAAATTGTTATAGGACCACCACTGAATTGTAATATATTTAATTAAAAAATAACAATGCCAATCCAAATTGACATAGCGCGGCGGACTCTTCCTGTCCTAAAACACTTTCATAAGCGTAAGGAGGCCTGGGGGACGTACATAGGCTGTGACTTTACTCTACTAAATACATTTTTAAATAAAATAATAATTGATATTACGTTTGAAGATTTATATTGCAGGTTAATTCACTTACGCTGCCTGTGGCCTAGAAGCCTACGCTATTCTACTTCACTACGCCGTAACTGACGTAGAGGTCGACGTAGAAGCCTACGCTGACCTCTACGTCAAATAATAGACTTAGTTTTTTGATCACAACAATATTATGTGCAGCTTTTACACTTGTAGTACAATGATGTCTCCTGCGCAGTTGAGGACTTTAAAAAATATTAGACAGTCGTTCTTGAGGTAAAAAGGCAAGACAAAAATAAAACTCGCCTTTGTTTTGATATATTTATTCCGTATAAAAAACTTACATAATATATTCTATTGATAATATTACATGTATTTTCATTCATTTATTACAGCCTATTAAAGTCTACTACTGAACATAGGCCTCCCCATAGATTATGCCTCATAAAAGGGATATTTGCACGCTTGGCAAGCGGCATCGCAACTGCACTTTTTTATTTTCTAGATGTTATTAGGAAGATGCTGATGCCATCTTTTGTTTCATTCTTTCGCTTTTTACGACACCCATGGGACAATATGCGATAGTGAATATTATAACATGGCGGACAGTTTCTTGCCCTAAAACCTTCTTAGAATTGAAAGGTCGACTGTGCCCAACAATGGCACGTATAGAGGCTGTGATTTTACTTTCCTAATTTATAATGTCAATGTCGCAAACTCATAGTTATTTTTAAATAGAAAAAGTGTGACATACGAGCACACAGTCCACCTGGTGGTAAGTGGATGCTGTGGCCCATAGACATCTACATATATTCTCTATTAAGAATCAAAATACAAATGCATTATCACCCACTAGGGACTAATATTTAATGCCTCGTTTCTAGTAAAAAGTGTTAACAAAAAGTTAAAAAGTTAAAACAACGCGTATTCTGCAGTATTATTGAACAGAGGGTCACAAGCTTAGTGAAAAACTTTTAAGTTTTGTGACAGCTAGACAATTGAATGGGTTAGGTTTGGTTTACCGCCATAATCACACTGCTATCATTAATTATTACGTTACATTATCATGTGAATTTAAAATCTGTAACGTTCTATAAAAAGCTTGTATAAATTAAAAATAAGTAAAACACAATGATTACGTAAGGTGTAAAATTTAATTAGTTGTTCCTCTACATAACGATTCCTCAAGCAAATCTCACTTCGCTTAATTAATAACTATGGTTTCTTTTAATTTCTAAACAATATTTATTACTTTGCCAAGATTGACGCTGAGTGAAATATCTATATAATTTTAAATACGTTTCTAATTACATAAATTTTTATTCTTCATAAATATTCAGTGTGGGTAGCGCATAACAGGAAGCATTACCTCACTTCATCCTATGGAAGTGGTGAGAGGTGACTTAATTGAAGGTCCAGAAGATCTTGTAGATTTTTATAGACATATTAGATATATTTCATTGAACTTTATACAAGGGTGCCAAGAGAAATTAGAAAGGTTACGGTGTCGCAATTGAATAGTAAACTAGATAAATATTTGTGGGATACTTTTGTTTCTTAATCGAAAATAAATGAAGAAGTCTACTACTTATCACGACGTCCATTATCATCAGATGCATTGTGACTGAATGCTTTATATTATTATATATTTTTTTATTATCATGTTATTACGTCCCTCACGTTACACTACTTTGTGATTGTAAAGGGGACATATTACGGTATGGTCGAACTGTAATTGCTCTATACTGAATGTATAGTGCATTACGCTGTTTTATTGCTGATAATGATTATTTGCGTAAGCAAGAGAGCAAGTTAAACACCCGCTCTCACACTTTTATTATTTCTAACAATTAACCTTTCCTGATCTATTTCCGAGATCAGATGCGGGATAAAGTCCCTGTTATCGCCCACATTTATAATCTTCGAATCGTGTGAGGGTTTAACTTTTGTCAAAGACCTCGCGGTGAGGACTTTGTTTTTATTAAATGTCGTTATGAAATTTGCTTATTTATTTTATATTAATATAATTATTTAATTTGCTATCTAAAACTTGACGTAACATTCAAGTGTAAAGTAAAGGATTAAGGTAAAATGTTTTAAGCCAAAAGTTAAAATCCATTTGTTTTATTTATATTAAAGGCAAGTACTTTTATAATTTCTTAATGTAGACAAATATATTAACAAATGTGGAAAGAAATGTTGAAGGTTGGATGACTTTTAGTTTTGAATTCAGTGGAAATTTAAAATGCTCGAGTTATGTTAAAATTTGACAGTTAATGATTTACATGGGGTACATTTTAAAGTTCGAAATGTTTAGCAATGTACCGAGGAAATGTTTAACTTTAAAATGCTATGAATTGAAGGGAATGGTGTTTTATGTGTGTTCTAATGTGTTGATAAGTGTTACTGATTATTTCAAGTGTTATGTGGTCGACAAAATTGGGGTTTGTTGTCGGAGGGTCGATGGAAATCCCTGCGACAATGATCAGTGAGGAGGATGTTGTGGCGGCGGTCTATGGAGGGGAGATTGGTCATTATTTAGAGCCAGTTGTCCGGTTCATGTTGTCATTTGAGATGGCGACTGGTCGAAGGGACGCTGTTCCTTTCTGAGTTAAGTTAGGTTAGTCGTCATATGAGATGACGGGTAGAGAGCCAGTTCTCCGGTCCATGTTTTCATATGAGATAGCAACTTTTCGAATGGACGCTGTCACTCTCTGAGTTAGGTGTCGTCATATGCGATGACGGATATAGGAACCAGGTGTCCGATCCATGTGGTTATATGAGATGACGACTGGTCGAAGGGACGCTGTCAGTTGTCGTCATATTATGAGATGACGGATAGAGAGCCAGTTGTTCGGTCCACTTTGTCATTTGAGATAATGACTGATCGAAGGGACGCTGTCACTCTCTGAGTTAGGTGTCGTCATATGCGATGACGGATATAGGAACCAGGTGTCCGATCCATGTGGTTATATGAGATGACGACTGGTCGAAGGGACGCTGTCAGTTGTCGTCATATTATGAGATGACGGATAGAGAGCCAGTTGTTCGGTCCACTTTGTCATTTGAGATAATGACTGATCGAAGGGACGCTGTTACTCTCTGTGATAGGTGTAGTCATTTGAGATGATGACTAGTCGAGGGCTAGGTTGTCCGGTCCAAGTCATCATAGGAGATTATGGCTTGTCGAAAGGACGCCTTAGCTAGTGTTAAACGTAATCACCTTGCGTATATGTGTGGGTCCCTAAATGTCCAAAAATAGGGACAGTGTACCTATTCATGTCAAGATAGGGGAGCGGACGAATTGGTGATTAATAGTGCTTGTTACAGGAATTCATGAAGATACACATGTAACTACGTCCCTCACGTTACACTACTGTGGGATTGTAACGGGGATATGTTACGGTATGGTCGAGCTGTAATTGCTCGATACTGAATCTATAGTGCATTACGTGTAAAAGTAAAAGTAAAAGTAAAAAAAGTAAAAGTGTGAGAGCAGATGTTCAACTTGCTCTCTTGCTTACGCAATTAATCATGTTCTATTGCTGATAGATTAATTGCGTAAGCAAGAAACAAGTTGGTATCTACTCTCTACTATATTATAACTTATGAATAAACCTTTCCTGATGTATGTTCGATAAAAAACTGTTATCAATTGCTGTAGCTCTGGTTTCTTCTTCAATAAAGTGATGATGCTTGTTTTTCCTTTTTTAAAGATAGCGCTTGTTGTGTCGCAGCCGCCAAACGCATATGCAAAAAGCAAAAATGATTTTAAATCTCGGTTATTCTGCGTTGAATACAGAATATTTGCATTTCTTCCAGGACTTTTTTGAGAAATTATACGATTTCAGAATCTGCAGAAAGGGAAATTAATAAAATTAGTAAGTCGACATCATTTCTAACTATCGTAACAGGTTGATTTGCAGATTTTGTTGCTTTCAATTCAATAGATGTTCTAACAATCAAAATATCTGCATCTTCCTCGGCAATACTACAGTATATCTTCTTCTGTTCCAAAAAATTACTCTTGTGTTTTTTTTTATAGGATAAGGGTGACAAACGAGCACACAGTCTACCTGATGGTAAGTGGTTGCTGTAGCCCATAGACATCTACATATTATATCCTCGATTACAAATCAAAATGCAGATGCGTCGTCACCGGTGAGGACTAAGATGGAATGCCTCGGTTTCAGTAAAAAGGGTCTCCGGTTCTCTTCACTCACCATACGAAACACAGCAGCGTTAAGCTGCTATTTTACGCTGGTATTCTGTGAGAGTGTGGTCCTTCCCCGGCCGAGCCGACCCATTCGTGCTACAACTATACCACTAATATAGCTGCAGCATGGCTCTACCACGTCTCGCGTAAGTAATATTTAGAAGGGACCCCTCAGAACCAAAGAGTATATAATCACTACGTTTACTCAGAAAGCTAAATTTTATTTAGAATTTTAGTTGAGTTAGTTACGTTTTTATTAAATTTTATTAGATATTCCGTTAATTTTTTATTGTATTGTATTAGATTCGTTACTAAATTACGCTTCTCTAAAATAAGAGAATATACTTCAAATGACGAGCTTACGCCTTTACCGTTCCGTTTATTTCATATAATTAAGTCTATTTCCTTCGCCGAGTGAATGCAAGAGGCAACTTCAATTTAAAAAAATTAAGTAGGTACAAAAGAAAGTTTGTTGATTAGTTTTTTATTTAAAAGATAAATAATAACACTGTTTTTAAAAGTTATTTGCTTATATTTTGACTCATAACAATTTTATACATTTGTTTTTCGTGTTTTTTTTTTCTTTTAAACGTTACCTCCACGCTAGGATTTTCTCCTGTATCGCGGGGGCAGTTTACATACATAGATTTCACAAGGACAAACATCCAGACCCAGAAGAATTATTTGTAAGCCATATAAATACTTGTTCGTGCAGGTTCGAACCATGACCCTTAGCGCTGCAACTCATTGCTAAGCCAATTACTGCGCCAAGTTGTCAGAAGGAACTAAAAAATTTGATCAGTTTTTAAACCACGTTGATAAATAGTATAAATTAAGCCCCCACATTGCGCTTACTATTTTAAAATATTGTCTTCTTGTACCTAGATTTACATACTTACTCTGCTCTAGTCCAGTCTGGAAATGTTCGGATATTTTAAAAGATATTGATAATAATCTTAAAGTAGCTATAGAAAAAATTCTAAATTTAACTTTAAATACACCAACCTGGACTCAAGCTACTTTACCTATAAAATTTGGTGGTATTAGTGTAAGAAATCTAGAGTTGCATTGCCTGCTTTCCTTGCTTCCGTGCATAGAGTCAGTAATTTATGTAACATAATTTTAAATAATAAAGTAGACCTGTGCTTTGCTACGGAGTTAGGGCAGACATGGCAAACGCTCTGTCCCAGCGAAAATGTTCCACTGGAAGTTAACCAACAAAAACAGTGGGATACTCCGTTGGTACAGAGGTGCAGAAAGATTTCTTTCATAATTTCATAGTGACCAAGATAAGGCACGCCTAGCTGTTTCGACTAAGGTCTAGTCACTGGTTACACGCTTTACCATCAAGTAATCTCGGCACATTACTTGATGGGGAAAGCTTGCGCATCGCTGTAGGAATCCGACTAGGAGCGACGATTTGTCAACTCCATCAGTGCCCCTGTGGTAGCAGCGTCGACAAGTTTGGGCTCCACGGACTTTCTTGTAAGAAAAGTGCTGGTAGGTTTTCACGACAGGGTTCTTTGAACGATGTTATCCGAAGGGCTGTTGTCTCTATAAATGTTCTCTCGGTTTTAGAGCCTTGCGGAATATTTAGAGACGATGGCAAGAGACCCGACGGTATGACATTGCTCACTTGGGAGAGAGGTAAAGCCCTAGTGTGGGATGCTACTTGCGTAGACACTTTGGCGGCCTCTCATCTCAGGCGTACCTCGTTTAGAGCCGGGGCGGCATCAGCTGAACTGAGTAAGTGGCGCAAATATGAGTCTCTGAGAAATGACTACATATTTGTTTTATGACGTGGTAGAGCCATGCTGCAGCTATATAGTATAGTTTAGCACAGAATGGTCAGCTCGACCGGGGAAGGACCACTCTCACAGAATACCAGCGTAAAATAGCAGCTTAATGCTGCTGTGTTTCGTATGGTGAGTGTGAGAACCGGAGACCCTTTTACTGGAAAGAGGCATTCTATCTTAGTCCTCATGGCTGACAACGCATCTGCATTTAAATTCGGAAACGAAGATAGATGTAGATGTCTATGGGCCACAGCAGCCACTTACCATCAGGTGGACTGTGTGCTCGTTTGTCACCCTTATTCTATAAAAAAAAAAAATTGTGATTTATCACTATAAATGATGTAAAAAAACAAATTTTCATATTCCACAAAGTCCAATATACGAAAATTACGTTTTATGTTATAATTTCGATATATCGTGAATATTATGGCGAAGTTGTTATCAATAAAAATGGCGTTAGTCAAAGATAGCGTAATAAAGTATACATATATTTTATTTATTTACGCAAATATCGCTCACCTCAGCAACGCTGCCCTAAAAATCGCACGATGCACCCGCGTTCCGCCGAGATAAAATAAAAAAAATGTTCCGTCTTTTTTCCTCCTACTATTACATTTATCTTATTACTACTACAACAAACACTTGCAGCCTTTTTAATTCCACATTAAATATAGGCCTTCACCATATATTGCTTGATAGGGGTATATTTGCCATAGCTGTCACTATGTAACAAGTACGTGTACCGTGTACTAGAACGGTACACCGACTGGCATAATGATTTGAAATCGATTAATCGATTTCTTGTTCCAAAATGATCGATTTTTAAATCGATATTTAGCAGTGAATCGATATTTCACCCTAGAAATCGAGATTCGATTTTTTTCTGTTTTGATAGGAACCATTTAATTATTTATAATTGGCTGAGTGTACCCAAACACGTAAAAAAATTACAGTTTTTCACTTCATTATTTGAAAACTCGCGATATGACTGTGTGCTCAGTTTTTCTCTCAACGCCTCTTCTTAATGGATTAATGAATAAAAAAAGTTACGTTTGTTATCGCTTTGTTATATTTTATTGGTAGTGGAAATACAAACTCGAAAAGTAAATCAAAGAAGATCAATTTTAATCGATCTTTTAAATCTCGATTTATTTGAGAATACGATTTCGATTCAAATCCATTTGATAATCGATCTTTATTAGAAAAACCGCCATCCCGACCGACTAATCGGCTAGGTTAGGTGAAATTCATATATTTCAAAAATAATAGTAAGAAATTAAATAAAAAATCGATTGTTGAAATAAAACTTAATACTGAGCCGTGGTAGCTCAGACAGTTAGCGCTCGCTGTAAATTTTACAGTACGCGAGCAACCCGTGTTCGATTCTCGCCGGCACCAATGAAATTGTTAATTACAATTTTAAGTGCTGATTTACCACGTGCTCGGCGGTGAAGGAAAACATCGTGAGAAAACCTGCATGTCTGAGAAATAACAAAAAAAATATTTCGAAGACACGTGAAGTTCGTCAACACGAATTGGGGTAGCGCGGGGGACATTTTCTTGCCATAAAACGTGCCCAGCAGTGGGACGTATATAGGCTGTAACTTTACTTTACTTTTATTATATTTTGTACAAGCGATCCGCATCGCGTAGATAGGATCTATTTATGTAGCATTATTTAAATTTTAGATATTCAAAATTAACTTGTAACTAAATCTAAAATGCATATAAAAAGTCACGTTATACGTCGTTCTAATGTTAGAAGTAGTTATCTAACGTGACAAAGTCACGATGATTTTTCACTGTAACTTTTTCGTAACCGGGACGATGTTCACAGTTATTTAAAAATAACCCGTTTTCTTGAGTCTCTTACGGCATCCACGAGATGATATTGATATTCTTACACCTCCAGTACAGGGTAATTGATAATTTCTGAAAACATTTTAGTTATCGACAACGTCTTCCAATTGAGGACCTTGCAGCTAAAGGGAGGCAAGTCCAAATTTCAAAACTGTTGGGTATTTAAAAAAAAGGTTTTTAAAAATTGATTGATGTACTTATGTCTTATCGTTATATGGTATTATATAATATGAACACATATACACATTTTATTCAAGATTTAAGGCAATTGAAGAAGTAATAGAATTACTACGATTTTTTAAAGTTTGGATCTGCCTCCGTTTTGCACCAAGATTGAAGAAAAATACTACCCTATTTTGTATTAAGGATAATAAAACAGGTAAACACGGTTATTTTTTTATTTCAAGAATTAGTAATCAGTCCACAAAGAATTAAACAATCAAAAGAAATACAAAAACGAATGAGTGCTGAACAAAAAAAATTAAAGGTTAACTTCAGCTTGATCATCGTCGTCTTCGCTAGAAATATCATCTGTTGGTCCGACAGCTTCACTTTTAAGGGCCCTGTAGAAATATAGTTTATTTGGTGGAACATAGTTCTTTACCAGCTACATAACATCGTTGTATTTAGCCTTTTCAACGGCAATGCATGATCATACAGCGGTTTCTGAGGCAGAACTGATAGTTGGGCTTGGCATTTCTCATTATAGGAAAATAATCAAATACTGGCGTTCCCGTTGTAACACTTACTGCAATAGTTTCAATGTGGTCTTAACTATATTCAAAAATACGATATTGAGATATTTTGAATCAGATCTTCTCTGTATTTGTTATTACTTTTGAAATGACTCTCATAATGTTGGCTGAAGTTAAGTATCATATTTTGACTTGCATTTACAACTTTAAAATTTTTAGATGCTTGCGTAATACAATCGGCATATTCAGTCGTAAATATGTAATCTTTCCTTCTATTAAACTTTTCTATTTCGCCGAAACACCGATCACACGGTAAGAAGCTGTGTCCTGGTTCTGGAAATCGATGAACAATCTTCTCAAAAGATGAACACCGCACCGCATAAGCGTATAAAGATACTGAACTAAAGTCGAGTTCTTATTTTGTGCTGCTGCGTTATCAGAAAATAAATACAGTACTTTAACTGTGCTTGGTAAAATGTCATTTATGTAGTGATTTATAAAAGATATGACTTCGTTTGGTGATTTTCGGCCTATGGTTTCGTCATATAAATAAAAGTGAGCAATCCCTGTTTTTGCTGAATGAATATAAAAATTATATGCCCAAAGTTGACGTTTATAAAATGCTTCACCTGCTGGAATTTTAGGTAATGGCATATTCTGCTGATAATCAAATGTTAAACTTCGCATTCTTCATTATTAAGAGCAAGTTGACTCTTCTCTTTTAAATCAACAAAAAAGTGTCAGCCTAGGCAGTGAAGACTCTTCTCTATCTGTATTTGTTGGGTTTCATCGCTATCAATGTCTTATCTTTTGTTTGTTACTCAGCATGTCGCACTTCTTGCAAGTATCTGAACAGGTGATCAAAACTGTATTTAAAATTTTGTTTAAAAGTATCTGTAGTAAAAATCAAATGATACTATAGGCTTAGATGCTTCAAGACCAAGCTCATGCTTTTCAAATATAACTCATACATCCTTTTAATATTCAACTCTGAGACAGATAATAACGTGAGCTTTTATTTCTACTGTAGTGTGACTCGCGACGTGGGAACTTCTAATATGAGAGTCAACTTTAGAAACCCATTCACTTGGAATACGATTTGGTCTATTTTGATGTTTCCACGATTAGACTGAGCTGGTGTAGTTACAGTAGGATCGATACTCTTTAGCAACATTGTCTACACGCTTTTTTGGATATTCCATGAATAGATGCAAAGCCATTTCTGCAAATTGTATATTTCTTCCTAATTTAATATAATAATTGTGTGAACAACTCCGTTTCTTCCCGTACCAGTTTAGATCTTTCCTTTCAACATTCTCAGTTTTAAATTAAACCGCCTAAGTATACGTTTTGCACATAGGTTTCTTCCAATTTATTAAAATTTTCCAATATTAGTTTCCTATCTTGTTCATTAATTTGAACAAAACACTTATACTTCTTACAACAACAATCCGGTCCAGTTTTTTCGCCTATTTCACGGCCTTTATAGTTTAAATAGCCCTTTCCAGTAGTAATAGACTTCTTTTACATTCCGTTTCCATTGTGATGGATTCGCGGATTTTCTTTTTCGGCGCTATGCCACACTCGTAGATGGGCATGGATTATCTGTATTAAATTCATCAAAATATTCATACCTTTATCGTTCGCCTCATTAGTTTGGTTTTGAAATGTCAACAAACCAACATCCTTCCATCATCATCTGAACTGGTTGGACATGACTCGTAGACAGGCGGCTGGTAAATATCTGACGAGCCGCTACTAAACGGTTCAGTGTCACTCATTTTAATACACACTTAACGTATCAAACTTAAAACAATTATTTAAAGAATAATACGCATGTCCTTTCGGGCCGAGCACAAACGTGCACTGACTTGTTTTACAAATGATGTAATAATTTCATTTGTTGCAAGAAGGAGGCAGGTCGGACCTGCTCCTTCTTGCACCAAACAGAATAAGGTAGCAGATCCAAATTTTGTTTAGCGCGCTTGTTTGTCGTCGGATTTGCCTCTAAATGCACCAAACCATAGCTAATTTTTTGTTCTAATCTTTTTGTATAAGGTTTTTGATTTAAATATTTAATTCCTTATATTTTAGTAACAAACAATATTTTCTACCAATTTGCTTAGTAGGGAAGCAAATATAGTCTAGTATAAGAATATCATACTAAAATATAATCATTTTGCGTTTATTGTAAATTTCTACATTTTAAATTTCAATTTGAAAAAGCTAATGTATAAATTAAACATTTTCTGATAAACAGACGAAATCGGATACTACTCTGAAAAATAATAAGTTGTTATAAAAGCACATGAGAAGACTTAAATTTCAATTAGAGAAGTCTAGAAAAACTATAAAAGATTTTAGGACTCGTCTATCAAATATAGAAAAATGAGTAATCAAGTAGCATTTGAGAAGATCACCAAAAGATGACATTTGCAGCGAAGGTTTTGTTATACCTGTTTAGAATAATTTATTGTAAAAATATGTTCATATTTTGTATTGTCAAAACTGTGTTTTATGCTGTTTTGTAAGAGCTGTTTAGAATAATTTATTGTAAAAATATTATTTTGTATTTTGTATTGTGAAAGCTAAGAATAACTTATTATAAAAATATTGGTTTCAAAATTTGTATTGTCTAAGCTGTTAAGAATTGTACAATGACAAGTCAATACATAGTATGAAACTAATATTGATATTAGTTTCATACTTTGTATTGACTTTGTTAAAATATTAGTTTTACTTTGTATTGAATGCTGTGTTATATG
>JAGSMP010002227.1:0-31274 GCA_029286625.1 Parnassius orleans
ATAAGGTTTTTGATTTAAATATTTAATTCCTTATATTTTAGTAACAAACAATATTTTCTACCAATTTGCTTAGTAGGGAAGCAAATATAGTCTAGTATAAGAATATCATACTAAAATATAATCATTTTGCGTTTATTGTAAATTTCTACATTTTAAATTTCAATTTGAAAAAGCTAATGTATAAATTAAACATTTTCTGATAAACAGACGAAATCGGATACTACTCTGAAAAATAATAAGTTGTTATAAAAGCACATGAGAAGACTTAAATTTCAATTAGAGAAGTCTAGAAAAACTATAAAAGATTTTAGGACTCGTCTATCAAATATAGAAAAATGAGTAATCAAGTAGCATTTGAGAAGATCACCAAAAGATGACATTTGCAGCGAAGGTTTTGTTATACCTGTTTAGAATAATTTATTGTAAAAATATGTTCATATTTTGTATTGTCAAAACTGTGTTTTATGCTGTTTTGTAAGAGCTGTTTAGAATAATTTATTGTAAAAATATTATTTTGTATTTTGTATTGTGAAAGCTAAGAATAACTTATTATAAAAATATTGGTTTCAAAATTTGTATTGTCTAAGCTGTTAAGAATTGTACAATGACAAGTCAATACATAGTATGAAACTAATATTGATATTAGTTTCATACTTTGTATTGACTTTGTTAAAATATTAGTTTTACTTTGTATTGAATGCTGTGTTATATGAATTGTTTGCTTGCATGCATGTGGCGCAGTAAGAATTTCCACCACCCCATATCATCCCGTAGGTGTCTTAAGAGGCGACAGAGGAAACAAATCAGAAGATGGACAGCAATGTCTTCCTAATAACGACTAAAATTAGAAGCTGCGGTTGGCAACCCACTGCCAAGTTACAAACTATGTAAATATCTCTATGAGGCGATTGTTGAAGCTGTGTTAAGATGAATCATTTATTTAATTATACAAATATTATTTCATATTTCCTATTGTCAAAGCTGTTATGAATACCAAGGGTCTAGCCCCTTTTTATTTTTCGCCACTTAT
Source organism: Parnassius orleans (assembly GCA_029286625.1). Taxonomy (NCBI): domain Eukaryota; kingdom Metazoa; phylum Arthropoda; class Insecta; order Lepidoptera; family Papilionidae; genus Parnassius; species Parnassius orleans. The sequence goes on from JAGSMP010002227.1 coordinate 1,031, forward strand.
TTTGCTGTGGACTACGTTCCAGTCCCAACTTCTAGTTCCTCATCGGGCGGAACGCGTTGGTTGGTTGGCGCTCACTGCACACGGCGTTGGCCTGTGGAGCCGTGTGCCTCCCACATTTTTTAAATGAGGAGCGAAGTCCTTGTATCGGGTATTTTAATATAAATATTGTAAGCCTTTTCCAAGTGGGAAGGTATTAATTAACCCTTATGCTGCCGTGTCAGTCACTTTGCACGGAGTACTGCATTTAAGGGATGACTGACGGCAGTGTATGTGTTAATAATGGTATTAATAAGTAATGGCCTATATCTAGCCCTTAAGAACCTTTAGAAAGATCAATATATTGATTATCTGATCACGTATTTTTTTTTTAATATAGTTATATTTTATAGACGGCCATTTTATATATACAATAGAGGGGAGAGGGTTATTATAAAAATATTTCTTATTTTGTATTAACAAAGTGTTTATGAATCATTTATTGTAAAAAATGTTATTTTCTTATTGTCTTTTGAAAATTTATTGTTAGACATTAGTTTAATATTTTGTTATATCAAAGCTGTGTATGAATCATTTATTGTAAAAAAATATTAGATTACCGTATAGTGGCGGTCTAAGAATATCCACTACCCCATATTATCATCCTGTGGTGTCATCGTAAGAGGCGACAGAGGGAAATAAATCAGCAGATGGACTGATCTTCTAATAACTGCAGTTGCAAACCCACTTGCCAAGCGTGGTTACAGCTTTGGATTGCCTCATACCCCCTTAAGTTTGCCGTTATGGTATTAGCTTAATATTTTGTAATGTTAAAGTTTGTTATGATTCATTTATTAAAATAATAAAGTTTACTATTTTGTATAGACAGCTGTGTTATTAATCTATTAATGATATAAACATTAGAATAAAAATATTAGTTTATGTGTCGTATTGTCAAAACTAGGTTAAATCTTTATCTATCTCCTTAAATTCAAAAAAATATAGAATAATGTACTAATTATTGTGTTTAATTCCATTCATGTTAAAAATATCGTAGTTAATTCCTATTTACAATTGCGAATCACACTTTATGTATTAGATTAGTTATCAACAACCGACTGTTAAAGTAAACATTTGAAGCATTTTGTTACCATGCAGTTATTTTAAAAATGTTTCAAATGTTTAATTCACTGTTGGTTGTTGATAATTAATCCTAGTACAAAGTGTAATGAATTACCATGAACAGTGTATATGTAGAGGTGCATGTGTTATACGCACACATTCTCACTATATTGTGGCGAAACGACACCAGACGGCGCTAGTACTCCTCGGTTGACAGATTTCGCACGAGTGGGCTCTCTTTTCCTGTATAGGACAGTTACTATACTCTTTGCGTCTAATTTAGCTTATCATCCGAATAGATGCTAGACTCGCTGTGTTTGCAAATTATTTGATTTATTATTCTTAATAAATAAATACAAACAAACATTTGCTAGACTTCGTTTAATTAAATTGTAATAAAATTTAAGTTATGTAATAACAATTCTGTACGAGTATATTTTTTATTGTTTTAATATTAATTGCATCCTTGGATGCTTTTTATTTTCCCATGTTATGGATATTTCCAACACTAATTTATATTTAATTTATATATGGATTTTTTCAACACTAATTTGCTTTAGACTTTTATTTTGACCAAAAAATTATCAAGTGTGTGTGTACGAGTAATAATACAACATTACGATTCGACTGAGGTTCACTGACTGAGATAACCATTCCGTACAGATTTTACAGATAGATACAGTTTAAACTGCTTAGTAGTACTGATGACCGAATATAGATAATAGAACTAATTTAAAATGACCGAGCAGGCACAAGACTAGCGCCTTTCGCTATATGTGTATTGGTGTTGCCAGGTCCAATGGGCCAAATATCGGGACGTAAGGTAAAAATAATCGAGAATTTGGTTTACAAATCTAATGAAATAAAAATAAAAAATAGATTTCTTATATTTACGCGAACACTAGACATTGAATAAATGTAATAATATAATAATGTAATGTAATATCCCTCTACAAGATGCAGGAGTGTACAAGCTTGATTGTGAATGTGGTCTCTCTTACATAGGACAAACAAAAAGATCCATTAAAACCCGCGTGAAAAAACATATAGCTGACGTAAGGCACCGACGCTCTGGGAAGTCTGCAGTCTGTGAACATGTTCAAGATCGTCCCCGCCATTACATCAGATTTGATAGACCACAAATCCTCGCAAAAGAACACCGATTCCTACCAAGGATTATACACGAGGCTATTGAAATTAAAAAACATCCTAATTTCAATAGAGAAGATTAACAAAATTAAATCCAAACCCAAGCATACCACTGCAAAACTTCAAGATACTGTAAGCTCATTCTGCGTAGATCGAACCAAAAAAAATCAATATTAAAAAACTGAAGGTAGCCGGGCTAACTATGACATCGGGACGTCAAACATCTCAGTCCCCCCCGTGACCATGGGTTGCTGTAAAGCACCCGAAACGTCGGGAATCAAAATAGTAAAATTAAACGCGATAAAATCCGTAAAAATTGTTTTATTCAATAAAAATAGATTTTTTGTAGCCATTTTGGCTGCCATGAGTTATGATAAAGTCTTTTTGACACAATGCGCAATTTGCTTATAATTTTTTTTTTGCCTGAGCTGACCAACGAATAATTTGTCGTCCATGCATTGGAAACACTGCATATTAACTGAATTTGTTGAACGATTAGTTCCAATTCAAATACATATTTACGCGATTTTATATATTCGATTTATTTCAAAACCGATTTTTGATAGTCTGTGGTTGTTCGTTATGGCATACTATAGTTTAGCGTGGCGCATCACTATCGTAAGTGGGCGGTACCCATCCATGACGTACAAAATTATCTGTATGACAGTTTATCTAAAAAAATACGAAACTACAAAGGCGTGAGCTGTCATTCGTAGCTTGCTACATATTTATTTATCTATGGTCATTCGCATCATGCTACAACGCAAAGACTATAAGTTACATCTTCAAAATAATTTCGACACTATGACACTGCTTCTTCTTTTTTACAACTTTACTGCGGAGTACACTGACATGATAATTATATGCACTCATTAAATAAATAGTAGAAGCTGCAATAACTTCTACGTCGTCTATATCGTTCCAATTCTCAATGAAAACTAATTAAGGCCAACATGTGGATAGCCCCCTCCAAAAATTCGTGAACATTGTTCGGGTTGGGAATTTTAAAATAATTCAACTTGAATGTGGTCTTGGACGATTGTATTGATCTTACAACAGTTGAGAGGGTAAAGAATATATTACAACGACAAAGACCCCGTTTGAAATTAACATTAAGTACGGACGTAATTACTACAAGTACGTTGTTTAACTCTTTGCTGAGAAAGAATGCGCAGGCGCTCCAACATGCCCCCGGGCGTTGAAATCTTTGATTTCAACCAGAATTAAATGACACCGGTAATGGGCAAATCCGGTTAAATGCCCTCTTGATAATCCCAGTTCTGATGTCTGCAACTCGAACAATGCCATCGGCTCCTGGGTGAATTGCAACGACTCTTCCCAGCTTCCATTTCAGCGGTGGAAGGTTGTCTTCCTTGACTACCACCAAATCGTTTATCTTTAAGCTATCTTTGCAAGAACGCCATTTCACTCTTTGTTGAAGTTCTGAGACGTACTCCTTGCTCCATCGTTCCCAAAAATGCTGACGCAGTTGCTCAATGCGTTGGAATCTGGTTAATAACGGAGGTGGAGTGATGCTGGTAGTCTGGTTGCGGTAAAGAAGTCAGTGCACGCCCAATTAAAAGATGTCCCAGGTGAGGGCGTCCTGCAGGATCTGAAGACAGTGGAGTGAGTGGCCGGGAGTTCAATATTGCTTCGATCTGGGTCAACGTGGTGTAAAGTTCTTCATACGTTAAGTGACAATTGCCCAACACTCTAAGCAAATGATATTTTGTCGATTTGACTCCCGCCTCCCAGAGACCACCGAAGTGAGGAGTATACGCCGGGATAAAGTGAAAGTTAATATTATCATTGGCCATGCTTTCGCTCAAAGAATCGCAATTGCCCTTTAAAAATTTGGACAAGTCATTGTAGGCACCAACAAAAGAAGCACCGTTATCGGAATAAATATTAACTGGCTTACCTCTTCGAGCTATGAACCTGCGCAATGCCAGTAAATAGTTATTGCTGGTTAAATCACCTACCAACTCTAAATGAATCGCCTGGTAGTGAAACAGACAAAAACATATATAAACCTTTACCAGTCGACACCCACGACCTTGACGAGTCGCGCTCTAACAGAGCCCGCATAATCGACTCCTACGGTTTCAAAGGAAAGCCACCCGAAAGGAGACGCTGCTGTGGCAATTACCCATTAGTGGATTCGAAACCTTACCCTTCATGCGATGACATCGTATACATTTATGATAACAGGCCTTCGCTGAGGCTGACCACCTATCGGCCAATAAGTATCTCTAATGTTTGCCAACAGTAGCTGTGGGCCTGCATTAGCCTTTTGTGTTCATGGTCAAATAATAATTTTGTAAATATATGATTGGACTGTAATAATATAGGATGCTTTTATTATATGAAAATTTAGAATTATCAAGACGACCACCAACACGCATAATTTTATTTTCGTCTAAAATACATTAAATTTAAGAAGTGGGCTTTTCTTAGGTAAATTTTGTTTATTCAGAAGCAAACTGTACTCTGAAAAGGAATCATATTGACAAAATTATAATATTTAACGCGTTTCGTAATTCTAATTCCGTTAAGTAATTTGAAGGAATAAACTGTCTTTACAAGACATAATGAATCGTAAAACGTAAGCTACGGAACGTACAAGGCAGAATAATTCGAGAAACGACTAAAATCGATAAAACAATCATTATTTTTGGATGATTAGTGACTGCAGTTAATATAATATCATGACGCGTTTCCGGTAGTGTTTCAACATTCTTAGGCTGAGAAGGCCATTTTGATATGTCATACATTAAAATCTGGACCTGACCACCACAATCTAAGTCCTGCGAGCACTGATATCCACCACGAGATATTAAGTCTGCTGGGTTCCTATCTGTTGGGACGTGTCCCCACTTATGACTGGCCTTATCCAAAATTTCAGCGACACGATTACTTGCGAACTGAAGTTTGCAGGGCAACATTCACCACCCCAAAACAATCGTGGAGTCTGTCCAAAAGAAGACTTGGTCAATTTTAACACGAAGGAATTTACCTTCTCATAAAGACGAGCTCCTACCAACACCGCACAACTCAATCGTGGTATTGTTGTGGGTTTGATTGAGAACTACGGCTAATAGGTAATAATCGAACCATAACTTTTGTCTTATCGCTGACGCTTCGAACATAAATGCACGCACCGTATGCGCACTCAGAAGCGTCAGTGAAAATACTCTGTTGGCACCGGCATGACTCACAGATAACTAGTCGTGGAATACGATGTTATTTAAAGAGGGAGATTTGATAATGCCATACCAGCGTTTCTTAATTTCGGGAGACAGTGGTTCATCCATGAAAGTTTGTCTAACCAAAGCCTTTGTATCAATATTTTCGATTACATACGGGGCTAGAAGACCCAGCGGGTCAGATTTGTGCAATCACTGAAAGCAAATCACGCTTAGTATTGCCATCAGGAACTAGTGAATTCAATGGAAAGCAGAGTTCATCTGAATTCGAATGCCAGCCAAGACCTAACAACTTGTCTGGCTCGCGAGAACAATATTTAGGTCAAGTGATGTGTTGGCAATTTCTGACAGTAACTCGGGATCGTTCGATCTCCACTTTCGCAATGGCATACGAGCAGATGCCAATACTTCAGCAACACCTTGACGTATGGCCTTTGCGTCATCTAAGTCATCAGCACCCGTAAGCAGATCATCGACATAAAAATCATGCATTATGATGTCCGCTATGGCTTTTTTCACTGTAGACCAAGTTGTTTCAGGCAGCGTGTTGCGAAATGGTGCACTTGCCGTACCGTACGTGACAGTATTTAATTGAAAGGTCTGTATGGGCTCACTAGGACTGTTGCGCCAGACTATCTGCTGAAGGTGCCTGTCATCAGAATGAACGATAATGCACCTGTACATTTTCTCCACATCTGCAGACAAAACGTATTTATGTTGCCTAAAACGTAACAAGATCGACGTCAAGTCGTCCTGAACTACAGGACCGACCATTTGTATTTCGTTAAACGAAATACCTGACGACGTCGGGCAACTTGCATTAAAACTACTCTAAGTTTAGTCGTAGTGCTACTTTCACGGAGTACGCCGTGATGGGGTATAAAATACGCGCCGTTACTAAATTAGGTCTTTCACAAATTGACATGTGTCCCAGTGACTGATATTCAGACATAACTTCATAATACATCTGCTTGATGTCAGGCTTACATTTTAATCTACGCTCTAAGGAGAACAAGCAATGTGTAGCTCTTTTAATGAATCTCCTAATAGACAGGTATCTTTTGAGAGGTAACCGAACGCAAAACGCCCATCATCAAGACGTGACGTATTTTTACAAAATGATCCTCACACAACTTTTCCTCAGGTGAATAATGAGATGACTTGGGACTTATTTCCTCCAGCTGCCAAAACCGCGTTAAGTCGATTCGAATATCATCTTTATTATCGTCACAAAACAAGAATCAGTCTTAGCGAAGTTGCATCGTAAGTCATTAGACATCAATGCAGAATGATGAACACTAATTGGACCAGAAACTATCCACCCCAGCCTGGTTTCCTGTAGAATGGGCTTATACTTCCTAACAATTCTTTGTGACCCTAACAATCCCAAAGAGATCAGCCCGATTAAAATATCTACATCGGCAGGCTTGTAAAATGTAGGGTCAGCTAAGCAAATATTCGATGGAAGTTGAAAATCACGTATGCTTGATTCACGGCCTGGGGTATTGCTAGTAATTGATTGCAAAATGAAACAATTAATGTTAGCGGAATAACTATTATCTAACGACTTTAAATGCACGACACCTTCTGCTTACGTGAGAATACACGCTATTAATGCCTAAAATCGACTTATCTATGTCGACAAAATCCAAATTTAATCGTTTGCGCATATTCTCAGTTATAAAACTAGATGTACTACCGCAGTCTAATACTGCGCGGGCGATGTGTTCGACGTTATTACAATCAAGTAGTTTTATCAAAGCAGTTGATAATAATACATCTCGTTGTTCACTGCGATGCGCTACGTTTGCCGATAAAGCGACGTTGTTCACATCAGTGCCTGCAGTTGATGTCATTGACGAGTGAGTCCCTGTCCGAGTGCCCGTCTCATTCTCGAGCGAAATTATTTTTATTTTGTACGGTATGACGTGCTATCGCTTCAGTCACGTGAATCATTGTGTTGTGGCGGCGGTTACATATCTTACACCCTGGCTTTTTACAATGGTTTGCAAAATGTCCTGACTTAAAACAATTATAACAGATCTTGTAAGATGGTAATAATTTCAACCTAGCCTCATTACTGAGCGCCAGAAACTGTGGACATTTACCTAAATTGTGATCGCCGTTACATTTATAACAACCCTTGAGTTGTTTATTTGAGTTTATATTATGAATATTCGATTGTTGCACCGAAACCATGGATTTTAATTTAGGACTCGGCCTATGCGGTGCAAAGTGAACATTACGCGACGTCTCTAAGGTTTCGAGTAAATCAGCTCGGCGCATAAACTGAAGGAATAAATTAAATGTAACTGATTCATCCTTTTTAAATGACCTTTAAACTCCTCCCACTCACGGTAGGTTTCTGATCCAATTTATGTGTAACTATATAAATTAGAAGCGTGTCCCAATGCTGAACTGGTTCGCCTAACGATTCTAATGCCCTCAGGTTTCTACTTAATAAATCGATTAAGCGCTTTAAAGTTACAGACGACTCCTAGTAATCGTTTCAAGGTTAAATAAGGCGGACACATGATTTTGAACTAACAATCGTTTGTTGTTAAACCTCTCACATAAGACATTCCATGCTACTGTATAGTTGCAGAAAAATCAAATGATTGAATTACCAGCAGCAGACCCTTCGAGAGATGCGCGTAAATAATGAAATTTGTTAATTTCATCGATTTCATCATTAGAGTGAATAAGGCTAAAGAAGGTATCATGGAACTCAACCAGTTCTCATATGATCCACTAAATTTTGGCAACTGTATGGTAGGTAACTTAACAAACTTATGATTACTGACTCGAGAACTCTTGTCACTACCTGCCGATTCGGAGTTAGCATTATGGTGATCGCTCAGTAAAATTTGAGCTTTAGCTAGCGCCTTGTAATACTGAGTTTCAAAGCATGAACGCTCAGTTAGTTGTAAGTCGGGCTTGTCGACAATACATTCTAAGCGTAACTGCACCTCATCATATTGGTTATACAATGTGTCCAGCTTACCCATACGCAATTGCAATTCCGTCGCGTCATGATTTTGTAAAGGTGTAGTAAGCGAATCCAAGTAACCAATGAAAGCAGTTAAGCGGCCTTTAAAACTACCTCGTTTTTTGATCAACTCCTTTTCTTCGGTCATTCTGGAAGACGAGAGTATTCGACCTGGAATGTATATAATTACAAATATTCAAAACAATCTCCGACTATCTAATGCACTAACTAACTACTAAGCTCTGAAAACTACTTAACTATTTATACAGTATGTAGGTACTAACTCGGCAAATAATAATTTAATAATATTATAGTGACAAGTAACTTTACAATATTTCTCGACGTTCAAATAATAGTAAATAATTTTATGATTTAAGCTACTTACAATACCTAATTCAATTATTATACCCACGAAATCAAAAAAAATACCAACAATCGTCCTATGCTACAATTACGCTATTACTTTAGTATAATTTTATTACTATAAAACACTCTAAACAACAAAATAAATAATAATTAAAGCCTAAAACATTAACTTGTTGTAGGTAATAATAATTAATGCTACTATACGATTTCTACTGCACAATTATACTAAATAATGTAAATAAGCAAAAATAATGTAGATTAATTTCTAACAGTATCCTTACAATACAACTTCTTACTTAATTACTGCAAATTATCAAAAAATTGCAAATGTTAACCACAACGCAGTAGGTAATTAATAATCGATAGGAACAATAAATTCACTAACCTTATAAGTCCGGTGATTTACATCAAATACTATTAGATTACCTTAATAGAGTGTTGGGTGACGATGAATCTTAAATTTTATCTTAAACACCACGTAATTACTGCAAATTGACCCACATTCTTGATGGCGGCGACGTAACTCCAAACTTGATTCAACGAAACTCCACTGAATTTACCTTATTATACGAGTATAATATAAATTCTGGTGCTTATTATTTTATATCCGGCGACGATCCAGGACCATGTTCGGGAGTTTACAGGAATTTTAAAATAATTCAACTTGAATGTGTCTTGGACGATTGTATTGATCTTACAACAGTTGAGAGGGTAAGAATATATTACAACGACAAAGACCCCGTTTGAAATTAACATTAAGTACGGACGTAATTACTACAAGTACGTTGTTTAACTCTTTGCTGAGAAAGAATGCGCAGGCGCTCCAACAACATTGACAATTGGTATTGGTCTCTTTCGCTTTTGAACTTGACCAACGTGTAGACTGTAGCACTCGCCTTGTATCAATTTGTCTACGCGCGCGTTGGCTGAGGCTTGGCCAACATGTATTGCCGGAGTAAAACTTTACATAAATGCTTTAGATTTGGGATAATGTATCCCAAACGTAGTTTGCATCAAGAATGAATTCTTAGTTATGATTACAATCTCACCTTGCTAGGAGAACATAAATGCCATGTGCATTTGCAGTAAGATAAGAAATAGGTGAGAGGATCGTTCTTATCCAGACAGACTCCTAGGCGGAATAGTGGTCCTACCACCTAAGAAACAGTTAAAATTAAATGATTAGTGTCACGGAATATAAAAAACAGGAGAGTAGCAAAACGCATAATTTGTAGCAGAACCACTGTCGCCAAACTCACACATACGCAAGAAAGAAATGTGTACCGACAATTGTGTACCATTTCAATAATTTTCGCGTGATTGGCTATTAAAAAATAAAAGAGAAAGGCATTATGTTACTCACCATTAGATGTCGCAATAATAAATTCACACTATTATAGACACAATGACCATAGATATAACGTTGACATTGCCCTACCTAACTTATGCTGCTACGTGAATGATGTTAGTTATGTAGTTACTCTCCCTGAAAGTGATCTGGCTTATATCGATATTCAGTGTATGATTATTATCATGTATATGAAATGTATTGACTGAAGAAACAGAATTGAAAAAAAAAAATGATAAAATGAGTAAAATTCAAAATTTATTGGAAATTGTCTTGATGTATTACGTATTTATTTATTATTTATTCAGGATAACAACAGCTTATTAATACTTAAACAATTTTACTTAAATTATTAAACACGAAAAAGCCAATAAATAATATCATAATAGTTATCCACAAAGTAAATAACCAAACACAACACTGTAAATCTAATACAATACAAAATAAAATCGGTAAGAACTAATACTAATCATTAACAAATTAATTGAAATATTAAATGCAAATAAATTTTGGTGATATTGTTATTATAGAAAATAGATTAAAAAAAAAATATATATATATATTAAACGAGGGCACAAATAATAATTTGGGTACTATTTTAATTACAATTTACTGATTACTTTCAGCTGGATTGAATAAAAACTTGTTAATTTTATTTTTGAATCCACTTTAAGTACTATTAAAAGGATCAATTGAGCTAAATTTTTTGTCGTAAGTTGCTACAAAACGCGTTAGAACACTGTTTTTCCCATAATTGGTCGGGTGAAAGGGGATGTAAAACAAAGAGTTTCTGGTATGTCTGGTACGTTTCATTGGGACGTTAAATTTTATGTAAGCCAATAAGTTAGGGCAGTCAATTCCTCCAAGTAATATATCGAATAAAAGTCCCATATCCAGCAGAATACGTCTTTCTTCAAGCATTAACAGACCGTAAAATCTGATATGAATGATCGATATGAAAAGCCAGAACGTCTAGATTTAAATGGGAAACGAACTTATTTTGAATCCTTTTGATATTATGAACAGGCATACTCTAATATAGATCTTACATATGCGAAATATACTACTTTTAGGCTCTGCAAATTAGAGAAAGGAAGACAAGTTCTAGCAACAAATCCCAAATTACGAAAAGCTTTACTGCAAATAGCATCAAATATGCTCATTCATTGACATACGGGAGAGTCAAAATATACGCCTAGATGGCGCACCACCGTAGTCCTCTCGATTACAACACCATTGAAATTGTATGGAAAAACTATGGGATTAGTTTTCCGCGTAAATGAAATACTCTGACACTTACCAATATTTACCGTGATTTTATTAGCGGCATAGTAATGGTATAATATATTTAAGTCATTTTGAATTAGTTCACAGTCCTTGATAGTGCGTACACGCAGATATTTTTTTTATCATCAGCATAAAGTAAATGTTGAGAATTTTTTATATATTGACACATATCGTAAATATAGGCGTTGTAAAAGAGAGGACCAAAGGAGGAGGTGGGAGCCTTGAGGAACGCCAGAGGGAACCGTTACGAAATCTGACCTATAACCGCCTACGAACCCCGTAATTCATATAGCCGGCATATAATTAATGGTCTTTAATGGAAATTTATTGATTGTTAGCTAAATTATCATTTATTAAATGGAAACGAGGAAAATAATAAAAAACAATAATTTTGCAACTGTTTATTGTCATTGAAATAACACATATTTGATAAAAATTATCGTTTTCACACTTTAATATTAAATTTAGACGATAATTAATTCAGATACTAATGTAGATCATGATATTAAGATCACTCTTATTTCAGCTTCTTTCCAAAAGTCGTGAGTATTACTAAACTACTTATTTCTCTGGTTTAGCAACCCTAACAAGTTCATTTATAGGGTATCACCCTATAATTTCGTATATTTTCATAGACATCCAGTATTTGCAAATTTTCATTAATATGTTAGTGAATGAACAGAACGGTGATAAAATTTTATCGAAAACTTTAATATCGGCGTAGTCACAACACTATCGCAGCTATTTTTATTCTAAATGTATTCACAGCTAAACCTTAGTATAACGAAATAAGGTTGAATATAACTTGTAATAAAGGCAATTTGATATTTTGTCCATGTTTAGTCAAGTTTCTATACAAAAATGGAAAAACACTCCAATATTGCCCAAAACGGCATATTTTCGCATATACCACTTAAGCAGCGATCCGTCAGCTCGCAACAATTTGAGCCTGCGACTGACAGTCAATTACGCTCTACTGTCACTAATTCTGACTCGCCTGCCCCGCCCACTTTGGGCTTCCTCTTGTTTTTTATATTCCGTCTTAGTATCTGATTTACTTTTTTGTGTGATGGGAGAAGTGTGGTTTGTAATAGATGCCATACACGATCCAGTTTACCGTCAAGTTTACAGCGGCGTCCAGTTTGCAGTGCATCCATATAGACCCCTCACGTTCAAGTTCGCCGTCAAGTTTGCATGATGCCGCACCGGTTGAAACCATGGCGTCTTTCGCTTATTGCTCCGACTAACGTCATGCATACTTGACCGCTCATACACACGTTAAGTTTACATGACGCCGCAAATTTGATCAAGTAGATAGAATCGAAATAAAACTTTTTGCTTCAAGAAGACAGCACACCGATAGCCATACACCGTCTTACCGGACGCCACTACAAACTTGACAGTAAACTGGATCGTGTATTGGATGCCTGAGACATGTTGTGACCAAGAATAAAAAAGAATGCTTCGGTAGCTCTTGGTCGTGTAGGATAAATTAATGAGGAAAGGGTTACAAATCAAAACACTGCAGAAGTGAGCGGCAGAGTCGGCAAGGGACTCTGACGGAATTTTGTCGATCTAACTGGTGACCTATTTAAAGGTTGGCCAAATTTAAATAAAAAGATCAATTTTATCATTCGCACCATATATTTTCAATCTTTTACACTTAACATACAATTATGTATGAACTTACTTATATATAATCTTAACCTAATATGGTCTATCAGTCACTTATACCACCAATAACGAAATGCGACACTGATAGGAAGACCCTAACGAAAATAAATTGTATATTACAATGCCGTTTTGAAATAAAAATAAACTTATAATCAAATTATATACTATCAAGATTTTTCACTTCAACCATTCTGCAGTTGACACATTTAGGTCTTTGCACACAGGAGGTATTTCTGGTTTTAAGTAATATTTTTACAAATTTAAGTTAGTTTCCTGATGTCTCTGTTTTTAACCAAACAAATTTGATAATAGCACAAAGAGGCATAACAATTTACCTACTGCACATATACAGGGTTATTTTTTAAATAATCACGCACTGCACGTAAATAGTTTGATTACTTACAAATTGTTCTTCGATTGGTTAAGTTACACGTGCGTTAATTTCTCGCCTTTGCAAACGCGGTAAAGGTTCACTTTCGTATAATCTTTGCACACCACGTAAACTTCCACTGCTTAAAATTAAAAATGTAACACCGTACCATTTCATAGTACTATTCGCCGTTTGAATATTTTCGTTGCGTCATTACCACATGAATAAAGAAAATTGCAAATTAAGTGACAAGTGATAACCGTGTAGTGGTGGTGTAAGAATATCCACCACCCCATATCGTCCCTAGGGAGTCGTAAGAGGCGACAGAAGGAAAATGCAACAGGAGATGCGCAGGAACCGAGCAACCCTTATGAACTATACTACTACAGTAGAACGCCGATTAATCGAATCGCCAATTATCCGAATCGGTCCTAAGGGTAATATAAAAAATTAAAACCAAGTACTGTAAGTAAGTAATGTAATTTTTGTTCGAATGCGATGGTGTACAACTTCTTGCCGTCCGGCGCCTTACTCTTACTCTGATCGACATGTTCAAGTGAGCGCACGAGGTTTCATATATTATTTGCCGCGGCGCTGATGCTCTCTCTCTCTAGTGCACTACTTACGTACTGTAGAACTGTGTTTGTTAAACTTAATAAAGTTTATTCTATGTGTGACAGTTCGTTTTTCTTTATTACCAGTCTATGTCCGATTATCCGAATCGACCCCGGCCTCAATTAATTCGGGATAATCGGCGTTCTACTGTATATTTATGAATGACAATTAGTAAAAATAATGAATTTAAACGCATTCCGAATTTAAAAGAGAAAAGGACATTTATACATTTCATTTCAACCATTCTGCAGTTAACATCTAGGACAGGGATCACCAATTAGTTTAATTGCGGGTCCGTTTAAAAAAATATAAATCTGTCGTGGTCTGTTTCAAATCGAAATCAGAATATTTTTTATTCAGGATACATCTAATTAAAAAATAACAAAGTAGGTAAGTACCCAATATTAAATGAAAAATCGCATTTTTTAATCAGAACAATATGTCTGAAGTCTAGAATTAAGTTGGTGCAAGCTATTGCCATTAAATCTTGGAGATGGTCACCGGTAAGACGAGATCGAAATTTATTTTTAACGAAGTTCATCTTGGAAAACGCTCACAAATATATGTTGATCCAATACGATTTCTGGGTATTTATTACCACGTACTAATTTTATGCGCAAAATTCTTGGCAAAGAACTTACGAATTTTTGTGTTTTAAAACAGAAGAAAATGTAATTATTCTTAGATTCTTCTGGGAACACAAAATAGCTCGACGGTCCGGATCCGGACCGCGGCCCGCCATTTGGTGACTCCTGATCTAGGGTCTTAACACACTGGAGGTATTTCTGGTTTTGGTAAATAGTAATATTTTTACAATTTTAATTTAGTTTCCTCATGTTTCTGTGTGTGTTAACAGAACAAGTTTGATAATAGCATTAAAAAAATCACAACAATTTACCAACCCATATGACATACTTCTTAGGCATTGTATGATTCTGCGTTTAAGCCTGTATTTTGAAAAAAATATTTTCTACTCTCTAATATTTAAAATCTTATATTGCCGAGAGTGCAAAAATAACTATTTCTTAAAAAGCATTGTAAAAACAATCATTTCATTGTCAATTTATTAAAGCTACGTCTTCTTCGGTGGTGGCCTAAACACACCAATTACAACGGCATGATCTCTTTCATAAGGTTCTAACGTCAACTGCTCCTGAGGTTTGAGTTTGTCAGCTTGCAATTTTTTGACTTCCGCTGCAAATACTGCTTCAGGCTGTGCCGTGGAGTCTATGCACGATGCCTGAAATAGTTTTGAGCATGAGCAATTATGATTGATGATTTAGCTTACTTATATGGATGGAGTTAAAAGTAAATAAATCCTCAGTGAGAGAGTTCAATTCTTTCAACATGAAAGATTTAGATGGTTTTTTGTCATCACGGGAAAATAACATAAAATTAACTAAAATAAAGTTTAACTACGAAAATGTGGATAGCAAAGTATTACAAATGCTAAATTCATTGTTTCAATATACAGAAGTCATGATATTATAATTTATAGCTATGAAAATTAAATATGTAGTAGAATTTATTCAGAGTATAGTGGTAGCAAATATATCCTGCATATAGTATTCTTATTTAATATAGCCTATTATCCAATATCATCCCGTGGGTGTCATAAGAGGCTACAGAGGAAAGCTATAATAGAAGATTGGTAGGAGCATATTCCTGATATTAGTTCAAAATAATAAAGAACTGTTTGCCAACCAACTGTCAAGCGTGGCAACTATGTTCAGCAGTGAGCTTTTAAAGGGTTGAATAATTGACAATCACACACCATCATCAGCATCATCATTACAGCCTTTCCACAAGTCCACTGCTGAACATAGGCCTCCCCTAAGGAAAAACTCAAACTCCACAAGTCACACACCAATAATTTTTTTAAAACAGCTTAGAAGTCCCTGGCTCTTGATAAAGGTGGACCTGTATCGGTGAGCTTGAGTCTTCTTCCAAAATAAATGAAACTAATATTCCCCTCTATGAGACAATCTATGTTTCATTAACTTCACATTGTGCATTTACTTTAAGTGTATTGTGAAGAACGTAAATAAAATCAAAGTAAAAATACACCTATTTTATATTTACTATTAATGAAATTGTTAATTTTATGTTGTCACTGGATTTTAAATGCAAGTTGACAATAAACCTGACCAGGTTTATTGTCAACTTGCAGTATTGTTGTCACGGGCATAGTGAAGGGATTTTTTTTAAACTTACCTTGATTGATATAACGAAATGTCCTCCATTCTTTAAAAAGTGCTGTGCATTCAAACTGACAATTCTAGCTTGATCAGGCTGCGCTACATCTGCAAATATTGTGTCTACCATGCCCACTAACATTCTGCAAGAGATATATACAAATTATAAATATAAATACTCAATAATGTATGAATCTATCTAGTAGTATTATAATTTTATCAGAGAGAGAGTTCAAATTTTATCAACATGAAAGATTTAGTTCATAGGATTTTCATCATCATCAAATAATTTTAGTTAGAATTAATAAGTGCCGTGTAGTGGCTGTGTAAAAATCCACTACTCGATATCATCCCATAGATGTCATTAGCGGCGATAGATGAAAAATGGAAATGAGTGAAACAGCCTCTCCAAGATAAGTCAAAATAATAAAAAACTGCAGATGTCCTCTCTGCCAAATATGGCAAATATCCTGCCTATGTTCAGCAGTAGATTTTTGATGGAATGTAGTGAACAAACATTACGAGATCCCTAACGCAGGAAAGTAATAGTTACCTAATTTCAAAAAATAACTTTTAACGTGGTAGAGCCATGCCACAGCCATATTAATTGTATAGTTGTAGCACGAACGGGGAAGAACCACGCTCTCACAGAATACCAGCATAAAATAGCAGATTAACACTGCTGTGTGCAACTATAATGAAGACGGAACTTAGCAGTTGTAAAGCAATTTTTGAAAATTGATCTCAAACATTCTTCTTAAATGTGTGTTTGTAGGTAGGTTGTCTTAATTTTTAGGCAGGTCATTCCATAGGCGCGCGGCGTGGACAGCAAATGAAGATATGAAGAGAGCAAGAGTCTCCGATGAACGAAGCTGCCTGTCATGAGTGTCCCGCAGGAACTGAAACTTATGTTTCAGATAATTTGGATAGTGGTTATCGAATAAAATAGAAAAAACTGTGTTAAGTATCCTAAATGTGTCTTTGCTGACGAATTAAAATGGATACAGTTATTGACGAGACGATCCAGCTTAATGGCAATTAAAGGCAAAATAAGAGATTGCACCAGAGTTATCTTTACCTTGACCGGAAGAAAGTTCCCGAGACGGTTCAAAGCACTGTGCTTAGCAAAAACAGAACCACTGATATTCTGAATTTGGGTGGACCAACATAAGGTTGTGTCAAAGTAGACACCCAGATTTTTAGCGCTATCAGAATATGGTATGATAGAATTATCAAATGTAACAGGTGGAACGCAACTTACCATCAGGTGGACTGTGTGCTTGCTTGTTACCCTTATCCTATTAAAAAAAAATGTTTAAAACAAATATTTTTAAACTGAAACTTCCTTATCGACATAGTGGAGAAATTTAGTATGGTATTAAAAATAAAAAGGTCACATTTTCTTGTTACCACTTGTTTCACCGCCGGGCTGCATGAGTATACTATTATTTAACTTACTATAAAATAAAATAAAATAAAGAAGAATGATATGTCGTAAAGTTTCACTTTGTATGTGTGTACACAATTACATGCACAATTTTTTCTATCTTACTAAACTAATTGCATTGATTTCCTTCACACCTGTATTTCAATGGATGCCTTGCATCTTCTATGATAGGAATGATATTTGTTCTTTTCTTGGCAACATTTATTAAGTCACGGCCAGATCTGTGCGAGAACTCCACTGCATACACCAAACCTTCCTGCAATGAGTTTCTTCTATATTAGATCTTTTTACATATTTACTATGCAATCAATAGTTTGCATTGTAATCAGTTTAGTGGGTAGTGATTGTATAGTCTTCACGGATAGGTCTGATCGTTTGATTCATCATTAAGCATTGATACAAAATAACTTTATAATAATGGCAATATTAAATTAAAAAAAAAAATAAATATAAATCAGTGATCATTACAAATTAATATAAACTGCTCTGAAAGTATTCTTAGATAAAAAGATATAGGTTTGGATGCAGTCTAGAAATTTATAAATGTTAATTTCAATGGCTCCGTGGCGCAGTAGCTTAGCAAAGAGTTACAGCGTTAAGGCCGCAGGTTCGAATCCCACGGAACATGTATTTGTATGGCCTACAAGTAATTGTTCCAGGTCTGGATGGATGTTTGTAAATTGCCCCCAATACAAGAAAATCCTAGTGTATAGGTAACATTGTTTAACACTAGCAAGACAGGAAAAACAGCTAACCTACAAAGGCGGTTATGGTTTTGACCCACCTGTTACTTAGTCTCTAATTAGGTACCTATGTGCAGTATAATTGTAGAAATAATAGGCAATATTCATTGTTACAAGGCAAATGAAATATTTTTGGTTTCTGGTTATGTATAAATTAAAAAAAAAGTAGTTATGACATGAAAATTTTGAATGGATTGAATCTGCGACATAGTGCTTTTTGCACAAGTCTCACGTTTTATTTGTAAAATGAATTTGTTGACATTTTGAGGTGATAAAACGCAATAAGGTCTCAAGAGTGGGTTCTTCTAAAATATTACTGTTTGACAGCCAATGGCAGAATAGTCTCTACATATTTTTGTTGTTTAATTCTTGGTACAACGCTCAGGCATTTATTGCAGATAAATCTAAAATTTATAAAATACTTGTACCGCCATCTTCTATTCACATTTCTACCTTTATTCAGGATGGTTCCATAAGATGCCTGACGAAGTGTTGTCCAAAACTTCGATTTTCCGGTCGAGTTTTATGTTTCCCAAAATATGGGTAAGCATTCAACAAGTTTTTCGATTTGACAACAACACAGAGCCAAAATTTTATTCCAAATTTGTCTGGTTTATTATATTGAATAAAAGGATATTGAACTTTGTGCAAACAACTGTTTTCTATTGTTACATTTTCCGGTTTGTACACGAAACTGTCAATAAAGCGATTCCATACTTGAGAAATCAATGCAAATTTATCTGTTATAATTCTCGTAGATAGTTCTGATCTCACATAGAATCGTAAATATTTCATAATTTCTTTGAATCTACCCCTAGGCATTGTTTTAGAAATGCCCCATATTTTACTCCATGAATCATTCAACATATGCATATTATTATGAGATGTATTTCCAAGCACCAAGTACTTGTCGTCGCCGAGATGACCTTCCTCTTGTTTGACTTCAACATCTGTTTGTAATTGTACACCTTCAACTCCATAGACAACATCTTCTGGCAACAATTGCAATAATGTCAATGTTTCTGCTTCATGGATACATTGAGAAATTTTTCATGAAATATAAACCAAAATAGTATAAACTGAAATATGTAGGTATGTGAAACACGATCAGTCAACAAAATTAAAGTAAATATAATTATCCTAAATACAAAACAATTCATTCATCTATTGAATAGGTCAAATGATCCTAGCCGTCATTGTATGTGAATGTTTAGTTTTGTTCATATTTGTATGAACATATTTCAATGTAAATAAAAGTGACATAATCAGTGCTGCAAATCAAATTTGGGTCAAATGACCCGTGCCACCTACTAGTGTTAAAAGATATATATAATTAGACTGCCTTCATATACCCTCCAGACCGAATTTGGTTACGGGCGAGTCTCAACATAGACTAGCCATCTGCACAGGACAGGATTATAGTGCCAGTGTGTAAGCACAAAAACAGGTGCTGCCCTCACCCTCACAGTCCGATTGGATGGAGTCCGAGAGATCAGGCGCAGGACCAACGACTTTACATGTTTTCCAAGCACAGGGTGAAACACTGCAAACTGCCTTACTCCAGGCTGTTATTGAGAATTTCTTGATAGATCAAAGAAATTCTTCCAGAATCAAATTGGCATCTCATGATCAGCAATTGTGGTAACGACCACTATACCAATGAGGCAGTTAACAACATAATATATACTACAATTAACATAAATGCTTAAACAACTCTCATTCAACTTACTGGTCCAACAATGTCAGAGACATGGCTCACAGTGGTTCCACTAGCAGCTCCCAGATACAGTACCCGTGAGCCGGAGGCATGTGTATAGCGTCAACTCCACCCATGATTGCAGCGGCTTTGATCTGAATGGATTCCATACTCTGTATTCCACCTTTTCTCCTTCGGTCTGGAAAAAAGCTTGTTGAACATTTGTATTTTGTATTGTTTTATTTTGTGTGGTTGTGCTAGATGTATAGATATCTGTCATCATATTTAAAAACAATGCTGCCTTCCTACAACTTAAGTTCAGAGTGACCAAAGTGAGAATAGGAATAACTCTGCCATATTGTGACAAACTGGTTAAGTATGGTGACAAACACATATATTTCTGACATATTTATTTAATCATGACCTACATAATATATCCTGCATTCCTTATAAAATATAATATGGATGTATGTAGATATCTAAAATATTTCACAGACAGTTTAATCTTTAAATCAAGTAACTCATTTATCCAAACAATTTAAAAAATGCTATTTATTATCTTACAAAACTTTACTTTTCAATAATAAGAAATACAAACCTCAACTGATATCCTCTTCTACATAAACCTCTGAACCGGCACCAAATTTTTGTAACCAGTGCATCTTCTTTGCCCTCGCTATGAACACTCGGGATGTCTGTAAGTAAATTACATAATTAGTAAAATGATTTTATAACCTTTACATTATATCAATGAGAATTCAGATCAGAACAGACAAATGTCTTCAAGCAAATTGCTTTCAGAAGAACGAAAGTTATTTTTTTAATTCATCATCCCATTGACCAACAGAGTATTTTTCAGTGTTAATCCTAAAACAGCCCCAACAAATATCTATCTTTGTTAGCAAAGTTTTTTTTTTTCTAGAGATTTCTAAAACGAGATAATAAGTGAATCCCACTTTTTAGTATGTAAGCATTCAATATAATTTTAATATCCTTGTGGTTAACTCAAGTTATTAATTACAAAGGCTGTTCTAAATTAGAACCTTCATATTACAGATTCAACCCCACCTGGTGGTGAGTGGTGTAATCCATATAATAAATAAAAATGGAAACAGAAACTTTTCTATTAAATATAATTTATACTACTCTTTTTGGAACAAAACCACTGGTTCGGAAAAAAACCTCTGTCCTGGGAAGAACCAGCAAGAAACCCAGCGGGACTTTAAAAAAGATAAATAGCTTACAATCATGTATGTTTCACAATTAACAATACCAAAAAAAAAATTAGATATAGCTTGGTAGTTATCACCTCATTCCCAGGGGTTATTATCATCTATGATAGGTAGTTAGGTATACAACCGATATGGCCTATAGCATGATGATTTACATTATAATTATTCAGTGAATTACACCACTAAGACTACTACCTACCTTTTATATAATGGAAAAATAACAACAATGAACTATTAGCAATCATTCAATAAACATACCTGTGGGGCTCAATTATAACTTGCTTTCCTCCTGAAGCCACCCCTCTTGCTTGGCCCACCTCGGCGCAGCCTGCATAATATTTAGCAAATATTAATAATAACCTTTTCATACCCTTCATATTATATTGAGTGATGGAAAAGCATCAGAAGTGGGTATGTGGTATCATAGTCTTCACGAATAGGTCGAGATTAGAGGACCATTTTATCATCATTAAGATAATACAGTATAAATAAATAATGGTTACCCTAATGATCTTAACCCTAGAACCCTACCCAGGGTGCTGTGTCACCTGTGTAACTTTAGTAGATAATATTTTTAACTAATGGCAACAGCTTCGTTATTTTTCTAATCTCCTGTCAATACATGTTTACCATTTTGTACAAGTTGAAAATTGACTGTCATACTGTTAAGTATTGTAAATAATTAATGCAGGGTGCTGTAGCACCATGGGTAAAATACACAAATATTCCAAATAAATCAGTCTCTTATTTTTAGCTATAAATATTGTAATATCTATGTTCTTGTGTTTAGAAGTGCATTACTTTTGTAGGTTGTAGTGTGAAATAAGATGGCGGGTTCTAGAAGAGTTGACGAATGAGAGCATTGAGCGGTTTCTTAAGTGTGATTCCAATGACGATGAGATTGTTGGAGGCGCAGAGTCAGACGGCGAACCTGATGAAATCATTGAAGACTTTCACCACGATGAATCTTCATCAGATTCAGAAGATAATCAGACTTTAGCCAGCTTACAAGCGAGGACAAGTAATCTTCTAAGTGTTGGAAGTACCCAAAAGATTATATGGTGCAAACACATACAAATGGAGTGGCGAAACTCCGCAAATCTCGGGACATACTCCAAGACGAAATATAATATTGCACCCACCCAGTAATAAAGGACCTGCTAAACAAATTTCTACAGGTTTAGAGGCTTGGTCTTTATTTTTTGATGAAGATGTACTAGGACGTATCATGTCTTTCACTAATGCTGAAATCACATTACCAAAAAATAACAGCGACAGACAGAATTACGATTTAGAGGAACGTCCTGGAAATGTTAGACCATCTTACACACGGGATACTTCAATTTTTGAAATAAAAGCCCTGATAGGTTTATATTATTTGTCTGGAGTTTTGAAGATGAATGCTGTCACAGTAAAAGATCTATTCAATAGACACTGGAATACCATATTTCAGAGCTACTATGTCGGGGTCTCGATTTGAGTTCCTTACAAAGTTTTGATTATTACACTCCCACTAATTGTTGCACGATGGATGAACAACTGCTTGGATTCAGGGTCCTTCCGAATATATCCTTTCGGACCGCTCTAATACAATTGTGCGGGTCACAAAGTCGAGTATAGCTCATTAGTTTTACGTTGGCAGTGGACGGGCCCAGTATTGTACGATTATGCGGGAAGCGAACTTTCACCTCCCGCGCAAATTTTGTCCGACGCGCAGTCTGCGAGCAGGTTTCAACCTGTACACTTCGTGACTGATTGCGCTCTCCGACTTGGCAAAAGTAAGTACCTACTATTGTTTTATTTTGAAAGTGTAGTAATATACGAGTTATTGATTAGAAAAATAGTTAAACATAGGATGTTTTTGTGATAACAGTGACTATTGGCAAGCAAAGCCTTAACGGATTAACGAACTTTATTGACACAATTGTTTCAACGTGGGCCTACATAACCTCATGCGTATTTTAAGTTTCTAATGATTATTCATTTTTCGCAGTTTCCACTATGTTTCCGCTTTTAAACGACGCTGCTATCGAAGAGATGCTTTATGACTCTGGGGACGAGGGCGATGGCAACGACGAAATCGATACGGACTACTTTATTGAAGAAAACCCTGAACATTCAAGTTCCTCTTCTTCTGATGAAGGCGAAGAAAATGATGACGATAACATACCTTTGAGTATGCTAGCAGGATGGCAGAAGAAGCCCTTCAATGGCAAACCTCTTCCAGAAGATGCTGTTCGTGACCCAGGAGATATTAAAACCCCATACGAATATTTCGAGCGCTATTTTACTGACGAGCTCATGGAACAGATGGCTTTGACCACAAATCAATATTATATGGCCAATACTGCTATACAAATGAAACCAGTTTGTTCTTTACTAGATATAAAGTTTTTCGGAATACATGCCATTGTTGGGTGTATAAAATTTCCAAGACTGAAGATGATTTGGAACGAAAAATACAGGTATAACCCGATTGCAAATGCAATGTCTAGGGAACGGTTTTTCCTTCTCAGGACAAACTTGCATTGTGTAGGCGTGACAGCGGTGAATCAGACTGAAGAACAAACCAAAAATAGATTATGGAGGGTGTAGCCTGTCATTGATGCCGTCCGAAAAAGGTGCCTGCAGTTGCCAAGATGCTGGTAACTATTCAATCGATGAACAAATGATACCTTTTGAAGGTCGATCACGATTTGAAAGTAGTCGTAAAAACAAACCTCGTCCAGCAGGATTGAAGAATTTCGTTTTACCTACCTCCAAGGGACAAGTTCTAGACTTCGAAATTTATCAAGGCTCTACTACAAACTTACCCGATTCGGAGCATTTCGGAGTTGGTGCTGCTGTTGTATTACGCCAATACACTCCCAGAAGGCAGTTTTATTTATTTCGATAGGTATTTCTCTCACTGCCGTTGATGAAAGAGTTAGTTAAAAGAAAATAGAAGGAACAGGAACTTTGATGGCCAATCGATTTAATACTAAAAGAAAAGCTCTATGAATTCAAGAAGGATAATATGATGGCTAGAGGAGAAGATGAGGTTGTCAACAGGAAAACACCTTGAGCGTCGTAAAATGGAAGGACAACAAAGGGGTACTCATGGTCTCAACTGCTTTTGGAGCAGAGCCGCGACCCAGGTGTCAAGATGGGATAAAAGAGGAAGCGGTACATCAAGTCTCATGTCCAGCCATAGTTAAAAATTACAACACTTTCATGGGTGGTGTTGATGTTTGCGACCAGATGATGGAGCTTATCGAACATGGCGTAAAACCAGAAAGTGGCCTGTGAAGGTGATCATCCACATGTTTGACCTGGCTATAGTAAATTCTTGGTTCGAGTATCGTGCTGACTGCAAAGCCCAGAATCGAAAATCTAAGGACATCATGGATTTGCTGGCGTTCAGGTTATCTATTAGTGACCATCTTCTAAATGGTCCTCCAAAAAGAGACCAAGGAAGATTTGGAATTAGCTGATATGCCTATCTCTTCTAAATACAGAGTGAAGTCTCTTCCCACAGTCGACCGACAGTGACGGTTTTAATCATTGGCCAGTCTTGACACTCAGCCTCGTTGCTGTCGTGCTCCTGGCTGCACTAGTCGTGTCGTTGTCGTTGCTCAAAGTGTGATATTTACTTGTGCCTCAACAAAGACCGCAATTGTTTTTGATTTTCACAACAAAGATTGAATTTAATTAATACTATTATTAAACTTTGAGAAAATTGATGGCATTTCATGTTAAGTTGATCTCATTTAAAGCATTTGTTGATTATTATTACTGTAAAACTAGTACAAAGTTGTGTTTGTGATTTATAATAAATATTTTTGTAACTTTCATGTTCATTTCATTCATGGTCTCTTTAAAAACGTAAAAAGGAGGCATTAGGCCCAACTTGATACAACTGTGACACTCACAATTGTATGTAGGAAATGAAGGGCCCAGTATGATACAATTGTGACCTTCACAATTATGCGTAGGAAATGAAGGGCCTAGTTTGATACAATTGTTGTTAAATGAATTTTCCAAGATGGCGGCTGAAAATCTGGAAAATTATAGCGTATTCGTAATCTGTGGCCGAAATTACCTAAGATTCAAGTAAAAATTACAAATTTCTTAGTAGTTTAAGCGGGTCCGAAAGGATATATTAACAAAACCCGATAAGTATGGTATAAAAATAGTACTATTGTGTGATTCAAAACATTTTACATGATAAACGTGAAGTATAGGCAAAGAAAAGAAAGTACTCCAAGGACACAACCCGTCGCACCAATAGAAACATGACTTGTGACAATTGGTTTACTTTGATTCCATCAGCTACTGCATTACTTGAAAAGAATATAACATTAGTTGGAACAAGACAAAATAAAAAAGAGATACCTGCAGAAATGAAAGACCAACATTCTTTTGTGAAAAATTCCGCCAAATTTGCTTACAGTGGACCTCTTACATTACTAGCTTACTGTCCACCTAAAGGTAGCCAGAAGAAGGTTGTAAATTTACTGTCAACAATGCACATTCTTCCCGATAAAGATAAAACTGTTTCTTTGCCCGAAATGATCGATTTTTATAACAAAACAAAAGGAGGAGTTGATACATTTGACCAACTGTGCCATTTCTATTCAGTGTCACGTAAGACTCGTCGCTGGCCTTTATGCATGTTTTACGGGTTATTGAATACAGTCGGTATCAACTCTATGATATTGTTGAAGTTTAGTTCCTCAATAAATAAGGAAAATATACCCAATAGATGGACATATCTGAAAACTTTATCCTTACAGCTCATAACACCTTATTTAAAAGAAAGAAAAAATTGGCCTACTTTGAGCCACAATATCCGCCAAATGATAAACAGCATACTCAAAACGCCAAATGAGCCTGATAGACCAGCTCCTAGTGTCGTTAAACAAGGACATTGTAGATTCTGCCCCTATTCAAAATACAGAAAAAGTAAGACCTTTTGCAACAAGTGTAAAACGCCTATCTGTGGAGAGCATCAGATAAAAGTTTGATGTGTTTAAACCGTTTACTTTTACTATTTGCTTTTTAAGTTGATTTCTAAAATAACCAATAAATAAGTTTATATACAAAAAAACTGCATTTTTATTATAATTATTGAAAAATATGTCTCATTACATAACAGGGTGCTCGGTCACTCTGGGTAGGAAAAGTCGCTGTAAAATATGGGTTGGGTTAAATATAAAAAAGAATTTATAAACATTTTCTTTATATACTATTCCTGCAATTTGAAAATGTACAACATACACAAATGAGGACCCAAATGCAATTCATGTTTTTGTTTTACTTATTATTGTGTAGTATAAGCTTAATGAGAGATGTTTAGGTCTTAGTCAGGCCAACTTATTCATACTGCACCTATAGCCAGCCAGCTGACAGCTACAGAATGACTCTACCATGTAAAAAATGCTGATAATAATTGAAATCTATCTAGACATTAATATATTTATATATTATAAGGATATTACGTTATTAAGAAAAGGTTATTACCTCCTCCTCCTCTGCCGCCAAGCCACGTCCTCCGCCCCACCACGCTTCTCAAACCTTCCTCCACCGCCGCCACCCTGGCCTCCGCCGAAACCTCCGCGTCCGCCGCCACCTCCTCCTCCTCGTCCACCACGAAAACCTCCTCCACCCCTCGACCTCCTCCACGGCCGCCACCACGTGGACTGTTGAACTCTGCAATTAGTCAAAATTTACTATCGAAATGCAGAAACATATGTATAACCAAGTAACAAAAATATATATATATATAAATATATTTCTTTCTTACAGCAAAATGGATTTTAGAAGTGGCACAATGATCACAATCGTGGAAATAAAATATCCACGTGCATACACGTGGCTAATAAATAAATTAATACCTTAATTAGGTACAATTACTTTTGAATAGTGTTATGTTAGTATTTAAAGTTTTTAAGGTTAGAATATCGTTGAATACACGTGACTAACCTATAATCGTGTAATTTAAATATTACTACTTTAATTTACAATGAATGCGTAGCTGGATGGTAAAATGCATTAATGAAATAAAAAGTAAAGAAAATTTCATTCGCATCCAATACATCCATACCTACTTTAATTAATTCACAATACAAATTTATAACCTAGCAAACTCCTAACGCTTAAAAGGAATTATAACAATAACTATTAAAAATTCATACCGCTACTTTAAAGCATCGTTTATGAAATTTAATTTAATTATTATTGTTAATTAACACCAACACTTTCCAAAATATTTTACATTTTATACACTAGGCAAAACTCAAAAACTAACACGTGCTAAACCTAAACCTAAAATATAACGAAATTCACTTACCAGGTTTTCCCATTTCAGGAATTAATCAATACAATAGTTTCCAATTAAAAACCCTATTCCTATCTATAAACAAAAATAAATTTTACGTTTTCATAAAACGACGCAAATCATCGCGCCGTGCTGTGTTGCCTCCACCGGAAATGAAGACATTTTGTTAAATCTTCAATTTTAAAATTTTCAATGCTTGAATCGAGCAAAGTGTTGCCATCGCAAAATTCTGAATTGCCGTACAGTCACAGTCTGGTTTGCTGTATTTTAAGGGAAAAAAAAACTAAACTGCGTATTTTTAATTATTTATTTTAAAAATGTCTATTACCTACTCAATTGTTTCGCTCCGTAAAGGTTCTTGTCGTTTATATCACTTCAGATTTATATTTATCTAGTGAGTATTTGTCTTTGCTTCTAATTTTTTTTACAAACTACTTACTCTAAATAATTTATTTACATATTTTATTTTTCATTAATTTGTTGTGCCTTTTACTTGAATGAATGAATGAATGTATATACTTTACTGCACTACAAACAAATATACAAATAACATAACAAAACATGCGTGATTGTCGTGGAACACTGGTTGGAACGAAGTTCCTTTCGTAGTATATTATTATTGATAAAAGTATTATATTATTGACTAGCAAATACAAATAAATGAATTACTAGCGTCTATTAAAATGAAGCGTCATTTAAAATAATATTTCTTTCATGGCAAGATAAGAAAAAGTGCGAGGAGATGGATATTATTCCATCTCGCTCGCACTATAGAAAGGGATCGTGACGGAAAAACTTACTTTTCTCGCCTAGCCCAAATCCGCCAAATTCGTACCGTGCTATAAGGAACTTCGTTCCAAAAGCAGATTATATGTACAATTTGGCGATCTTATCTTACATAGTGATCTCTTCTAGGCAACCAAAGGTGTAAAGGAATAAAACAATGAATACTAGGTAGGTGGTGCAATATAAATATACATAATATAATATCAATACATGCGATATTTGGACAATACATGCAATAAATTAACATATATAGAACTAATACATGAAATAATATAAATTACTAATACAATAAAAGATAATGTAAAACATATAATATACACATATACGTACATATATATAAATATATAAAAAAAATTACATATCCACCCAAAAATATATATATATGTTTATATATACCTCAAACAGTAATATAATGTTGATAAATACAATAAGTATATAATAACATAATTTGTCCTAACGGTGTCCGAACGATGAATGGTAAATGTCGAATAAAAAAAGTTTAGTTTTTTAAAATAATCTAATAGAAATCATTCACATGACATAATATACAATCTTGCACACGTTTTAATATATCAACTATAAATACTAAGTAATGTTTATTTCGAAATCAAAATATTTGCTCAAGAAATTCAACAAATGCGACATTTTTTTTAGGTTTATGTAGGTATGAGATATCTATCTACCTAGCGTAGTTATATAAAGCTTTGTCTCTGTTTCGTTTCACTAGTAAAAAAAGATTCATTTCACTTTATGGCCAATTGTCTTATTTTATGATACGACAATGAGAGGCCTGCAGTATGCCGTATTTTCTGGGAAAAAAATTGGTGGATTGCCGTATCAATGGCAACACTGGTCGAGAAAGAATCAGTGTTGCCGGTGCATAAAATTTAAAGTCGATAACTAGTGTCAAAAAGTATATAGGTAATCACATACACTTAAATCATAGACTTAGAATATACCATAGACTTAGGATATACTAGTATATTCTAAGTCTATGGAACTCTGCCAGTATATTCTAACTCTATAGACTTAAATATACTGGCGTTTCTAAGTGTATGGGTAATCACTACGTTTGTTAAAAATTCTATACTTCCTTACGAGTAACGTCCGGGGAGTGTAAATTATTTTATGTTCAGTTTTTTTTTGCTTTTTTGGTAACTTGGTTATTATTGCCGACAATAATATACTACGTACAAGATATTTTAATGAACCTATTTTACTTTTATTACTAAGTAGAAATTTTAGCGATATTTTACAAACTTGGCATGAATGCTACTAGAAGTGTTTTTGAAAGGCTAAAAATAACATATTTTTTTTGTTATAGTCGCCACACGGTCAGTTTAACTGACGTACATCCAAAACTGAAAAATATTAATTCACTTTTTCAATGAAGATTCCAATATAATAGACATACATAATTTGATATACTGTTCGGCCTTAGTTATTAGTAAAGAGCTAGCTTACAAAAGCTATGATAATACAAGAAATGATAGCAAACAACAAAGGAAACAAAAGCCGTTTTGGCAAACACGACTACAAAGAGATATAGAAAAACTTAGAGCAGAAATAGGTAGAGTCACGCAATATATTAGAGGAAATAGGTCTAGAAAACTAGTTTCAAAAGTAAAAAATTATTCAAAAATATTCAAAACACTCTAAACACGAGAGATTAAATGCAAACGCAGAAGAAGTTTTAGACACATTAAAACAAAATTAGCCCTTAA
>JAGSMP010002228.1:0-15000 GCA_029286625.1 Parnassius orleans
ACTTTTTCAATGAAGATTCCAATATAATAGACATACATAATTTGATATACTGTTCGGCCTTAGTTATTAGTAAAGAGCTAGCTTACAAAAGCTATGATAATACAAGAAATGATAGCAAACAACAAAGGAAACAAAAGCCGTTTTGGCAAACATGACTACAAAGAGATATAGAAAAACTTAGAGCAGAAATAGGTAGAGTCACGCAATATATTAGAGGAAATAGGTCCAGAAAACTAGTTTCAAAAGTAAAAATTATTCAAAAATATTCAAAACACTCTAAACACGAGAGATTAAATGCAAACGCAGAAGAAGTTTTAGACACATTAAAACAAAATTAGCCCTTAAAGTTCATAGGTTTGACAGAGATCTTAAATCACTACAACAAAGAAGACAACAAATGTTTAAAGTAAATGAAAATTATTGATTCGTAGGGCCTCAATTTTATCACACTGTTCTGGCCACTACATCATTGCAAAAATCTGATTATTGGATATTGTATAAGTCCAACAGGATGAATTAATGAATAAATTGACCTGCCTATATACATTATTCCTTCACGATTTTTATATAATAAAATTACTTTCAAGCGTTTTCTTTTTCTTTTAAAGTTTTAAAATCAACATTACTGAAAAATAAATACAAAAATAAGCAACGTTAGCTTGTCTGAAAATTAAAAAATATTTCGTGGTCAGGAAGAAATCAGCTAACACGCATAAACGGCGGGTTTTTTTTGCCCTATTACCCTCTTAGAAATGAGGGGAGCTCTGTACACAGCAGTGGGACGTAAGTAGGCTTTTACCCTCGCATTTTGGCCTACCTTACCTACTGCAAAATTTATGTGTAAGAAATTTAATTTGAAAGAAAATCTCTTAAGCCTTTAAAGGAATCTAATTAAGAACCACTGAACGTAATGAACCTGTATTGTTAAAGAATCGTTATATTATATTTCTTCAATGTGTTAATAATACATAAAACCTATTTTGTTAAGTTTAGTTCCTTAGTGTTTATATTTATTTCATTCAAAACTTATCACAAAATAAGTTTTCTAATTAAATCTGAACGTTACAAAACAATGTAATAAAAAAGTGGACAAGAAAATCTATCCTTATTTCTTACTTTTAAATGAGGCGTATTGTTTCTTTTGTAAAAGCATGAAACTTTTCTTAGCAAATCAATTGAGTATTGTCGTATTTACATAAAATCTCACTAAGGGAAGGAGTACAGACCAAATAAAAGCTGCTTCAGATATTTTATCGATATTCAATCTTCTTCGTTGTAGGTTTTCGTTATAAAACGACCTCGATGTTTAATTATTTGCAATCATAGCGTTCAGGTGAACTTGCTAAGAACTAGATATTTTCCATTGCTTTACAAATTTTATCCTAATGATGTACTTCAATAATATTATTTTAGTTTTCACCTTGTGTCATCGTTTCTTTATATGTATATTTTTATCTATTTTTTTAAAGAATAGGGTAACGCGACACACAGATCACCTTATGGTAAGTGGATGCTGTAGCCCAGAGACATCTACACCCATCCTCGATAAAGAATCAAAATCCAGATGCGTTGTTACCCTGGAGGAATAAGATGGAATGCCTCGTTTCAGTAAAAGTCTCTGGTTCTCTACACTCACCATACGTAACACAGCAATATTAAGCTTCTATTTAACGATGATTCTGTAAGCGAGTCTTCTCGGTCGTGTGCCGGTTGCTCATGCTGCAACCATAGTATAGCTGCAGAGTAATATTTCACAACGATCTATATTTGTAATTAATAATTATTATTATAGTAATATATGTATATAATATAAGACATGATTACTGCATTGTTTTTAAGTGTAATGTCTCTTTCTGTATTCTGTTCTCCTCGTTAGCAGATGAAAACTAGCACGCAAGCGCCGAATCGCTTCAATGATCATTTGAATTTCGCAATGTAAAAGGAAATAGTGTTGGAATACAGCCAATCGTAAACCATTCAGAATGATGCATCAATTTCGCTCGGTGCAGAACTTTATTAATGAGACATCTTCACTGTTTGTTCATTCATTATATTTCGCAATATGTATGTTTTATTGTAGTAAAACTAGTATCTAATATATATTATTTCTACTAGTCTTCCGACTGTATACGAATGCGTGTCACTATTGAGCATTGCTCATACGCATTTTAGAATTAATTACTTTGATTGTATAAAAAAAACGCTGCGATCACCATCAATCCACAATTCGACAGTTGAACATAAGGTTCATACCAAAACACGATCCTGAGTCACCTGTATCCATCAAATTAGTGCATTTCAAAGTCATCACATCCATGGGCGTCCGCCTTATACTATGTCGCATAACAGTACGATAACCGCTTACCCATCGATTTTAGGTTCTTCAAGCCTGATCAACTCATTGACACTTCAGCTTACTAGCGATATATATACAGAGATACAAATGGAATAGCGACGCAACTTCATTGTTTTTTACATATTTTTATTTTCAACCGACTTGAAAAGGAGGAGGTACTCAATTCGACTGTATGTTTTATGTGTGTGTTACCTCATAACTTTTTTCTCTGTAAACTGTTTCAATGATTGATTATTTTTAATTGAAAGCTGGTGCTTATCATGTACTTCATAAATTTAATAATCAAGGTCTGACAAGTAGTTTTTGAGTTAATAATTTATATTGAAGTCGGTTGCACAAATTTTTTAATTTTACCACTTGTTGTTACTTATTTTGCTTTATTTTAACCGCCAAGAAAGTAAAATAAGTTGTCAGATGTCCTAGTAAATTTAGTTTTATGGACGAAAAATGTACGAAGGTTTAAAATCGTACGTAAAACCAAAGATGCCTTTAGAGCAAAAGCTTGTCTTTAGCTATATTTTTTTTTGTATAAATAGATAAGACAAATAGACGAATCTTATGTAGTTATGTATTTTTTTAAATCAAGAGAGCGTAATGAATTTTTGTTATTCTTTTTAAGAATTTTTTGTTAAGAATTTTGCGTTGGCGTAAATTTTAAGTATATATAAAATTGCACAATGTTTTTTTGTTCTGCTTTTAAACCGTGTGGTGGTGTAAGAATGTCCACTGCCCCATATCGTCCCAAGACAGAGGGAATGAAACAGGAGATGGACAGCAGCATCATCCTGATAACAACTCGAAATAAAAAAAACTGATGATTGCCAACCCGCTTGCCACAACTATGGCAAAATCATGAGGAACCCCAATAGGCTGTAATGGTCTTCTTTAGTTATTGCAGAATTTTGACCACTTTAATAGAGTTTTACCTTGTACTGTCACCGTATTTTTAAAGTCTTGTCTTATCTGTTCCAAAGAGACAACGTTTTGTTTCGTAATTTTGCTATCGTATTTTGTATAAATTCGAAGTAATTTGAGAGTAACCGCCTGGAGATTTCCATCAGTTGTGCTAAATGAAATGAATTTAAATAATATTAGTTTAAAAAAATAAACAAAATGCATTAACAAAGCGTACATGTTACATGCGCATTAACTATGAGTTGTGGCAATCGTAGTGAGAATGCAAGGTCATTCTTGAAATTATATTGTCATCGGTTCCTTAAACGTCTGCAAAATTTAAGATTATTCAGACGTCTGGAAGTGGGTGAAAACTGAATAACAAGACTTCTATTACATTCAGACATAAATACATGTACATATTATATAAAGAACAAGTTAATATAATGCCTGTAAAAATATTACTAAATATATAAAATGTCTTACATCGCCCTCATAAGTTTACAAAAAACTCATTATTTCAATAAACATTTTGCTTAGATGCTAAATTAA
Organism: Parnassius orleans; assembly: GCA_029286625.1. Taxonomy (NCBI): domain Eukaryota; kingdom Metazoa; phylum Arthropoda; class Insecta; order Lepidoptera; family Papilionidae; genus Parnassius; species Parnassius orleans. Next base: position 3,803 of record JAGSMP010002228.1, read on the forward strand.
ACTTTATCTTTTGGAAAATATTTGTTAAATTTGTTGTTGTTGATTATAGTTGTTCTTCTTTATAAACCCATAAAATTCCACTTAGCCTATTATATTGGTAACCTACAGTTTAAATAGTATTCAAGGGAATTTTCCTATTCTTGACGAAGAAAATTTCCATTGAATTATAGTGTAGTCAGCTATATTATAACGCTAGTACCGTTTACTAGCATACCCGATGAAATGAGCAGTTTATTGCACCATTACTTAAAGCACCAAGATTTTCTACGCTGACAAACTTAATGACCGTGTGTTTGAAAACATTATCCTATTCGCTTCACCAGAAAATTATATAACGAGAGTAAAGGGAGGGATACACAGCAAAGTTTGAATTTGATTAAATTAGTTAATTTCAAAGAACTAAAATAATATAATAAATCCATATAATAGCTTCAGAAGTCAGTTCACAAACTTAGTGAATAGAAATACGAGTATTAAAGCTCGAATTCAGAAGCTATATGGGAAATCATCTAATTATTTTTTAGTTCTTTGAAGGTGGCTTTTAGTTTTTATTAAAAGTCGAATTTTTTATTGTTTATATCTAAACTTTTTTCCCACACTTAGGGATTAAAATTTTTCTTCAAATTTATATGGGAATACCCCTGAATTGCAAGCTCTTTATAAAAAAGAATCATTAAAATCGGTATTCAATTGACGAAGGTATCGCTACGCAGTAATAGTATCGTGTAATATAAAAAGGACATGGCTCTACCAAGTTTTACGTGGTAGAGCCATGCTGCAGCTATATTATGGTTGTAGCACGAATGGGTCGGCTCGACCGGGGAAGGACCACGCTCTCACAGAATACCAGCGTAAAATAGCGGCTTAATGCTGCTGTGTTTCGTATGGCGAGTGTAGAGAACTGGAGACCCTTTTTAGTGGAAACGAGGCATTCCATCGTAGTTCTCAAGGGTGACAACGCATTTTCCTTTTCCTTTTTAAAAAAAAAAAAAAAAAGTATTTGCATTTTGATTCTTAATCGAAGATAAATGTAGATGTCTATGGGCCACTGCATCCACTTAGCACCAGGTGGTCTGTGTGCTCGTTTATCACTCCATTCTATATAAAAAAAAGGAACTCAGTGAAATTGAAACTTCCTTTTTTTAAAGTCAGCTAAAAATTAAGTAGAATATTTACTTTGAAACTTACTTATTTCACTTTATTAATAAATGAGATTTTTATGTTACTTACTACTAAAAAGGTACATAAAAAGGCCTACAAGTGTCCCGCTGCTAGGTGATATAGCGTCTCTCATGTACATATTTAGTAATTTAAATAAATTACAAATAAATATAAAAAACCCAAACATTATACCTCTTCGCTATTCGAATTTATGTATAGCTTAATAACTTTTATTTATTACCTATGTTCTTGTTCCGTTTTATTTAGATGAAATAAATAATTTTAGAGTGCACTCTTTCTGTACAAATTCATTTCATTCATTATCATTTTCTTTTGTTTTAAAAGTTTTGTTTGGTTGTAATTCTGTTTATTTTTTTCGTGTGTCTTTGATGTTGGCTTTGCTTACTTTTAACCGACACAGGCGCCTCGGAGTATATTAATTTATATAAGTCGTATATTAACGACGCTGAAACACGAAAAACAAACTTTTCTCGCGAAATTTTATTACAGAACTTTGAAGAGGTTTGATATTGATGAAATAATTTTTATTATCATCATTATAGCCTATCGAAAAGTCTCCCTCATAGATTGTCACAAAGTACGGTCCTGATTTACTTGCATCCATCCACTACATGCGTGTTTCATCAGGTCTTCATTCCATCTAGTGGGTGGGTCGCCCAACACTGCGCCTTCTAGGATGAGGCTGTCACTCGAAAACTTACTCTCTGTCACTTCCTTGTGTATAACAAGGAAGTCTCCAGTCCAGTCTCAAAACAATTATTTATAAATAGTATTTAGGGATTCGAACCTGTGGCCCAGTACGCTGTAGTCAAACACTTAGCCATTGCACTATAGAAACGTAAATAATTAAATTTGAAATGTAATTAATAATTTACGATATAATAATAATAATAATTAAATCTCCCCCGTGGGACCACCTTGCCATGGTGGAGGGGGGGCTTAAGACATCCCGCAGTGACTTTTCAGATGCAAATTACATCTTGCAATTACAATGATGTCGAACTAATGGTCCCGACTCGTATAGATTTGTTATGGAGAGAAGATTAAGAAATCGTATAATTGGGCCGCTTCGCGGGGGCGATCGCCGGGGCGCACCTGGAGCCGATGCTGGGTGCTCCAGCATGCGAACCATCGGCGGTGAGGAGTTGAGTAGACGGGCTCCCACCGATAAAAACATTACAGCCGATTTCAAGAGATCAAAGCGAAATTTCAATCCGCCACGTTGTCTGACATCACCATCTTTTGTAGATAAACCAGCTATGGATGTTGTGCAGACGGCTAACGTCTTATTTCCTGTGTCCACCAAAGCCGGTAAAGAAAGAGTGCGCATGAAATGGGATGATGATATTAACTCTTTTATTATGCGTACTTACTATTTAGTAACGAAATTAGAGACAGATTTAACTATGTACAGAAGGAAAATGTATAATAATTTTGTAGTAAAATATCCGAACTTAAATGAACAAAGAAGAACCATAGTAACACAAACTGCTTGCAGATGATATTCTAAAAACAATTTAGACCGAAGTAGCTACAATGCTCAAATCAGACAATTCCCTACAAAATGAAATCATTGTTGATTCATCTAATTTAAGCAAACAAACACTCCAATTCTCACAAAACACACTGAACCTTCATCCTGCACACTAATATTAACAACACCTGACATACACTTGAAGGAACAGAAATTAAAACACAAAATTCGACCACGACACAAACTCCTTTAAACAATATAATGCCTGCAGATACAATAAACGACTTTCAAAAATACGATAGTAGTAAAATAATAGATGACCTAACAGACTCATTGAAAGAATCTCTTCTAAAATACTCAGGACTAGACCCAGCATTGAAACCAAAATTACCTAAACTACATGAAAGAAAACGGCTTATAGATATAGTAACACTTTTTAATCAAAAAATATTAATTCACTTTTTCAATGAAGATTCCAATATAATAGACATACATAATTTGATATACTGTTCGGCCTTAGTTATTAGTAAAGAACTAGGTTACAAAAGCTATGATAATACAACAAATAATAGCAAACAACAAAATGAAATAAAAAGCCGTTTTGGCAAACACGACTACAAAGAGATATAGAAAAACTTAGAGCAGAAATAGGTAGAGTCACGCAATATATTAGAGGAAATAGGTCTAGAAAACTAGTTTCAAAAGTAAAAAATTATTCAAAAAATAATCAAAAACACTCTAAACACGAGAGATTAAATGCAAACGCAGAAGAAGTTTTAGACACATTAAAACAAAAACTAGCCCTTAAAGTTCATAGGCTTGACAGATACCTTAAATCACTACGGCTTAAAGAAGACAACAAAATGTTTAAAGTAAATGAAAAATTATTCTACAGAAATTTAAAACAGAATTTGAATAACCCTCAACCAGATACACACAACTCTAACTTTCCAACGGCAGAAGAACTTAAATCTTACTGGAGTAGTATTTGGGAATCAGACATGGGACACAATACTGAAGCTTTATGGATTACAAAAGAAGAGCAAAAGTGGGATCATATAGCTGAAATGAGCTTCGATGAAATAACTGAAGAAGATATTGCAATAATTACAACAAAACAAAAGAGCTGGAAGTCTCCAGGAGTCGATTTTATTCAAAATTTTTGGTACAAGAAATTCTTTACACAAAATTATAGCAAAAAAAATTTACTGAAATAGTATATAGACGACAAGAAATCCCAGACTTTTTGACCCGTGGTATCACATACTTACTACCTAAGGGCTGTGACACTCGAAATCCCGAAAAATATAGACCTATCACCTGCCTGTCTACTCTTTATAAAATTTTAACATGTTGTATCGCGAGAAAAATTACTAGACACATTGAAACAAATAATATTTTAGCGGAAGAACAAAAAGGCTGTAGGCAGAATCATATGGGCTGTAAGGAGCAGTTAATTATTGATTCAACAATAATTAAACATGCTCAAACTAAAAAACGAAACCTTTACTGTACTTACATTGATTATAGAAAGGCATTTGACAGTGTTCCACATTCCTGGCTTATTCAAGTATTAAAATTGTACAAAATTAACCCAACTTTGATTAACTTCTTAAGTTCAATAATGTCTCTATGGAAAACTTCTTTACAATTACAAAATAATCAAACTAAAATAGTTACTGATGACATTTTCATAAAAAAGGGTATTTTTCAGGGGGATTCATTAAGTCCCATATGGTTCTGTCTCGCTCTCAACCCACTGTCTACTATACTCAGCCAATCTAATTACGGATATATTCTGAAAGATAGAGCTGGATACAGTACCTCTATTAGTCACCTTATTTACATGGATGATTTAAAATTATTTGCTAAGTCTGAAAAGGAAATGAAAATTTTAATAAATCTTGCGCAAGAATTTAGTAATGATATTAGAATGCAATTTGCCCTTTATAAATGCAAAACTGTGAGCATGAAACATGGAAAATTATATGAACTAAACATAGATACTTTAAGTAATGAGATTATAGAATGTCTCGAACCAGGACAATTTTATAAATATTTAGGTATAGAGCAAACCAACCAAATAGATCATAAAAAAATTAAGGACAACATTACAAAAGAATGCGTGAAAAGGGTCAACCTCATTTGCATAAAGCAACTGACTGCAAGAAACCTGATTAAGGCAATTAACACCTTTGCCATACCCATTTTAACATATTCTTTTGGAATAGTTAGGTGGTCCAAAACAGACACAATTAATTTGGAACGAAAAACTCGCACAGTACTCACTAAATTTAGATACTTGCATCCCAAATCAGCTGTTGAAAGATTGACGATTAAGAGAGACAAAGGCGGAAGAGGTCTTATTGATATAACCGTGCTTAGAGACAACCAACTCAGCCAATCTTAAAAACTTCTTCCTTGAGTTTAAGTTCAAACACAGACATAATCAAATTGCAAACATAATACACCAAAAGATAGCCCAGAAACATAAACTCATCATAAACCAAACCCTGTGTTAGAAAATACCTCACATAAACTATATTTTGACAGAGCCATACTTACTGATAAGACCATCCATTACATTCGTCCCGATATAGTTTTACAAGACAAAGCTAACAATATAGCCCTTCTAATTGACATAGCTGTACCAAATACGCATAATATTCAAAAAACAATAGCCGAAAAGATTAGTAAATATAATGAACTAAGCGAAGAAATTAAAAGAATATGGAAATTAAATAAAGTTTTCATCGTTCCAATTGTACTTTCAGCTACAGGATTAATACCAAAATATTTGCATGACTGTCTTAAGTTATTAGATTTACCCCCAAATTTATATATTAAAATGCAAAAAGCAGCCATTTTAAATAAATGTCGCTTAGTACGAAAATTTTTACAAATCCCAGAAAATGCTCTGGATAATACATCAATAATACCAGCAAATGATGACTACTTGGCTTAAAGCCCGTATCATCATAATGCCCTACATGGAGAAAAAAAAGAAAAGAAAAATAATAATAAATTTTATTATTTTCTCTCACAAAGGAGACAATTTCTTTTTGTATGGAGAATGGGCCCACTACAAATTTTAGGGATACTTAATGAAATGTATGATTTACCTATAATCTATAGATTGCAAAATTATTAGTTTTATCGCATCTAAAGGGAATTCAGAGAAATTAAAATATGAATATCACAATAACCTCAAAAGAAACTAAACGCTATTTTTTTTTAATCTGGCTTTACGGCTCTGGGTTCTAGCCCTTCTGAGCCGAAACTAAAAGTTTTTTTTCTATTAGTACTGTGAGTTAGAATAGTGTATATAGAATAGAATAGGACAGCTAAATAATTAATAGCATAAAACAAAGTTGCAGGTACATTTAACATTTATAGGTACTTTTAGACTGATGGAAAAAACTTTTAGAAGTTCCGGCAAAAATAGTACACTGACCAAGAAACATGGTGTGGAGGCTATTTTTACATGTATTGATTGATTAGTAGATTAGGTAAATGAAATTGTATACTTGGGGAGTGCTTTAATGGGATGGAAGATGTGATTTAGATGATGGCGTGTCGTCGCTGGAACAAAGTCAATGGTGCCTTGACTGCTTTAGTCAAAAGGCAAGGCGTAGTGAAGAGCGCACGCCTTGCAACACATAACGCAGTGTTGGTACCAACTTTGTTATAGGCGGCAGCGAAACCTGTATGCCAGAAGAAGCATAAAAGCAAGTTGAACAGTGGAGATGCGATCTCTGTAAAATGTGCGGCGTTACCATGGCTGACCGAAAGCGAAACCGAAGAGATTCGCAATATGGTAGGTTTGAAAGATGACCTTATCACAAAATTGATAAGGGCGTGCTTCGATGGTTTGGGCACGTTGAGAATGAGAAGACCGAATGGTGAAGAAAAATATATAGCGTGAAAGTTAATATTAAAAGGTAGTCGAGGTAGACCGAGACTAACTCGAAGACCATGTGAGCAAACTGCTCGGAAGAGGAGGGTCAAGAGTAATAGGACACCTAGACGTACATGAAGAAGATTGGTGAATCTAAGATTTAGAGATTTAAGGACTGTGACACTTGGCGATCTGTTCTCTGGCTAAATAGTCAGGATTGTGCAAAGATAAGGGGTAAGCAAGTATTGATTGATTAGTGAATATACATCAGAAACACCATTACAGTAATTAAATAAATATGATTAAAGCCAAAATGAATAAAAGATAATATGTTCATTTATAATATTTTTACATGCTATATAGTAAGAAAGATGTTTTAATCTGGTTGTAAAAGGATAAAAACACAGTAAAATACCACTGTATTTATTACTGTAATCATTTCAAAAGTAGTCTATTAATAGTGGAACAGACAGACAGGCGCGGTGTTAAGACTTTATTTTGATATATCTTTGTTGGTTAAAGGTGCAGTGTGTAAACTTTGCTTTAAAATATATTAACTGATTAGTTATTATACCCCAAACACCATTAAAGCCAAAATGACTAGGTAATATCATGTTTATTTATGTTGATAAATATGAAGTGAGATGTTTTAAACTAGTTGTGGGGATTACAAAACACATGTATAATTTAATTGTATTTATTATTGTCAGTCATTATCATTCCAAAAGATTTTTTCAAAATAACTTGATAATAACATGTCCATTTATGAAATTGTTAGGAATCATAAGGATATTTTATGATATAAGACTGTTGTCTTCAATATCCATATACTTTTTGTCTCTGCTTACGACAGCTCTGCAAGATTTCAGCCTACAAGACACACATTTATTCTAAGCAACCCACCTGAAAAAGTTAATGAATTTTGAAACAAGCACACATGTACTTATTTATCTAATATCATTTGCAACCAGTAACACGGTTTTAGGTGCATGTATGCGTCCAACAGTGAACTTTTAAGGGGTGTTTAGCGAGTTTTACCTCCACAGCGATTGAGAAAATAAATAGCACGTAAGATGTTTTGAACTGGTCGTGTAAGGATAAAAAAAACTCTGTATTGTCACTGTATTTGTTATTGTAAAATCATCACATTCTTAAAGCAGTATTAAAAGTGACACATGCCACCAGGTGCAGTGTCAGGACATTGTTATTAATTTGTATTGATTGAATAACATGTTTACATTCCAAGCACCATTAAAACCAAAATGACTGGATAGTAACATATCCGATTTTTACGATATTAACCACGAAAAATAAATAGCATGTAAGGTGTTTTGAACTATTTGTGTTAGGATAAAAAGAAACACTGTATTGTCACTGCATTTTTATTGTTTATTATTGTAAAATCATCATATTCTTAAAGCAGTCTATTATAAGTATCACAGGCCGCGAGGTGCAGTGCCAGGACATTCTTTTAATATGTGTTCATTGATTAGCATGTTTACATCCAACCAATTAAAGCTAAAATGTAAAATTCTCGAGTAGCAGTCTCTGTACCGGTAAGCTCAGTGTGGGACGGCTACCCTCTAGTTGGAGTGACGACCTGGTAAGATATTCAAAAAGTCTATGGATGCAGGTGGCTCAGGACCGTGCTTTGTATAATTCCTTGGGGGAGGCCTATAGGCTGTAATGATGAAGAAGTTTTAAACTAGTTGTGTACGGATACGGCTCGACGGTAGGACACGCTCTCACGGAAAACGCTACCAGCGTAAAATAGTAACTTAATGCTCCTGTGTTTCGTATGGTGAGTGTAGAGAACCGAGTCCTTTTTACTGGAAGCACCTCCATCTTAGTCCTCAGGGTGACAATGCATCTGCATTTTGATTCTTAAACGAGGATAAATGTAGATGTCTATGAGCCACAGCATCTACTTACCATCAGGTGGACCGTGCGCTCGTTTGTCACACTTATTCTATAAAAAAAACAAAAGGAAATTGTCAATTGAAAGAGATACGAAAAGGTACCAGAGCATCTATTCAACTTGCTCGGCGTTTATTTATAAATTAGGCGCTATATTTATAATACATAGGGAAACAGGTCAAGTAAGCAACAATAATTACAAGTTTTATTGATTATTATTCGTCATCATTACAACAATTGCTGCTGAACATAGGTCTTCCCTAAATTAAATATATAATGTAAAATATTGTATAGCCCTTCCGTCAACTGCCATCGCGTTTCGTCCCGTATGGTGTCGTAAAAGTCGTAACAGAGTAAAATAAAGATACCAGGAGATGAGCAGCAACATCTCCTATAGAATACTACAAAGCTTTGTTGCCAAGCGTAGCAACTGTGCAAAATCACTATATAGTAATGATGCATATTTATATTACTATATAAATATGCATCTACTACTGTGTATAAATTATTCCAATCATTGTGAGGTGCATTTAAGTGGTATTCACAAATACGAGCGCACAGTGGCACATAAAATGAGTTATCAATCAGCAATCTCTTTAGGTTAGTAGGTTTTTTTAGTTTAGGTATTAAGAATCTAGATAAATGATTACATAACTTAAAAATACAGTGTCGGAAGTAGAAGCAGCATAACTAACCACAGAATAGAATAGAATCATTTTTATTCAATATAGATTACAATACATAATACTTATTAAAAGTCATTTTTTACTTTTACCACTGGTTCGCAAAAAAACCTCTGTCCTGGGAAGAATCAGCAAGAAACCCAGCGAGACTTTTTTAAAAAAAAGCACATTTTACAATATAATTTTTTATACAATTGTTTTGAAAACATTTAGAAACAGCATGGTAGCGATCACCTCATTCCCAGGGGTTATTATCAGTCATTTACTCTCTAGTAGTATAATAACCCTTACTAGACAATTTTTGCTTAAGAAATAATTTAAACCTTTTGATAGAAAAGGTCTGCATATTATAGTAATTGTTGATGCCGCTCTGGAAATGGCAGGAGTTACAGTCACAGGCATAAGGGCTGTTTGTTGGATGTTACCGATGTCTTCAATATTCATGAATTGTAATTCCATATCCTGTTATCATTGTGTTCCATACAGTTGTAGCTCTGCCGACAAGATTGCAGACTCATTCTAAATGATCCACCTGAAAAGTGTTTTTTTCATCAATAACTGAACAGACTATAGTTTTACAGTGTCTTCCACCTAAATAATGATATTTATTAATATTTTATTTATTTCAATCTTTATTACTAATAAACAGTCTTAATATCTCTTAAATTATATATAAATAACATGTACTCGTTTCCCTTCATAATACTTTTGTAGTAAACCAGATTCCACTAAGGTAAAAAGAAATAAAAATACATCAAATCAGAAAGGTAAACAAGTGAAGTAGTTATTTTAGAATTATAACATTATTTGACTAAGTACAAGTTCCTAGACGTTTTACATTTACACTAATTTAATTTAAGGTAAAAAATATTATATATATATATATATATATATATAACTTGTGTATTAAGTACAAAGGCAGACAAATATGGGGTAAGGTAAGGAAGAAGTAGCAACTAAAGAAAAAAAACTGTGGTTATCGAATATCTCCTATAAGGCAATCTGTGGGGAGGTCTATGTTCAGCAGTAGACTTTTGATAGGCTGTAAAGTTAAAGATAACCTGGTGGTGAATAGCCAAATTGTTGGTGCAAGGGTATGATACTACAAACATCAATCTGTGCCAAAGCGATTATGCCAACTCCTTCGGGCAAGCCTATTTCAGGCAGGGGATCACCCAGGCTGTTAAAGTAAATTAAGTACCTGGTGTGATGGTATCCACTGCAAAATAATATCTCTTTCTGCTGAGTTTCTTAAATGAGCTTTAAATGAGCTCTTAAAATTGAAGATCCACATGGAATACAAATCTTCTAATGGAATGAGCAGTTTCAATACTTTTCTGCATATTCTTAGCAGTTACAACAAACTGCATCAAGTAGACGTAACTGAAAAATTGGGAATGCAAATAAAAATAAAGAAGTAAAAAATATTAAATTCAGAAAGAATGTACATTACCTACAATCAATAAAATAACATAAAAATAATGTAAACAAAATTTTTGCTTCCTGATGGAGTTTAAATATAATAAACATAAATAGTAGATGTATTTAATTAAATATTAACACTAATATGTATTCCCTAATAACATCCATTTATTTTTATTTATCTATATCTATAATATAAATTCAGAAGGAATGTGTGTACATTCCTTCTGAATTTAAGCAGCGTCTTCCTATTAACAACTACCAATAAAAAAACTGTGGTTGCCGACTCGTCTACTAAGCATGGCAACTATAGCAAGTATCCTCCTTTGAGGAAATCTGAGGGAAGGTCTATGTTCAGCAATGGGCTTTTGATAGGATGTAACGGTTATGGATATAGTTACTCTGACAGACACTTTTAACATAGATTTGTGTATATTTTGTGTGATTTTATTTTCTCTATTAATTAAATTAGATTTTACCAATAACATAACACTTCAATACTTTTAACATACTAATATGAATTGTGTTTGTCATATGTTTTAGGTAATTCAACATAAATTATAGATTTTCCAAAATTCTAGTATTATACACTCACATATACTTTTAATTAAACTCGTCAGTT
>JAGSMP010002228.1:20000-33490 GCA_029286625.1 Parnassius orleans
CAAATGTAAGGAATTATAACTAGGTCATATCTTACGTAAAGTATAACTAGATAAATAATTGTTTTATTACATGAGACGGTACTTCGGTATAATATTATTTGGTAGTAGTTATATTCAACGTGTGGCAGCTGATGGAAAAAATAACTTTTTAGGCTTACTAAATGCGGAATTTCAATATAGTAACCTATAGTTGAAATATTATTAACTCGTCTACGAAAAGTGTGAGTTTTATTATTATAGTGATAAATATAACACTTAAAAGTTATCTGAGGAACATAAATATAGTAATAATTCTGTGAGCAATGAGTATTCTGCAACATACAAATTGAAAACATCACTTTAAAATATCCACTCTAATTATAAATTAACGTTTTAGTAGCGCATTGAAAATTTAGATAATAATGCACTAAGACTATAACCATCCATTTAAAGGGTAATACGAGTTTTTTTATAATATAGATGACAGATTTAAATAGCCAAGTAAAATTGTTTGTGAGTTTTATAAATGTTTTGTTTGAAAAAGTTGTGTCATAAGTTTTGATGGTTTTATGCTTATGTATTAAAATGTAGTATATCATACAAAGAAATGTTAGGGTACGTGAGATATTGTTCGTATAATTAATTACGAATTTGACGGTACTAAGACAGTTCAATGAAGCATTGGTGCATTCTAAACACTTATGACCATTATATAATATATGTTTATGGAAATAAATATAAACTTGTTTTGTATTTTTAATGTAGGTAGGCCATTTATATAGACACATATTATTAGTTTTAAGTTGTGCAATTGTTGCATTCGGCAACAGTGCTAAAGTTAAATATATTTTTTATATTTAACTTAATTTAACGAATATAATATAATAAGAGATTGTTTGTATATATGTATTTTGTTTGTATGGAATTATTGTAAGTTATAATTGATTTTTGGAGAAATTTGTAATAAGTTTCGTTAAATAAAATAGATAAGGATATCAACTTTAAGTAATTATGATATTTTGCTTGATTAGTAGTGTTAGGTGTGTTTATTGTGGGCTTGGCTTTCCATTGACGTCCGTTGAGTTGATGGTTGATATTTTTATAAGCACACACGCAAAGTTTCAACATGCGGAAACGCGTACTTTTTGAGAAAAAAATTATTGAAAATCGTTTATCCATACTTAATATTATAAGTGCGAAAGTGTGTTTGTTTGTTTGTTTGTCCTTCTTTCACGTCGCAACAGAGCGTCGATGGTGTCATGATTTTTTGTATGGGAATAGTTCGGTGGCTGTAGAGTGACATAGGCTACTTTTTTCCGTGGAAAAACTTCTCATTCCCGTGGAAAAATCGAATATGTTGTACAAGTTTGTCCTTCTTTCACGTCGCAACAGAGCGTCGGCATGGCATGATTATTTGTATGGGGATAGTTCGGTGGCTGTAGAGTGACATAGGCTACTTTTTTCAGCGGAAAAACATATCATTCCCGTGGGAAAATCGAATATGTTGCAAAATTAAATTCAGCTAGGTGGCGCCACCGTGATTCTACAAGACGGACGACGGTACGATGGACGAACACAGAAGGTCAGAATATCTGGATTATTATGTCTTTTTACCAAAATTAAGATAAAAAATGTATGGATCTGTATTTTTCCACGCAGGACCGGGAAGAGAGCGATAAAAAACATAAAATTCACCAGCTGATTTTCTTCAAACGTTTTGGTGCATCGTAATTCACAGAATAGGCGATAACCTCGCAGACGATATTAAGTAATCCATTGATGCTCTGCCTACCCCGCAAGGGTTACAGGCGTGATTATAAGTATGGATCAGAAATACTATCACCACCTGTCACGCTTTCACTAACTATTACTTAACAATGGTAGAAATAGTTCTTAGTAAGCCTTATTAATAAGCCTTAGAAATATTTATTGAACGGAAATGAATACAGTTCTTATATGTGGTTATGAATGAATCGGTATTACAATAAGAAAATGTGCAAAATTATAAGAAAATATTTTTTGAGAGTTCTTATACATAGTTTAAATTGATTCCGCTAGATATCGTTACTAGGTTTTAAAACGCGGTAAGAAATGTTTTCTGACATGTACTTAACTCCCGCCGTTGAGCCGCGCGTCAACTTATAGTGCATACGGTACCTATACGCTTAAATTGTTTCTATTTCGTAGCTTATTCGACTACCTGCTTTGGATTTCGGATTTGTGTATTTTCTTGGATCGGTTTTGTTGATTTGGTTGGTATTCCTTTATACATATTTAGACTCTGGCTTTGATTTTGGATTTTGTTTATTTAGAATCGTGAATTGGTTTTCGTTGTTTTAGTTTATTTAACAATATTTCAAAGGAATATTAATAGTATAGATAGTGTATAAGGTACCTATACACTCACTTCTTTTTTCGTTGGTTATACTTATATTGACTACTGCTTTCGATTTCGGTTTTCTGCGATTTGTTTTGACGTGACAACGTCTTATAAATTGGTTTGCCGGTTGACACTTCAAGAAACTGCGTTACGCTCCGCTCACGTTATGCGCTCACAATGAGAGCGAGTGAGAGGCACGCGTCCCTTCCACTCGGGCATGGTTAGCCCGCCTAAGAGCGAGAGAGACAGACATAATAAAATTATTTTACCACTCAAAGTCGTTGTCACGTAAAACTTTCGCCCGTATACCAACTTTACAGGCAACCAATTTTTTTTTTGTGATTTGGTTTAAGTTGATTCGATTTTTTTTAGCTATCGTTTTCGGATTCGTGTTGTGTCTTGAATTGGTTTTGTTGTTTTGATTTAAAAAAATATTTAAAAGGAATATTTATTCCTTTTAGATATTTTGGATTTGCTTTTAAAAAAAATATTTAAAAGGAAATTTAATTCCTTTTAGGTATTTTAACGTTTTTTTATAAATAGATTTTTTCTTACTTCATAATGCCTCGCCAACGTAAGTCCAGCCTTTCAAGAGTATCTTCTCAAAGACAAGCGAAAAGATTAGCTCGATCGCTAGAATCTTTAGAAGATGCTGAACTGAGAAGGCAAGAACAAGCAGAGCGTCAGGCTGCTTTTAGAGCATCTGAGACACCTTCTCAACGTCATCAAAGCGTCTTGAACAGACAGAGCGTCAAGCTGCTTTGAGCTTCCAAACACCTTCTCAAAGTCAGAAAGGCGTCTTGAACAGGCAGAGCGTCAAGCTACTTTAAGAGCTACTGAAACACCTGCTCAAAGTCAGCAAAGGCGTCTTGAACAGGCAGAGCGTCAAGCTACTTTAAGAGCTACTGAAACACCTGATCAAAGTCAGCAAAAGACGTCTTGAACAGGCAGGCGTCAATCTATTTTAAGAGCTACTGAAACACCTGCTCAAAGTCAGCAAAGGCTATTCGAACAAGCGGAACGTCAGGCCGCCTTAAGAGCCGCGGAAACACCTGATGAAACTCAACACAGACTCATTGAACAAGCTGAACGTCAATCTACTATGGGCATCTGAAACACCAGAACAGACACAGGCGCGAAGAGATGCAAATGCACAGCTCAAGCTAACGTCGACAAAATTTTCAAAGAAACAATTGGTCGGTTTTAATGACGCAGCATTCAATTATGATCCGTTGATTGATTATAAAAATCACAGGTTAGTTGTTATCGGACTGATGGACAAGGCGTGTCGATTTTGCAGCGCTTTAAAATGGAAAGATGAGACCGCAGGCATGTGCTGTTCAATGGCAAAGTGTCTCTTCCGTTACTTGGGGAACCAGAAGAACCTGAAAACTCTCTTTTATATGATGCTAATGAGTCACGGCGCTTTTAAACAGGATCCGGAAATATAACTCATGCTTTCAAATGACGTCCTTCAGGTGACCGGGAAATAATAATGCCGGGATTTTCGCCTACATTTACGGTGCAAGGCAATTTATCATAGAATAGGTTCACTTTTTCCAGCTGAAAACGAACAGCATAAATTTTTACAAGTATATTTTATGGGTGACGAAGAAATTGAGGTAGACCGTCGCTGCCAATTTATCCAGGGAGTTAAGAGAGACACAGTGTTCAAAATTCAAAGATTCTTGCATGAACGTAACATTTTAGTCAAAACATTTAAAAACTGCTTTAAAACCTACCTGAAGAGGATTATAAAGTCGTCATTCACGCAGATCGGACCCCTCGAGGAGAGCATGAAAGGCGCTACAATGCACCTTTGATAAACGAAATAGCAGCCGTAATTAGTGGTGATCAATTTTCTTCACGAGTCATTGTCTTGCGAGCACGTGATGATACGTTGCAACGGGTAGCCGATACACACAAGTTTTATGACGCTCTGCAATACCCATTGATTTATTGCAAAGGACAAGAGGGTTATCATTTTCAAATTCCACTCATTAACCCGGTCACAAAGGAGCCTACTCCGAACAAAAAAGTAATAACAGTCCCCGCTACCTACATGAGTACACACAAGACGCATTCGCCTATGTACGAACTTACGGAAGACCTGACCTTTTTGTTACTTTTACTTGCAATCCCACATGGAAAGAAATAACCGAGGAGCTAATGCTGGGCCAAAAAAGTACTGCAGACACGATTTAGTTGCTAGAGTATTTAGATTAAAAGTACAAAAATTAATGTATGTAATTAACAAAGGAAAATTTTCGGAGGTTGCAGTGCTTCATGTATTCAATTGAATGGCAAAAGAGGATTACCGCATGCCCACATTCTAATATGGCTTAAAGAGAGTTGCGGCCAGCCAAATAGACGACATAATAAGCGCCGAGATTCCGGATCCTGAGCAAGATAAAGAATTATGATACCATCGTCCGAAATATGATTCACGGTCCATGTGGAGCACGAAATTCAATATCGCCATGTATGAAAGAAGGAAAATGTACAAAGAAATTCCCTAAACAGCTATTAAAAAGAAACAGTGCACAATGACAATGGCTACCCTTTATACAGACGCAGAGCTCCAGAAGATGGTGGCAGGAAAGTTACAATCAAATCTCGCTCTGGAGCGTTCGAAACCTTAGATAACAGCTGGATTGTCCCGTATTCGCCCATTCTATGTAAAACGTTTAATGCCCACATTAATGTAGAAGCATGTAGCTCTGTTCGCGCAATCAAGTATATCTGTAAGTACATAAATAAAGGAAGCGACCAAGCAATATTGAATCTCAGGAGTGAAGGTGAGGCAAATCCCGTTAATGAAGTACAGACCTTTCAAGCAGGGCGTTATGTCAGCAGTAACGAGGCAGCGTGGCGTCTCCTTGGCTTCCCTTTACACGAAAAGCACCCAACAGTTACTCACCTTGCTGTGCACTTAGAAAATGGAGAGCGTGTATATTTCACCGAAAGAAATTTCCAAGAAAGAATTGCATCACCACCAAAACTACACTAACAGCCTTCTTTCAACTTTGTCAAACCGACCCTTTGCAAAACGTTGTTATATTCGGAAGTCCCCGCTATTATACTTGGAACACATCTAGGAAGGAGGAAACGCCGTATTCAAGGCGCGCCTGTTGCAAAATTGGCGGTGTAAAGTCATCAGATGCCCTTGGTCGTGTGTATACCGTCCATGTAACTAATTTTGAATGTTTCTGTTTACGATTGCTGCAGCACCATGTTCGGGGTCCTACAGGATATAAAGACCTTAAAACTGTCAACGGTCAGGAATGTGCAACATAGAGAAGCATGTGAAGCTCTGCATCTTTAGAAAACGATAATCACTGGGATGAAACCATGGAGGCTGTGCAGTGCCAGTCACCAGCCAAAATTAGGGATCTTTATGCAACTCTCATATCATCTTGCAGGCTATCTAATGCACATAAATTGTGGAAAAATATAAAGTACATGGCGGAAGATGTTTTGCGAAGGTTACAGCAGACACACGCAAACATGACATACAATGAACACATTTATAATGAAGCACTTGGAAAAATTGAAGATAAAGTAATGGCAATGGTAGGCAAAAATTAAGCGACTTTGGAATGATAAGCCCTCAGCGAACAACCGAAAATGAACTAAGTGATGAAATTATACCTGAAACAAACTACGATATACCAGCTTTGCAGCAAGTAGCCAATTTGTACCCTTGCTTCCCGAACAAAAACGAGTTTTTGACAAAGTATTAGGACAAATTGAATCTGGAAATGGTGCACTTTTCTTTTAGATGCCCTGGAGAACTGGGAAGACATTTTGTTAAATTTATTATTAGCGCAAGTACGGAAAGATAAAAACATTGCTGTGGCCGTAGCTTCCTCGGTATAGCCGCCACGCTGCTAAGCGGGGCCGCACTGCACATTCTGTTTTAAAACTCCTCTAAATCTAGCCCAGGAAGAATCGCCGATCTGCAACTTTAGCAAAAATAGTGCACGAGGTATAATGCTACGACAATGCAAACTTTTAGTGTGGGACGAAAGTACAATGTCGCATAAAAAAGCTGTAGAAGCACTAAATCGAACGCTCCAGGATTTGCGCAGCAATACCGATGTAATGGGAGGAATGGTGGTTTTACTGGCTGGTGACTTTCGCCAAACTTTACCTGTCATTCAAAAGGGCACACCTGCAGATGAAATTAAAGCATGCCTCAAGTCGTCTATTTTATAGAACAAGGTGACAAAATTCAGTTTAACTACGAATATGAGAGTGCATTTGTATAATGATATCAATCCTGGAAACTATGCTGACACACTATTAAAAATTGGCGATGGGCGGTTGAAAACGGATGCTGAGGGCTGCGTTAAATTGACGAGAGATTTTTGTAATTTAGTACAGAGTCATTCCGAATTAATTGCGAGCGTTTATTCAGATTTAACGAACAACATGCATGAAGACAAATGATTATGTGAAAGGGCGATTCTTGCACCAAGAAATGAGAGCGTTAACAAAATAAATTCAGATATATTAAGCGAAGTAGCAGGAGAAATAACAGAGTATTTGTCAGTAGACACAGTTATGGACACAGAACAGAGCACTTCATATCCCGTAGAGTTTCTAAATTCTCTAGAGTTGTCAGGTGTACCCCCACATAAGCTTCAATTAAAATTAGGCGTCCCAGTCATGCTAATGCGAAATTTAGATGCTCCTCGGTTATGTAACGGGAGAAGGCTGCGTGTGACACATCTTGGATGGAACATATTCGGTGCTACAATTTTGACAGGCGTAGGAAAAGGTGAAAATGTTATTATACCACGGATCCCTATAATTCCCACAGATCTTCCTTTTCAATTCAAAAGGTTGCAGTTCCCTATTAAGCTCAGTTTTGCAATGAAAATTAATAAAGCGCAAGGGCAAACGTTACAGGTAGCGGGGGTCAACTTAGATGTTCGCGTGTGTCAAATGCCCAGAATCTCCACATTCTTTCCCCGAATGGAAAAACATATAACATTGTGTACAGTAGCGTCTTAAAATAGTGTTCAGTTAGTTTTTTTTCCAAAATTCCCACAATCAATTAATCAAATTCCCAGATCTTCCCTTTCAATTTAAAATTTCCTATTTAGCTCAGTTTCTTTTCAATTCCAAATGCTGCACCTCTGACGGACCTATTAAGCTCAGTTTCCTTTCAACTCAAAAGGCTGCATCTCTGACGGATCTTTTATTTGGCTCAGTTTCCTTTCAATTCAGAAAACTGCATCTCTGACGAATCAATTTAGCTCAGTTTCTTTTCAAAAGTCTGCATCACTGACGGATAATTATGCTCAGTTTCCTTTAATTAAAAAAATATCCCATTTCCATTTGGAATAAACAGGCTATTTTCATGCTTTCCTATACGCTGCGTTTCAAAACATTTAAGTAGGCTGACGAATCAATTTTGCTCAGTTTCCTTTTAATGGCTGCATCTCTGACAAATCTATAAAACTCAGTTTTCTTTCAATTCAAAAAGCAATGGATAGTTCATTTCCCAGTGACCATGCGGGCGAAGCTGCGGGTAACAGCTAGTTTTTCAATATTTATGTCAATTCCTACCGTAAAACTGACGCTATTTTGTATTGTCATTGTCATCGTCAGTAGGGACGTCGATTCTTTCGTTTCGATTCGAATCGTAAGCTGATGTGTGTTGATGTGATGTTCAGTAGGGATGGTTTTAAAGCAAACTTCACAGACTGGCTCATTGAATATTCTTGGCGAAGAAAAATAAAAATAGCGCATAAAGATTTTTTCGAAGAATTAATTAAAGCAATACAATATGTGTATAAAATTGATTAATAAATTATTAATTATATTTGATTCGTTTTATTTTAACAGTACCTATAACAAATAAAATATGTTAGGTTCAACTTATGTCAAAGAACCGAATTGATTGACCCCGACTCCACCTGGTACGAGTCTGTCCTACCCCTAGAGTGTTTTTACAGAGCCGGAGACGCGAAAGGGAGCAGCCTCCGCCTGCTGTAACAAATCGTAGGCATCGAGTCGGAGCGGCTGAGGCTGGTCGCCGAAGGCGACCAACAAGGGTTCCCCCTTCCGTAGGGGGAACCCCCTTCCCCCAAAGGGATCTCCTTGGTTTTTTACACTTAATATTAATCCATAAAATGAGGAAAATTTCTTCAGAATTAAAAATGAAAAAAAAAACTAGAAAAGGGGGGGCTCCGAAACTTTCCTTTTAAGCGGGGTAGTACACCTTCCCCTGCACCCCCCACCCCTACTCCCTCAATTCGACGAATGTCAATGGAAATTCGTAAGAAAATATAATTCTGTAATTTAAATATAATTCGAGAATTCGATATAATCTGTGGTAGGGATTACCATAAATATTGCAAAAATAATTGATTTTCAATATTTTTTTTCTCAAAAAGTACGCGGCTCCGAATTTTGAAACTTTGCGTGTGTGCTTATAATAATGTAACCTTTCTGTAAAAAAAATATCAACCCCCAACTTGACGGCCGTCAATGGAAAGTCGTACCTTATTGTGTAATAGTAATTGAGTACATATATTAATGTGATATTGAATATAACTAGAAATGGAATATCTTATTACAAAAGGTATTAGCAAAAAAGCAATAAATAAAATTAATAGTCAAATAGAACTTAGTTTACAAAAATCTTCTTCACTGTCGATTCTAATAGCCGGCATATCATCTTTTTGTCTCACAAATACTTTCCCATGAGCAGTCCAGCAGTTACTATATTTATTCTTCTTTGTATATTGTCTGGCAAGGTAGTGAAGTCGCCGCGTTTTAGTTGTTAGGCATTCGGATATATATATTGGTTTTGGAGGTCCACCTATATTAAGATGAGAAGTAATGAGTTTTTTATCCTTTTTCTCTTTGTTAAATGCACTGATAGATCTAATAAAATTATCTTTCATTATAGTAGTGGTAAAATCGATTACGATAAGACTTGGAGTGTTCGATTTTAATTGCGATTTAATACGATAGATGTCACGTATCTCATTATCTTGTAGGGGCACATTTAAAACCTCACTAATTATTTCTTACAAGTTGACACAACGAAGACTGGTTTTCTGGTTGAGTTATTGGGATATTACGAAGCTCGATGGAGGAGGTTTTGGCATTTCGCTCTAGATGTTCTATTTTATTTTCCAATATTTTAATTCTATCTTAATATTCTGAGTTTTGCTGTTGCACTTTGTTAATTTTTAATAACAAATCATCGTATTTTTGGGCCATAAAATCAATCGACTTTTGGGTTTCCATGTTTAATTCTTTTAATGTTGATATATCGGATTCTAATCTATTAAATTTCGCAGTTTGTTGTTGTTTTAAATCATTTAGCAGTTCTTTTATTTCATAGCTAACCATATCGCTGTGCCTATAGTATACCTTTTGGCAATATATTCAACGTTTTCTGGATCATCAGAATAATATTTTTCGGATGCTTTATCTGAATCTTGGGTTAAAATTCGCTCTTTAGCTAGTTTGAGGTCACTAAAATTAGGTGGGGTACGCTGATTTAATTAAAGGTATACGTAGGTCTAATCTGTTGATATTCAAAGTTGTAGGCCTAAATAAAACCCTTGGCAATTGAATTTTAATACTCAGTACAAAACAAAGGCATAAGCACGTATTGGTCAATGGGCGTGGCGAAATAATTGTAAGAAGCAATGATAATTTCGCATTCACTGCAATATGCACTATCTCACTTCTAATGTTCAAGAGGAGGGTGTTGCACAATATCTCTATCCTTCTTCAATAAGCGCGTCTCACTTTGTCGTAAAACGATGAAATTCTGTATGCCTGGTACTTGCACTTAATTTATTTTGTGTGATAAATATTATTTTGACTCAATCGACAGCACAAAACACGTCCGTACACTACGGCGGTCTGAAGGGAAGGGATATAAAATTGATATAAAATTAAGTCAGAATAACTACGCGCTATTGTTTTGTATTATTTATGTAATTTCCCAAATTGGAGAATTTAATGTTGTTACAGAGATAATTCGTGGACGAGGTCGAATGATTGTTTCCGTAGCTAGATTCCAGATCGATAGGCGGGTAACGATACAGTTATGGCGATTTGTTACTCTCACATTATTTCATGTCCGGGAATTTATCACCGTATACAAAGATGTAATTCAAATCTACGAATTATTCTTGTATGTTTAGTTAGTATTAGACTTGTTCATGTTAAAAATAATATTTTTTTTATGACTGAAATAAAACTGTTATGTTCCTTTGGTTTACTCTCAAAATTCGGAATGTAACCTTTTTGTGGTTACGTTTTTATATTTTTGCTTTATAAATAAGGTAATTCTTTTTATAAAGCATTGTTAATTTTAATTATTTTTGTTTCCTAAACAGTAGTTCCTTTTTAGTAGCTTTACAAACTTTTACTAATAATAACGTCATAAGGAGTGTGAAGAGTCAAGTAATTACTCGTATATCTCATCAATTAAAATTGTTTTGCAAATACGCAGCATACGCGCTTCAAGACGTTACGATTTAATGGTAAATTTTATTAAATAATATAAGGGAAAAAACGGCCTTTGTACCATATAATATATAAATAACTGTCGTTTACCTTATATAAATTGAAGGAGTAATCTTGCACGAACTATATAGTTGATAGTTAAAAATAATTCAAACTTTATTGTGAATCAATCAAGCAAAGATATAATCGTATTTTATGAAGAAAACCAAGACGATTACATTTGACAACTTGACAAGCAAGACAATAATATTATAATTTTTAAATAACTAGATATTATTTGCCTCACTTCATTCAGCCTAGTTTATGACGTCATTTGGTGGTGAAATAAAGGTCAATCAAATTTATGCATTTTGATTAAATAAATATCATCCCTTATTCATCGGTTACAATATTAGCATGACTTATAATTTTCTTTACATGCCGTATTAAAGCGTCGAATTGTGAAAAAATATTTATACTTATAGGAAATCAACATTTAATGATATTAGCATTTAAATTATTTAATTTTCCGCTTGCTTTATTTCTTGAAAGTATAAGTGAACAATAAATTTATGTGTGTGGACTACCAAACCGTACACTTGTACAATCAATCCATGTCGACAGCTGTAAACAGACCAAAAACGGATGCGTAAAGTATTCTGCAGTGAAAAACTGTTGTATTGTAAAGGATTGTATTGCCGATTCAACAAACATGTGCATCCAATACGTGCATCAAGTTTTATTCTTTTATGTGTAACGAATTCTTGAAATGCCAATTATTCAAAAAATTGTTACATATATAACGAAGAGGTAATTTCAAATTGAACATTTCATACCGTTTTGAATAAGCCTTTGATGAACACATACAACTCTGTAAAAGTATCAGGAATATGTCAATAAAAAGACCCGCGTAAAAGGGTCGTTCTAATTTTTTACTGCATGTTGGTAGCACTGTACTGATTTAGCGCGCAAAGTTTGAGCGGATCTGTCATTTAATTTGTTTTAAGCTACACTTTTGTTGGTCATAGTTTTGAGTTATCGGCGATTTTACAATGGAAAATATTGTTGAACAAAGAGTGTGCCTTAAATTTTGTGTTTCGAATGATATTTCATGTGGTGAATCACTAAAATGTTGCGAAATACCTACGGCGAATCGTGTATATCGAAAACAAGGGCTTATGATGGTATAAGGCTTTTAAAGAAGGCCGAGAAGTAGTAGTAGACTTGCCTCGTTCTGGTAGACCTTCAACCGCTACGACCAAGAAAACATCGACAAAATCAAAAGCTAGTGCTCGAAAATCGACGTATGAGTCTGAGAGTTGGCTAGTGAGGTGAACATATCTTTTAAGTCCGTCACAACATTCTCATTGACATTTGGGCATGAAACGCGTCGCCGCTCGACTAGTTCCAAAAGCTCAATTTTGTTCAAAGAGCGCAGCGAAAGCATGTCGCTGAAGACATGGTTTCCCGACTTCTACGGATCCGACCTTTATGAAACGTATAATAACTGGCGACGAGACATGGGTTTATGAGTACGACATGCAAACAAGCCAACAGTCTTCAGAATGGCGTCTCGAAAACGAGCCGAAACCAAAACCGCGGCAAAGTCGCTCCAAAATCAAATTGATGCTGACAGTTTTTTGACTACCGTGGTGTGGTTCCTCCAATTCCTTCAAAAGGGAAACAGTGAATAAAGAATATTATTTAGGCGTCATGAAGCGTTTGCGTGAGTATCCGCCGAAAACGTCCAGATTTGTGGCAACACAACTCATGGATGCTGCACCATGATAATGCACCATCACACACAGCCATTATAGTGAAAGAGTTTTTAGCGAAACATTCAACAAAAGTTCTCGACCAAGCACCGTATTCACCTGATATGGCTCCGTCTGACTTTTTTATTTCCCAAGTTAAATTACCACTTCGAGGAAAACGTTTTGAGTCGATAGAAGCCATAACAAAAATTCGCTGAATGAGGCTAAAGGCCATACCGCAAATAGCCTATGAAAAATGTATGGAAGACTGGGTGAAGCGTTGGAATGTTGTATTGCAAGCGATGGGGCCTACTTTGAAGGCGATAAAATAAATTTAGATGAATAATTTGTATTTTTGTTTTATTGACAAATTCCCGATATTTAGTACACAGAATGTAGTATTACGATGTACATATAATTAATTAGAAAGTCCAAGAGAACATTTTCTTACAAATAAACCAGCACCAAGCGCCCATCAGCAGCTCCTCGTCGGAATAGCGCATCTTCTTCCCGTTTGCCGCCTCACATTATGCATCGGGATACGAGAAAATTTCAAACGACTCCCCATCTCTGTTATCTGATCTCACTCAAAATCTCAGGTGTCCCGGAAACGACGCTGCCACTCGGTCTTCAGCTTTGACAGTTGGCTCTTTCTGGCAGACGATCTCTTAAAGACTTTGGAGCCCTGGTTCCGCTCGATCGCTTCTTCAATACGAGCAGTAAAAGTTGCGTAAGTCCCGCCGCATGCATTTGGAGATCTGTCTGTTCAGTTGCCTGTATGCTGTCAAATCTACTGAAGCACAGCTTCATATCCCGTCTAACAGCCATGAGATTAAGAGTGTGATCGGAAGTTTTTGTGTTCTTCTGCGGCGGGTCTTGCAAAACTTAGCTCC
>JAGSMP010002229.1:0-28086 GCA_029286625.1 Parnassius orleans
CTCAGGTGTCCCGGAAACGACGCTGCCACTCGGTCTTCAGCTTTGACAGTTGGCTCTTTCTGGCAGACGATCTCTTAAAGACTTTGGAGCCCTGGTTCCGCTCGATCGCTTCTTCAATACGAGCAGTAAAAGTTGCGTAAGTCCCGCCGCATGCATTTGGAGATCTGTCTGTTCAGTTGCCTGTATGCTGTCAAATCTACTGAAGCACAGCTTCATATCCCGTCTAACAGCCATGAGATTAAGAGTGTGATCGGAAGTTTTTGTGTTCTTCTGCGGCGGGTCTTGCAAAACTTAGCTCCGACCATGGACGGTTTCCACGAGCTTGTCATTCATATCGTCCACTGCATTGCAATCTTCTAGGCACTGAAAACGGTTTCGTAACTCGAGCTGAAAGGTTTCGGGACTTTGGATTAGAGCACGAGGGGACGGGCGTTGACTTCATAGACGTGACCTCTCAACAACGTTTAGGTTCAGTGTGCCTCTCACCATTCGGTGATCGCTGCCGGTTTTCACCCTCGCGATCACTGAGACATCACTGAACAGTTGTCGCTTGGTCGTCATAATAAGTCAATCTCATTTTGTCGAACCGTCGGGGCTCGACGGTCCACTTCCTGTGGGGCCGCTTCTGGAAGAAAGAGTTCATCATAAAGAGTCCCTCTTTCTCCATGAAGTCGGCCAGCTGCTGGCCCTTTGGTTTCCGTTGCCTAATCCAGATTTCCTACTTTCAGCTCACCGTTCTCTCTTTGTGCCTAGTTTGCGTTGAAGTCTCCATTAACACCGTATAGTGGGTTTTGGAGGAATGCATGGCTCTAGAGATATCCTCATACATTTCCTCCACCTCCTCATCAGGGTGTGCCGGTTGGTGCGTAAACCTGTGACCTTCAGCGAATACCGTTTGGTGATTCTGGGTATAGTACGCAACCCTCGTCGACACACTCCCGATCTTTAACGTTGTTAACGAGAGACTTGTGGACGATAAATCCGACACCTCCTTGGGACAGATGGTCGCCTCCCGGTGATAGAATAAGTTGCGGATTCGAGGATTACCGTGTCCTCCCTCTCTTCGGACCTCGGATAGTCCTATTATATTCCAGCGTAACTTATCTATCTCTTCTTCAGCTCAGGATCTTCTCGTCAGTCCTCAGGGTGCGTGCGTTATATGTTGCCAGGTCGAGTCGTCGTAGGTGGCACCGAACCTCCAGGATTCAGCACTCCCTGCCCCGCCGTTATGGTCGCCACCGTAGCCAGGAATAGCGGGGCCGCCGGGGACTGGGGCCGTCTCTTCGTTACTATCATGGGGTATGTTGCCATAGTTGCCACGCTTGCGAGCGGGTTGGCAACCGCAGTTTTTTTTATTTTTGTTTTGCTGTTATCAGAAAGATGCTGCTGCCCATCCTCTGCCTCAGTTTCCCTCTGTCGCCTCTTACGACACCCACGGGAAGATATGGGGTGGTGGTATTCTTACCGCCACTACACGGGAAACACTACTACACTAAAAATAAAAACTTGCTAATGGTCAAAAATATTAAGAAAGAAGAAAAGTACGTACGAATTATGAAAAAAAAGGCCTGATGAAACAAAAGGAAATGAGAGTAAGTGTTAGTATGAAAATAATTGACATACAAGGACATGAGAACAATTAAAATTAGGTGATAAGGATTCGATCAAGTCTAAAAGTAAGATATGTATTATTTGCATTTCTGTATTAGGGTATTAATGTTACTTATGATTTCATGACACCTGTCATGAAATCTAAAAAAAAAAAGTAATATGTAATCATTTTCGACTATTAATGATAAATAACATATAACAAACACTTGATAATGTAAAAGTATTATAACATGCAATGTAACTATCTTAACTACGTAAATGAAAAGTGTTTATACTATAAATTTTAGATACATTTAAGTGTATTCATAATAGAACATTTTGTAAGTTCACGTGGTGAGCTAGCTGCAGCTATATTTATAGTTGTGGCACAGATGAGTCGGCTCGACCGGGGTAGACCACACACTCTCACAGAATACCATCAAATAGCAGTTTAATGCTGCTGTGTTTCGTATGGTGAGTGTAGAAGAACCGGACCCTTTTACTGGAAAGAGGCATTCCATTTTAGTCCTCAAGGCTGACAATGCATCTGCATTTGATTCGCAAATGAGGAGATATGTAGATATCATGGGTCTCAGCAACCATTTACCGTCAGGTGGACTGTGTGCTCGTTTGTCATGTCATATGTATAAAAAAAATGTTGAAGTTAGGTATGATCATACGATGTAATCGCAAACGTTCTCATAAAAGTACTGGAATTGAAAACAAAAGTGTCACAAATCTTTTCTTATATTTACGCGAAGACTACATTAAATGAAACTAATTTTACGGATAATTTAAACGGAATTTTTATTTAAATGGTGAATCGCACCATCATCCATCACAGTTAGCTACCGTGGGAAAATCTTTGTTTCAGAGAGCACAGGGATCTGTGACAGAAAACATCTGGCCGCCGAGCTTCAGCACGTCGAGCAATACTAAGACAACAAGCTTCGGGTCCGCGCCTACGTCACAGTGACCGAGTGAAGCCGGCACAGTCGAGCGTGTGCCTGCTGTACTATCCTATCAGAGAGTCACAGACAAGGTGACATCTTTAAAGGAGCTTCCATTAAAACATACTTCAAGCCGTCGAAGATTAGTCAATTTTACCATCCGTCAAGTGTCATATCCCTCTACAAGATGCAGGAGTGTACAAGCTGGATTGTGAATGTCTTCTTACATAGGACAAAAAAAAAACATCTATAAAAACTCGCGTAAAAAAACATATAGCTGACTTGAAGCACCGACGTATCAGGAAGTCTGCAGCTTGAACATGTTCAAGATCGTCCTCGCCATCACATAGATTTGATGAGCCACAAATCCTCGCAAAGAACACCGATTCCTACCTAGGATGATTCGCGAGGCTATTGAAATTAAAAACATCCTAATTTCAATAGAGAAGATGGATGGATGCTGCCATCTGCTTGGGATCCTATAATTAATAAAATTAAATCCAAATCAAGTATACCTGCTAGACTTCAAGATACTGTAAGCTCATTCTGCGTAGATCGAACCAAAAATTAATATTAAAAAACTGAAGGTAGCCGGGCTAACTATGACATTGGGACGTCAAACACCTTAGTCCCCCCCCCGTGACCATGGGACGAAACGTCGAGAATTAAAAAGTAAAATTAAACGCGATATAATCCGTAAAAATTAGTTTCATTTAAAGTGTCACAAATCGCTTACACGGCTGGGATTGCAACTTGTATTTTGATCTGGCTGTTGTTATGATAATGAAAATGATTACATGGCCTAACATAGACTTCTTTGTTTTGTATATCTTAAAATTAAATGTAATATTGTCGGGTTTATATTTATTGAACTTTCAAATCATGTGTTTTTAACTTTTATAAGTCATTATTTTCTGAAAAAATGGTAGAGTATTAATATCTAAATAATTTGTGTGGATCATGAAAGAAATGTTCAATCAATAAAGGTATAAATAAATGAAGTATAATCTATAAAATTATAAATATAAATTTGAATAAATATATAAAGGAAAGGTACTATTTAATGGGAATGTCTAGATAAATGACTTAATAAGTAACTGAATAACTCAGTATCTAAGTGTGTTACAGTGATGTGTCGACCAAAATAAAATACGTTTGCGAATGTACACCTGATTTTGTCAAACATAATGCATCAACAATGCAACAATGCATCAAAGCTTAAACATACATATTGACACTACGGAGTATTATGTACATAGGGGTTCAGTTAACCACCCTACCCAAGCCAAGACAAATATTATATATACATAATTAGAATGTAAGACTTTATTTAAGATTAACTTTTGCTATATAAAAGCTTTTGCTAAATATTTTTTATATTTTTGTCGGTGGGGTGTAGTGTTGCCACCACAATAGTATATATTAGTGTTAAGGTAGAATAAGTTGAAGTAGTATAATTAAGTTATAGAAGCATCAATAAGTCTCTAATTCATTCAAGACCCTTCGTATATATTACATGTTAGTGGACTGCAGCGGGAGGATTGTCCGCTCACCCTGCCCGTAGCAGCCACCTCGGCTGCTACGGACAGGGTGAGCGCAGATAGAATAGTAGTTACGACGTGAGACCATGCGCTGTACCCCTACCCTCCGCGGCTGAAACGTGGTGGGCAGTGGGGCCCTTGACCACATCCTATTTCTAATTCAATTTCTAAATATACGAGAACATATAAATGGTGTTAATGGTGGTGTATAAAATCTAACATGAAGACATATTATGTTACCTAATTATTATTATTCAAATACTAATTTTTAATTTATAACTGTAGTAATTTATATAAATTTATCAAGTTAATGTCTAATAGCTGGGATCGAACCCCGTTGTTCATAGACCCCTCGAATCTTCGTGAAATTTCATTTTAACTTGGACGTATTCATTTCATTTCTTTCACTGTCTCACGTAGAAATTAGCACGTAAATATGTCATTAAGAACTTCAATCTTGTCGGCAACAAGGCTATGCATGTACGTAATTAATTATGTAATTGATGTAATATAAATTTAATAAAATATAAAATAACTTAATTTAGGAACCGCATTTTTCCACGAAACAAATGAAAGAGTAATATCATTGTAGCAGGAAAAGGTATGAAATGCCGACTTTATTGCCGTGCCTTGTCGCTTCGGTAACATAAATTAAACATAGTTGAAAAGGAATTGCAAGAACTTGTCTCAGGTCTTTAATGTCGTCCGTGGTATGTTCTCAATTAACTGCTTTCTGCTATTCATAAATTATGTACACGTATTCTTTATACAATATGAAAAATGCCCTGTCCGATGAGATAAAAATATTATAATATCTTAGTATTAATTAATATCAAATGTTATTGTTACTTAAAATACATGTTTTTACCGAAAATTTAGGAAATTTTAAAATCTTCGAATGTGTGTGCGGTATTGTAACTCGACGATCGCCCGTCGCATGTATTATGAAAGTTAGTAGCTTGTATGATATTTTCAATGAAATTAGTTTTTACGGATTTTATCGTATATTTACTTACATTTAATAAAGTATTATAAATAGTATTCTTATAGTGTTCATAAACATTAGAAATTATTATGTATTTATTTGATATTTTGTATCGTGCTGAGAAAGCGCCGTGTAGTGGTGTCGCAAGTGTATCCACTACATCATACCGTGAGTGTCGTAAGAGGCGATTGGGACAAATGAAACAGATGAGCAGCAGAATATTATTGAAAACTGAAAATAATAAAAACAACGGTTGCCAACCTGCCAGCCAAGCGTCGCTAATATTTGTTGAATATTATTTATTATTTGTTGAGTCGTGTGAGATTCAATCATCGCATTCCGTCCTTTGACATCGTTAAAGGCGTTCTAATGGAGAGCAATATAAGCATCTTGCTTACGACATACTTTGTAAAATAGCTAAACTTAGGATGGGAAGCAGATTCAAAGAGGCGAGACGTTTGGTACTGCAATCGCTAATTCACTTGGTAACAGTGACAGTTACGACAAATTCAACCCATTACTGATTTCGGTGTTCTGCAGGAGTTCTGAGAGTATGCGCAAAACGGAATGACTTAATTTCTCCTTTCTATTCTACCACCAGACGACAGGCCTGTCTCCAACCCTTTGTTGTCAAGATACCACGCATTTCAACCAAATAGTTTTGCTTCGTCGATCATCATACCGTTACCGTTACAGCCTATTAAAGTGCATTGCTGAACAAAGGCCTTCTCCATTTGCTCATTGAGGGGACTGCTTCATAGAGGGGATACTGGCCATAGTTGCTTCGCGTGGCAAGCGGGATGCCAACCGTAGTTTTTTATTTTTAGTAGTTATTAGGCAGACGATGCTGCCCATTTCCTGATTTATTTCCCTCTGTAGCCTCTTACGACACCCACGGGATGATATGAGGTAGTGGATATTCTTTCACCACCATACACGTCGTTTATCATACGCATAGCAAATGAGTGAAATAATTTGACAGCATCTGACCTTCAATCCAGTTACAATGTCGGTGTCTTAAGTTAGTGCGTTTTAAAATCTTCAGCTACATTACTGCTTACCATCAACTTTCGCCGTAAATTGAACAGTAAATAAGCCACCCAGGTTCTATCCCCGCTGGCGTCACTGATAAACGTTAGCTGCAATTAAACCGGTTGGATCGAGGTGAAATTGAGGGTATATCGAGAAACCCCCACTTGTTGGTGCAGTATAAATTTCACTGTAGGCGCCGTGCGCGGGAGATTCCGCTTAAGTCATTCTACGAGTGTAATCATTCTACTAGTGCTAAGATTGTGTCGTGGTTCTGTTCGTTGTTGTAATTCTTCTAGTGCAGGCAAGGAGGATTTGTGTTGCTGAGAGGCTGCCCCGTGTTACACTGAGATAAGTAGTGTTGCTGTTGATTTGCATACTTTGGTGTTATGTAGTACGTACCTCACATTACACTGGTGTGATTGTAGCAGGGACGTGTTACGGTGTGGTCGAACTGTAATTGCTCTATACTGAATGTATAATGCGTTACGCTAACTTATTACTGATAATGATTAATTGCGTAAGCAAGAGAGCAAGTTGAACATCCGCTTTCACACTTTTATTATTTTTAATCATTAACGCTATCCTGATGTATTTCCGAGATCAAAATTGGGATCCTCTGCCGAATCTCCGAATTCAGAAGTGGCATAAAGTCCCTTTTGTCACCCACATATAGTCTTCAAATAGTGTGATAGTTATTACCTTTGTGAAAGACTTCGCATTGATGACTTTGTTTTTATTAAATGTCGAAATAAAATTTGCTGTCCTAATATTTGGAATAAGTGTTTAACTTCATAATTGGTTGCGAAAGATGCCGGAATACCAAAGCATAACTGACGAAATTGAAGTAGAGCAAATTGGTTCTGATATTGAAGAGAGTATTTAAGTTTACATGAGGATCGGACCGTACCAGAGGTTGTCGTGTAGCCGCAGCTCAGTATATGGTGCCTTGGAAAGGCGAATGGTGTCCCGAGAGTAGTGCTGCATTTCTTGAAATCAAGTTCCGACTGAATCTTTTTAATATGTTTTCTTTTATGTGTTACAGTAGCACGTGTGATGTGATTACATGTGCGCGAATGTGAGGCGAGTGTGTGCCTTGCTGGTCGGATCGGACTACCAGGTCCAGCTGTAGCGCGACCTGGTTTCGGCAGACGCGTATGCTGCACGCGTGGCGGGCGCCATCCCGGAGCGCGGGTATGCTGTACATGGCAGTGCCTCGGAAGTCGTAGACTATGTGTGCGCGGAAGTCGTGTACTCTGTATGCGCGGAAGTCGTACACTATGTGTGCGCGGAAGTCGTGTACTCTGTATGCGCGGAAGTCGTACACTATGTGTGCGCGGAAGTGTTATACTCTGTATGCGCGGAAGTCGTGTTCTCTGAACATACATCAGGCTCTGTGCTGGCAGGCGGTGTCCTGGTTCACGTCGTTCAAGTACGAGTATGTATGAGATACTACGTATGGAGATGTATGCATACTTGTGAAAGCGAAGTTCCTTATTATAGTCTGCGATCACGATGACTACAACCCCGACGATGCCTGTGAACCCTCAGGTGCTCCCGCTGCTCCCGCTGATGCTTCGAGTGCGTTGTGCGGCGCAGAGTCTCGCTGGCGCTGGTGCGGCGCGACGGCTCGCTGTGCGAGTGCGGCACGCCCTGTGCTGTTGTGCCACGTGCGCTTGCCTCACGAAATCTACCTATGGCGTGTGCGGTGTTCTTTGCCATTTGCCTTCATGGCGGCTAACTATGGGTGTGCTGGGTTGTTTTAACCACGTGCGCGCATGCCTGCCGCAGGGCGAGCAGTGAGCGACGTGTTGACGTTTTCTGTGGGAGCAATCAGCGGTGTGCTGATGAATACTGGTGAGTCGTAACCATTTTATTATGATTCTGGTGACGAATGCTCTCTCATCAAAGATTGTGTTACGCCAAAGTTAAGTGGCAAAGCGTAAATAATATTGTAAATTTAACCGGAATCGGTCGTATTGGTGTGCAAAGTACCTACAATACCCCAATGATCATGTGAGGAAGATCCCCGATCACCAAGTTCCTGGAGAATTAGATGTCATAGTTGATGTCAGCGGTAGTGAGACGGACAGATTGGTGACTAATAGTGTTTGTTACAGGAATGCATGAAGACACGCCGAGGACGGTCGTACGTCAGGATGCTCGTGTCGTAGCTTCTATAAAATACCGGTTGGATCGAGGTGGAATTGAGGGTATATCGAAAACCTCCACTTGTTGGTGCAGTATAAAGTTCACTGTAGGCGCCGTGTGCGGAGATTCCGCTAAGTCATTCTGAGTGTAGTCATTCTACTAGTGCTAAGATTGTGTGTGGTTCTGTTCGTTGTTGTAATTCTTCTAGTGCAGACAAGGAGGAGTTGGTGTTGCTAAAGGCTGCCCCGTGTTACTAGAGATAAGTAGTGTTGCTGTTGGTTTGGATACTTTGGTGTTATCATGTAATTACGGCCTCACGTTAAACTGGTGTGATTGTGTGGCAGGGACGTGTTACAGTATGGTTGAACTGTAATTCGTTACGCTATCTTATTACTGATAATGATTAATTGCGTAAGCAAGAGAGCAAGTTGAACATCCGCTCTCAAACTTTTATTAGTGCGTGTGCGTGTGCGTGTGCGTGTGCGTGTGCGTGTGCGTTTGTGTTTGTATGCGTTTGTGTGTTTGTATGTGTTTGTGTGTGTGTGTGCGTGCGTGCGTGTATGTGTAGTGAATTTTATGTACTTTATCGATATTATGTAACTCTAACCTACTGCAGTACACACTTCTCCTATGAACTTTCCCGTTTGCTGGTAAAAATGCCATATGGCATTAAGTCCGCCGTTGCTACCTTTAGTACAAAAAGTATTAAATAAATATTACAAATAACGCTGACAGCGCGTCAGGTACATAATTGCTCCATAACTCAGGAATGAGAGAAGCCTGTGTCCAGTAATAGGGAGCACATATAGACTGGACTTTGCTTTACTTTTATTAGCTCATAATAGTTTAAAAAGCTAGAGTTGACAGCAGTATCATGTTGGTATTTGATAGTACTATTATGTTAGTGGCGTGAAATACACCGGTATTCTGTGCGAGCGTGATGCTTTCCCAGAGCCGACCCATTCATGTCGTTATATACTGCAGCGTGACTCTATATTATTAAGACAATTGAGACATTAACAATAAGAATCAAATGTTAAGAAAATTCACAACAATGAAACAAATTTGTTGTGATGCAATGTCTATATTACAATAGCATTCAGCAGCAGGGCTCCGGACAAACAATAATGTTGCAAGTTTCCACTTGATTTCATTTAATACTTCTGTCCCTGCTCCTCCTGATTTACCTCGTTTATATATAAATATCTAAATTATCAGTTAATTTATAAATTATCAGTTAATTTTCTCAACTAATAACTTTTAACTGTTAAATAAATTAAACCACTATCGCTATCTTTATCACGCGTTTAGCAATGTGTTGCGCGGAGTCTAATTTGTATGACGCGGGCTTTTAAGAAAATCGATTATTAAGGAGTAAAGTCCAAAAAAAACGTAAATATTTTTTGTCTGTCTGTGCGTTTGTGCACGCTTGTCACCAAATGCCTCTACCAATTTTTATGTAGTTTTCATTTATGTAATATAGTGATAAGGATATCCTATGCTTATCTCTATACTGCATCAATGAAAACATGTAGTCTTATTTAAATCAGTTGAAAATAAGAATGAATCAATTAATTTTAAACTTGATATTATGTGAATTCCTGCAAGCGATTCATTTAACAAACTAAGACACATAAGAAAATAATCTAATCTAAACGTATTTTTTTTTCATTGTATGCTCGTATATAGCCTGATGATACTGTGAGGCAAATTCGGTTGGTTTTATAATTGATATAATATTAAATAAATATTGTGAAACTAATACAAGTGTTTATTGAAATCACCAAAGTGAAGCTGGGGTTACACCAAGTGGTAACGATCGCAAATATAAATTGTGTATCTTTTTTCCATTGAATAATATTTATTTTTATTCTTGGCCTGAGTGTGCACAAGCTGTGGATTGGCGTTTGCTACGATAGCGATATACGATAGATTGCGGCATAGGAGGATTCATCATCCTATTATGTCCCGTGGGTGGCGTAAGAGGCAATTATGGGAAATAATATAAAATATTTTTTTATAATACTAAAGTTACAAATGAACTTACAATCTACTTGATGGTCATTGACTTCTTCAGGCTATGGATACCAGCCTAACCAGCTTTAAAAGATGCATTGCCATCCCTGAAGCCTGAGATGGAATACCTCACAGCCTGTAATCATACTGGCTCTCTATACCATTCAGGCCGGAGCACAGCAGTGCAACCACTGCTATTTGGCGGCAAATGGTAAAGGTAATGCCTACTCAAACGAAAATCAGAAAAGTCTTACCTTGTGACGTCATTATTATTTTATCATTCCTTTAAAACCTTATTTTAACAGCATAATTTTCAATTGACATGGTGAAATTCTGTAGCTATGTATCTTGAGGTCATTCCTATACTAATTTAGTCTTAGCGATGTCTGTAACAAACTCGAAATAGTGATAAACCTACGTGTAATTACGCCACTCCTTGGTTTTTAATCGAAGGTGCTTGCAGCCGTAACTTTATTATGTTACAAATCTGTCCCGAGCTCACGAGTCTTGAAATTTAGGAGCAATGTTCTACGCTTAGGATTTTCCTCCTGAAAATACTTAGTATTATTGAGGAGATAATAGATCCATCATTCCATTTCATACCGTGGGTGTCGTAAGAGGCGAAAAATAAGTAGCATCTGTATTTAGAACTATGTTTAATTTAATTTATTTATTTAAAGTATATTTATAGGAAAATGTAAGTGATATTTACTCAAATCTTTTGGGCACAACTGTTTGTATCTTTTCATGATATAATTACATCCAAGTAAAGTATTTTCAATTAACTCTTCAGTTCTGCTTAACTTACGTCTTGTACAGCGATCGCCAGATCCACCTGCCAAACATGGCGATTATGGCGAATTCTCCCTGAAATGATAGAAGCCCAAGTCTAGCAGCAAATTTGTACGGCTTATTAAGAAAATGACGAAAAGGAATGCTAAAGTGTCTTTACAATATTTGAAACTCATACGATATTTGTATGAATAATTAAATTATTTAAATATCGGCCAAGTAAAATGGGACATAGGTAACACATACGGCCCCTTTGCAGAAAATGTGGAATTTTGTTAGGTTTTGAACGCTACATACAGTATAGCAACAACCTGTTTAGTTCACTGCAGGATATATATTTGCTTCTTTTATACAATGAGGGTGACAAAAGGCACACAGTCCACATGATGGTAAGTGGGTCATATATACATGGACACTTACATCTATACTCGATTAAGAATCAAAATAAAGTAGGTTGTCACACCTGAGGCCTTAGATGGGAGAATTATGGTTGCTACGTACACTGGTTACATAAACACCATGCTCGTGAAACAAAGTGTTGATCGCAGTACGTACTAGACATCTTGCACCATGAAGCTGTATTCCGTAGCTGGTCTGTTATTTTACAACTAGTGCCATCTTTTGGAGGCCTCTATAATATGAATATTTTCCCGGGTAAGATGGGTGACGGTTCTATTTAATTTATTTTATTTAGGACAACAAAAAATTACATGACGAGGCTTAAACTAAATTACAATTTATAAATAACACGCGTAATTATGTAACCAGCACTTTTATCCACAAAGTTATATTAAATTAGTATGATACACAGTAAATAAAGTTTAATTGAAAAAAAGTTATTGACAAATCTCAGCAACATGAAAATGTTAAAAAGAGACAAAAGGAAAAAATAGATAACAATAACCGATCTGTCTTGTGATTTTATTTAATACTATTGAATGTCTAACAACCAAACCGTGTAGTACCTAACGGTGTAAGAATATCCACTACCCATCATCCCTTGGGTGTCGTAAGAGGCGACAGAGGGAAACAAATCAGGAGATTGGCAGCAGCGTCTTTCTAATAACGACTAAAAATAAAAATAAACTGCGATTGCCAATTCTCTTGTCAAGCGCAGTAACTATAGCAAATATATGAGGCAATCTATGGTAGAGGCCTGTGTTCAGCAGTGGACTTTAATATGCTGAAAGGGTAACGATCTAACAACCTTCTTAAAACACTCCTTATATTAGGGCGTAAATATTATTTTTCTTCTCTTCTCCATCAGTCTGTAATACCTACTGAATGACGGGCTTCTTCCACTGTAGAGAGGATTTGCCTTAGTCGTTACGTTTGTGAGTGGATGATGACGTTCACCAGACATTTCACACCTTTTACGCTCCCTTTGCCAGTTTGGGTATGTCACGCCTGGCATAAACGAGATGTACCGTGTAGTGGCGGTGTAGAATATCCACTACACCATATCATCGAGGGTGTCGTAAGAGGGACAGAGAAAATGAAACAGGAGATGAGCAGCAGAATCTTCTTGAAAACAACTCAAAATTATTAAAAATTGCGGTTGCCAACCCGCATGCTAAGAGTGGCAACTATGGCAAAATCCCCCATGAGGCAATCTGTGAGGAAGGCCTATTTTCAGCAGTGGACTTTTATAGGCTGTAATGTATGGATAAGGTTTTTCGGGAATTATAATACTTCGGATTGTCTGTGGGCACTGCACTAGCGACATCTAGCATTCGGATCTCGATTGTCCGTTGGTTCGAGGTGCTTGGGCGTTGTGTGCAACGCATGCGTTTATATTTAAGAAATATACTCTTAAATGGTTTCGGAAGATTTTGTGCTAGTATACAGAACATTCGGTTTTGTATTGTGTATTAAAACGTATTTGCGTTTTTAACCACCAGTGAAGAAGATTGCCAGGATAGTAGATAACCTCCGGCCGGAGGCGTCTCAAAGACACGCCGCTTAGAAAGCAGGTTAGTCCATTTGACTTTTCGAGGTGATTATTGTGCCTGTGAATCGCCATGCGAGCCAAGCTGGAGCGAACTTGCACCACTGAGTTAGCTGTCGAAGGCTCGCAAACGTGAACAAGGTCTATTTCGCATATTCAAAGAGACGAAGTGATGGATTCTCATACGCCACCACCACAGTACAGTAAATAATATATACAAATAAATAAAATTTAAGTGTCTGTCTGTAATATTGAAATAACTAGCTTCCATTAAGCTCAGGGCTTAATGGTGTAAGACAAAGTAACCATTTTTAAAATTGTCTATCTGTCCGGCTAATTTTCGGAATGGCTGAACCAATTGTGATGAAATTTCAAGTGCATGTTTGAGCAATGCCAGGAAAAATCAAGGCTATATTATATCTGCTGCCTCGTTGGTCTAGTGGTTATAGTCATGAGGTCCTGGGATCAATCAGTCGGGCAAAAACATCAGTTATTGAACTTTTCCATCATGAAATTCTCAGTAGCTGCCAGTCTCAAAGTTGGCGGTGTCTCACCCCGTGCCTCAGAAGCACGTTAAGCCGTTGGTCCTGCTGATCTCTCCGGTCGTGTCGGTTTACCGTCCCATTTGACTATGAGGTGAGGGGAGTAGAGAGTGCACCTAGCGCGCCTTGGGCACTATAATCCTGTCCTGCGCCGATGGCTGAGTCTCCATTGAGGCTGGCCGCCGTGACCGAAATCGGTCTGGAGAAAATTATTATTATTATATCTGAAAACTTTAAGATTTTTCTTATGAAACGTAAACTTGATAAAACTAATAGTTTTATCAAGTTTACGTTGATTCAAATGGTTCTTTGATTATCGACGGCTCCGGGGCGCTGTGGCTCAGCATTGACTTGCGGCGCTGCGGGTGGTGTTCGAATCGAGAACGGAACGAGTATTTATATGACCTACAAATAATTGTTCCGGGTTTTGCATTTGTCCTTGTAAATTTATGTTTATAAACTGCCTCCACGATACAGGAGAAAATCCTAGGATAACGTTTTGAAAGAAGAAATAATAAAAATATTTAAAAACGCTACATAATAAATCATATCCAGGCGAAGCCGAGGTGTATCGCTAGTATATAGAAATGATAAAATGAAATTATCTAATCGTTTATATATGTTTGCTTAGCATGTTTTCTGAATCGTGAATATTTTACTTAACTCTGAACGCATATGCCGTATGCGTTCACGCGCGAAGGTTCGCACGCAGGTGTTCAAACACGGTTTATTATTTTGATTATTACAAAGGATCCATTTCGGAACACTCAATAAAATAAATATGTCATCGTGTTTGATATAACCTGTTTATTTATATATTATATAGAGTATGTTTTATACGTGGTGACCATGCTGCAGGTGTATTATTGTTGTAACACGAATGGGCCAGCTCGACCGGGAAGACCACGCTCTCACAGAATACCTGTGTAAAATAGCAGCTAAATGCTGTGTTTTTTATGGCAGTGTAAAGATCCGGAAACCCTTTTTATTGAAAGCAAGCATTCCATCTTAGTCCTCAAGGGTGACAACATCTGAATTTGATTCTTAATCGATACATGTAGTGTCTATTACATCGTCCACTTACCATCAGGTGGACTGTGTGCTCGTTTGTCACTATTCTATCGCCATCTTTTAAATGAGTCGACGGATTTTATTTCATTTCAAACAATATAAATTGAATTATCAAAATTGCGGGTATCAAGAACGAGAACGCGGGCACATGAGTAAAAAACCGTACCGTAACGCGGGTATGAAGTCAGCATAAAATAAATATGGCTGACATGAACTATCAAAGAGATACGTATCACATGAAATTTTAGAATGAGTACATTCAAAGTTTATATAATTTGTCTTTAAAATGTATGAAATTATATTATTTATAGAATCAGGCGTTACTTTGCGAAATTCATTATATTAAAGTTGATAAAATCACTTTGCCTATATCCGATCAATGAAATGAAATATTGTGACTTACTTTGAAGAGCACCTGCCGCCTACCTCAATGCGTGCACTATCCTCACCTCTAATCCCAGCACCACTACTCCCAACACCACCACTGGGAAAGACACCACCGTCGACAATAGTACACGTGTTTCGCCTTTACACGAGGCCCTCAGGTGAAGTAGACTCTGCGGTGGCTGATCGCTAAGTCTTAGTCTTAGCGATTTTACCAACTTTAATGAAATTATATTTGTTAGACCACTGCGATGAGTCAATTTTTGCTTCGCTTAATAATAATTTTCTTGTTACTTCGCAGTATATACTTACTGATTGTTAATAATTATTTGTAAACATTTAAGTATAAATACTACGTCATAATCCCTCAATGTTTGTAGTAAGCTGAAACATTAAATACTTATCGGTACTGCGTCAAGTCAAGATTTTTGCAAATCATATTTGCGAAACTTGTTTGAGTTTGACAAACATTGGTGGGAAAGTTTTCTCGTATTGGAACTGGAAATTTGCTCTGATCAGTGTTATGGAGGAAAGAAAATATTGTTTCTAAGTTAGAAATATTTTATTATGCAACTTACTGATAGATAAAGAAATAGAAAACTTTTATTCTATACCGATTACAGATAATATTTATTAAGTAATTTTAACACAAGTTCGTAATACCAGTACCAGGAAGAACTAGAAAGAATCAATTGCAGTATCAATTGCATTAATGTTGTAATAGTAACTATACAAATCGTTTTAGAATGCTAGCGATTAGTTGCAGTGCTACGGGTCGCGGGTTTGATTCTCGCATGAAACAAATATTTGTAAAAGCCTACGAGTAATTGTTCTGGGTCTGGCTCCTTACCATGCTATTTTGCTAAAAATATTCTGTAACGAATTTAATTAAAAGAAACATCAAATTCAAAACTAAAAGGAATAAAATATTATTCTTTTTTTTTTAAACCAATGTTTTTATTTTATTAAAATTTAATTTATTAATGATTTCTTATATTTACGCGAAGACTACACATTGAATAAAAACAATTTTACGGATTTTATCGCGTTTAATTTACTTATTTTAATTCTCGATTAATCTATTACTTTTTGGGTAGAATAAATTATCACAATCTCGATTTCGTCTGGATTACATTTAAAGCTTAATCCCTATTGGTACCCTTAGGTGCAAATTTTACTCAAATTCATACGGTACAACCTCTGAAGTATAACGTATTTAATATAAGTCATGAAATTAAATCAATCAACGAATATGTAGTGTAACATACGTACAAAAACACAGTTGAATTGAGAACCTCCTACTTTTGAGGTCGGCAAAAAAGGACCAAAAATTACATTGTCTCCCAAATCTAGGCATTACCAAATAATCCAGTCATGCGTAGATTGTTGCGTCAATTGCACATTTATGCTCCTCTTGCTGATGCATAAGCTCTGTATGCATAATGAGCAATCACGTCAATTCGATAGTCACAAAGGGCACGTATTACGTTTGTCGTTTATAAATATAATGGTTGATGATGACGTGCGTCGCTGATTTATTATAATTTACAAATAGTATCGGAAGCTATCGATATGAAGAACGATATAGTGGTACGTATTAAGAAAAGTATATCGGAGTTCGTATAACAAATGAGGAGTTTCTTAAAACATTACGGTGTCTAGACGTGAATAAAGCTAGTGGACCAGATGGTATACCAACTATAGTTCTAAAGTAAAAGGCTTGTGCCGGTTGTCTCCTGTGCTAACACGCTTGTTCCGCCTCTCATTTAGGACTGGAATAGTGCCAAAATCTTGAAAGCTGGCTAACGTGCAACCTGTTCCAAAAGGCAGCCGTGCCGACCCTGCCAGTTATCGGCCAATCTCAATGCCATACTCTGCAAGATTATGGGTGTATATTGAACGCCTGATTAAATGGCATACCTAGAACAGAAGCCTCCTTAGTGACCGGCAATATGGGTTTCATAAAATCTGTCAGCTGGGACCTTCTAGCGTATGCCACATAAGGGCGAGGCACTCAAAAACAGTGGGAAGGCACTTACTGTTTCCCTTGATGTCTCGAGGCCTTTGACAGAGTTTGGAACGCTATCTTTTCGGTAAGCTTCCAGCGTATGGCTTATCTGGTCTGATTGAATGGGTAAAGGACTTTCTGAGTGAATGGTCTCTCGGTCGTCGTCAATGGCTGCTCATCGATCCTATGGCGACTAACGGCGGTGTTCCTCAGGGTTCGTTCTCTCCGCAACTCTCTTCCTGCTGCGTATTGATGATCTGCTTATGCCCGGTATCTAGGGTATGCAGATGATAGCACATTTTGGAGATACCAACCAGTCCTCAGGCCAGTCGGGATCAAATCCTGTCCGAAGAAAAGCTATGGTAGAGCGTGAATCTCACCACTACAGTACACTCACACACTGAGACAGTCTTCAGATGGGGCAATGCTAATCTTGTGAAATTCAACGCCTTCAAAACGCAAGCGTGTCTCTTCACTGCAAAAGGCCAGCTCATCTTGGCTCCTTCTATCAAAATGTATCACTGGAATACGACCGCCTTCAGTTGTTGGGGTTTGAGATAAACTTCACAAATCTGAACTTCGGGCGGTTCATTGAGACCAACGCCAAAGCAGCTGGAAGCTAGGAGTCCTTGCAAGGTGTGGCGATACTTCACCAGGACAGCTGCTTACTTTATACAAAGCCCAAGTCCGGTGGTGCATGGAGTGTTGCTGCCATATATGTGCTGGTGCTGCAAAATGCCACCTAGCAGCTTTATACTCAATGGAAATGCGTGCTAAGAGACTTATTGGTGACCCAAATTTGGTTAAAACCAATCTTACTAGCCTCGAACATAGGCGCAAAGTAGACAGCCTTTCGGTTTTCTACAGGATGCATTTCGGAGAGTGTGCAGGGTGCATAATTCCTCCTCTCCTTTCCACCATCGGACAACCAGGCGATTGGCCCATCTCCACCTTTGTTGACATTCAAACCAAACGGTTTGCTACATCGTATGTGATGCGTACAGAGAGCAAGGTGGAATAAGTTACCAACATCTGTGTTTCCATCCGATTACAATGTGGGTGTCTTCAAGGCAAGAGTGAATAGGCTTTTGTTACGTCAGTACGCTTCACCATCTTAGGCTACATCACCAATTACCATCAGGTGGGATTGTAGTTAAGCGCTGGCTTAGTAAAATACTAGATAATTACTAGCTCCAACGTACGACCATGGGGCTACTTTATTTTGTTTCACCCTATCGAGGCCTTACGGTATTAAAAAATCAAACAAACAAATTATTTAGTCAATAAGAATAATTATTTGTGAGCAAAATTTTCAAATTCTTTGGCGACAATCTATACTCTGTGCGACTGTTTGATCACAGATTATTAGGTGTTGGACATTGGCCTTGGGTGGTAACATACACATATTCTTGTATATATACTTACTCTGAGAAATTGGCGATATAAGTCCACAAACGACATAATTTTTCCAAGCAACAATTATGTGTTTTACATTAGTAGTTTGAACGTAAACAATGTATGTTTTATTTCATTTAATTTAATGTATTTGTAACACATTTTATAAATACATTTTAGCTTTCTTTCCTTGATCATATAAAATGTAACTATGCCAAATCTCACAATCCTGAGGACGCTTAATGCACAAAGTTTTCCTTGACATATTAATGCATATATGTAGGTACTTTCATTAAATTATTTCTAGAGTTGTCGTACACTTTTTTATTAATCAATATTCAAGTGTAGGAAGCCAAGATAAGTAGGATAAATTGGGGCTTCTGCGTCACTTGCTCTCCTTCGCTCAGGCTCGTGCATGAGGCTCTAATTCTCCGTAGAGTTTCACTTTATCGTTAAAATGCAATGTGGTGCAAAAAACAGTTACTTTAATAATACTAATCGTTGCTGGTCTGAAACTATTTTTTCTTCTCCTCGAACACAAAGGTAGTTTAAATTAAAAGATGAAGTTTTATTTACATAATTATATTTTATTGAAAATCAAATAATCTTTGTTTTCAAAACAACATTTCTTAAAACATAAAACATTTTTAACACCAGATTTTCTTATGAATAAAACAGTTATACAGTAAAGTATCTTTACAATAAAGTTCACAAAGAGTATTTAAAATGGAGCTCTAAGTAGCTTATATCTATGATAGTATTATTTTTCATCACAAAGATCTTGTACCCATTTGTTTTTCACATCCTTTTAAAAAATCTTTTTATCTTTCAAATATGTCTTGATAGTTCTGTGAAACTCTTTAATAACAAAGCCCTCACCGTCGTACCCTCTGTGCTTTTCAATCCAGCTAATTTGTTTTCTCTTTAAGAGATAGTGAAGTGAACAGGTAAGGAGGTTTAATTAGAATATTTTGGTGTACTCTAGAGTGGCCATAGCAAATTATTTTACTATATACATTTTGTTGTTTTGATCCTTGAAGATCTACGATTATTGTATTGCCATTCATGATATTTTCTTAACGATATTACTCAGTGGTTTGTACTCGAATATACAATCGTTTAAAATCAAGCAATAAGCAGCTGTATCATCTGGTATTTCTCGGTCTGTTTCGATTTCAACTCTCACGTCGATCGAACCTTTTAAAGTTTCGTGTTGTCTTGAACAATCAATTACAAATAATGGCGCTACGTCTCTGAATTTCTTTTAAACCCATCAACGGCTCTGACCGACGTCCGAAAAAGGTGGGTAGTGCGACAAGAAGACGCTTTTACAAACGCTCCGGAATTTTAAATTATATACTGGTGAAATAGTGCATGTTTATCTTGAAAGACAGTATCAAAATAAACGTTAAAACGCAAGGAATCTGACTGTGCTTGTGAAAAGTGAAATGCGGAGGATAAATTGTAATATCGCCATAAAATTGTGTGCGGGTTTAGTAAGAAAATATTTATCTACACGCCAATTCGTGTCGTCGAACAATAACCTGGACTTTGGACCTTACTACTCAGTACACTTGCGTATTGTGTGCAGTGCATTCTACTGAAGTGTATCACTGTTTCGTCAGAAGTTACTAACACAGATAGCCGATTCGGTAGACGCACGGACTGCATTCATGAGAGCAGCTGGTTCAAAAGCCGCCTGAAGCAAAACAATTTTTATTTTTTTTATTTTTTCTTTCTTTCTTTTTGCTTTAATATTTTATGCATTTTCTTACTTTTATAATGGATAATCTAACACTATCTTGGGGCTGCTGTTCATTGG
Organism: Parnassius orleans; assembly: GCA_029286625.1. Taxonomy (NCBI): domain Eukaryota; kingdom Metazoa; phylum Arthropoda; class Insecta; order Lepidoptera; family Papilionidae; genus Parnassius; species Parnassius orleans. Next base: position 20,225 of record JAGSMP010002229.1, read on the forward strand.
ATGGTGAGAGTAAACAGTTTAGAAATGCAATACTTGCGATAAAGCGTTTCACTTGAGATGCTTGGGAACGTGTCAATCACGTGCAAGCGATGCAACTGGGAGTTGGATATGCCCTACTTATGTAAATTCTATACGAAAACCATCAACAAAGACAACACACCTGTACGTTTTAATCCAAATGTTACAATACGAACACAAAAGACAGTCCCAATTCCCCACCGGAAGCAGTGGACTCAGAGCTCCTATTACCAGGAGTGATCTAAGAGCTATAGTGGAAGACATCACGGAAGAAAATTTGAGACTCTTCTGGTGCAACTAACAAACACTCTTCGATCTATTATGACCTCTGAACTAGGCACCATGAGGAATGAGATAAAAGATCTGAGAGAGTCCATTACCTTTGTGAGTGATCAGTACGAGAAATGATCAAGGAAAACAAGAAAACAAGTGAAACGGTCCGGGATTGCGGTCGGAGAGACTGATGAAATCTACCATCAAAGACTTATCATTCAGGCTAAATAACTTTGAACAAAACGCTCGTTCAAATAATATTGAAATACAATGTGTCCCGAAAGAGAAGACCTTACAAACATAGTATCAAAATTGAGCAATGTTATAGACTTCCCCATCTCTCCGGAGAAATAGTACACTGCACCAGAATTGCCAAATTCAATCGCGATAATCACGCTCGCCCTAGATCGATTATAGTTCAGCTCGCCACACCTAGAGACCGTGATTGTTTCCTGCAGCAGCTATTAAATTCAATAAACCTAGACCGGTATCGGAAAGTTAAATACCACCCACTTGGGTTACAGCGGAGAGAAAAAAACCAGTATTTGTGGTTGAACACCTGTCCCCGGCAACAAGCGCTACACGCAGCTACCAGGCTGGCTGCGAAGAAAAATGGATACAAGCATGTGGATACGTCATGGTCGTATTTTTGTAAGGAAAACGGACAACTCAGACTTTATAGTCATAAGAGATATGGACTCTCTAAGTAAAGTTAAATAAGTTAAAACTTTGTTATTTTTTTTTGTTAATTTTTTTTTTTTTATTTAAACTCGTAATCTTATTACATGGTACTTATTGTTAACAAAATAAAATACGATAAATTAAATGTCTACTATCAAAATGTAAGAGGCCTTCGGACTAAAACTCATTCGTTCTATCAAAATCTAACAGCGTCTAGCTATGATATTATAATATTAAGTGAAACATGGTTAAATGAAAATATTATGAGTTCTGAGTTGTTCGATGATCGTTATAAGGTATTTAGAAAGGACAGAGAGACGTCTGGCTTTCATAACGGAAAGAAGGGGTGGAGTTTTAATAGCAGTATCCAAGAGCTTAACTCGAAAGGATAACTATGTGGGAAAGCGATTGCGAGGATCTCTGGGTTGCGGTTGACATATATTTTCAAATACCTGTCGAAGGTTCGTATTTTGCGCCGTTTTTTGCCACCAGTCTCGATGCAGCTAATAAAGCATTGTGGATAATTGCAACTCTGTTATTGAGAAAACCAGTCCCATATTTGTATTGTTGGTGATTTTAATCTGGTAAGCATAGATTGGGAGCAGTTTGGTAAGTCAAGCAATTACTACCATAGTTCTGCTATTTGCCAATATTTATTGGACTTTTGTAATATTAATAACTATAAACAAGTCAATAATATTGTTAATAAAATGGGTAAAATTTTAGACTTAGTTCTTGTAGATCTCCCTGTGTGTCAGCTATCCAGTCATTAGACTTCTTGAGCGTAGTCGATAATCTTCATCCCCCTTGGAATTTCAGCTGAGCTTCGATTCGCCACAATGTTAGCTAACCTAACAATATAAAACTGAACTTTCATAAAACTGACTATAGGGCAGTTAATCTAAACTTAATAGTGTCCAATGGCGGAACTCTTTTCACTAACCAAGAACGTGGATGAAATGATAGATGTGTTTTGATAAACTTAACTGCACCATTAAAACATGTGCGGAACAAAGGCAGAAAAAAATAAAATATCCCCAATGGTACAGTAAGGAGCTTATCAAAGACTGCATGAAAAGAATAGGTTTAGAATTAGATTTAAAAAATAAAAATCCGCTGATGAAATTTCCTATCATTTGATGTCAAAAGATGTAAAAAGCTTCAGATTTGTTGTATAAAATACCTTAGAAGCATAGAGAAATAGCTGACAACCCAAAGTACTTCTGGTCTTATATCAAAACTAAAAGAAATGGTCATGGAACATACCCAAGCCATGAAAAATGGATCTACCACAAGTTATAGAGTAGGGTATCTGTGAAATGTTTGCAAATTATTTTCGGAGGTGTATAGTGATTGCAAACAGCCGTCACTCTATGATAATGCAACAACTAATATTAGTATCAACTCGTTGTTATACATATTTCAATAAGTCGATGATATTCTCAAACGTATTAAGGGTCTAGATATATCAGAAAGGTGCAGGCTCTGATAATATTCACCCATACTTCATAGTTAACTGTGCTAATAGTTTATCAGCGCCTTTAAGGCTCATTTTAAATGAATCGTTGACAGTGGAGTATTTCTAAAGCGATGAAGTTTGCTAAGGTCGTGCCGATTCATAGTATGATGACCAGACGTTTCTAGACCAATTTGCCTGTTATTTATATCATTTGCCCATATATACAAAATACTTCAAAATACAAGCAATGGATTTGTAGCTGGGTCTACTTCTGAATCTCATGTGCTTTGAAGCTTATGGATAACAATCGGCAAGTTGACGCCATTTATTCGGACTTCAGTTTGATGCAGTGAAATATGGCTTCGCTGGACCTATTCTGCATTGGCTAGAATCATATTTAATGATAGATCCTTTTATGTAGTGAGTCAATGGGTGCCAATCTAACCACACTCTATTTCCTCTGGCAAGGCTCGCATTTGGGCCCAATATTATTTAATATATTTATTGATCTGCCTGATCACTTTCTTTATTCTTCACCGCATATGTTCGCTGACGACCTGAAATTGTAAAGTCATAAATAATGAGAGCGATATTATGAAGCTTCAAAGGATTTAGACATCTTGAATTCTTGGTGCGTAAAAATGGACTTAAATTGAATGCCAAAATGTACACACATAAAATTTACTAGAAAACTAAACAAATTTCATCTTCATATACAATGCAGGCAACATACTTGGAGACAGAAATCATGCGTGATTTAGGCGTTCTGTGGATACAAAACTTACATTCATACCACATATGGAACAAACGATCAGCGGGCATCGAGAATGGTGGGTTTTGTTATAAGAAATAGTGAAATTCGAGAGACAAACTAAAAATCCTTTATTGTAGTCTGGTCAGAAGTATACTGGTATGGTAGTGTAATCTGGCGACCACACTACGCTACTCACTCATTGAGAATAGAACAGGTACAAAAGCGCTTTCTTCGGCATCTGTCGTATTCTTCGGGTATGCGAGACAGGCATATCAGTTGAGACCCGTCTTAAGCGCTTTAACATGACCAGTTATCCAAACGAAGAGGTTTTCAGATTTGTTATTTTTATTTAAATTACTCCACAATATCATAGACTGCTCAGAACTTTTACAAAGATTAATTTTGAGTTCCTTTCAGGCCTCCACGAAAACCTATTACACCACTCAGTCCTCCATTACGACGAACTGTTTTGGGATCACATTCCTTAATTTGTAGGATGATCAGACTTTTTTAACCAAATTAGCGATCTCGTCGATTAACCATGTTTCATTGGGAAAGTTTCGAAAGGCTGTCTATATGATAGGTACCTCAGATTATAAACATTTGCCTTGTTAAACACTTTTTCCTTTTTAAATTTTTTTAATTTTTTTTCTTTTTAAATTTTGTAAATCCATACTTTGCGCTCTGTTTTTGGTCAGTTTGTTTGTGCATTTTATAATAGCAATACTACAGTGTTTCTATTCAATAAGTACAAATTCGTCTTTTAATTGTCGCGATAAAAGTTATGCATGTGGTGTTTACCTGTAATTGACCGTGTACTTAGTTTTTTTTTTGTTTACTATATCGCTTGATTTATATGGGAAGAAGATGTTGGTGCATAAGTTGTTGGTAAACCAATTTTAATAAATAAAAATAATAAAAATACGACTATTGAAATCTCGCATACTGTTCGTATAATAAAAAAACTTATCTTCTGAAAACTGACATTTAGTCCGTCATAAGGATAATATGATGAATTTAAAAGACTTTTACATCACTTACGTAACAATGGTGAAACTCTGCCATTGATAATGCCGCGTTGTGTTTGCGGTTGGTTTGTAAGGCGATGACAACAAATCGTGGTTTCGCTATTTGCGATGAAGTTTTATAGACCAAGTATGTTTACGTGTTCTGGGTAGCAATGGATACTCATATAAGTCCAGGAACGGAACGCTAATAGAATAACTCTATCTTTCTCTAAATGTTTAATAGGTTGATTCTTTCACGATCTGATACATTGAATTGTGGAACTCGCCAAATAATTTTATTGATTATAATATCATCTACGACTTCACCTGTATTTGGCGAAAGTTATATAAGCTTTATAATCAAAGATAATATAATACTAGTGTTATATTTAGATTATGTAAATGATATTCTAAAATATTTAAAAAGTAAGTTTACATTGTAACAAAATTAAAACTGCATCTAACAAAATTAAAATGCCTAAATAGTGAAACAGGCAAGGTCAAACCGCGCAACTCGGATTTTCAATTGAATATTAACAATAGTTTCACTCGATCTGATCAAAGTTGCTATGGCTTTTGAAACATTTTACTGATGTTCCTTTTTGACAACAAAATCATTAAATTCTTCTCCTACTGTCGCTTGAATCATTGCTTAAACAAAATGTAAAAGCTTGTTCAAATACTTTTAAATTCCATAGGTATTGCCAAAAGATATCGTTAAATATTTTAAAACTATTGATGTTAAGAAAACAGCAGACTTATGAGGATTTCCGTTAGTTATTTTATCTATAATAGATATATAGCACCTTATCTAGCCACTATATTTAATACAAGCGTCGAATCTGGTGTTTCCTGATTTATTGAAACATAGTAAAGTCATACTTTTATTTAAACCTCGTAAAGCACAATACCCTTTTATTTCTGTAGTACAAATAATCATTCTGTAAAAATTTCTTTGGTATTATCTAATAAAGATAAAAACAGCTTTTTCGTAAGTAAGCGCAAAAATATCATTGTGCAGTATATAATATACAGGTGCACTAAGTAAAATGGAAGATCTAAATTAGCCCTCAATGAACTACAAGAATCAAATAAACGTGTTGTGTATGTCTCTCTGACATTTTATAATTAAGGTGAGGAGCAATTTTACTTTCAAGTAATTTTCATGTGTCAACCATCTTTTCTAGGCAATTGCAGCGGAAAGTTCTTGTATTTTATAGAAATGACTTCAAGGCGTGCCATTGCATGAGATTAATAGACTATGTATTGAAAAACATTTTGAAATTTGTGGCCTAAATTCCAAATAAAACTAATTATTATATGTATCTATAGAACTCCTAATTCCAATATAAATGTATTTTTCACAAAATGAATGAAGCTGTATCCTAACGATACGCCACAAACACAAACAACGTAATTAATTGTTTGCGGCGATTTTAATATTGACATACTGGTTCACAATAGCATAGTACTCAGTTCCTAGAACTTATATCCATTTCGGACTCCAGTGTCATATTCAGGATAACACAATTGATAAATGTATCGACAACATCCTTAGTAATATTTCAGCTGCGGTAGGTGGGACGCAACTTCTGTCTCTCAGATCACGATACAGCTCAAACAATTGAATTTGAAACCAAACAATTGAAAAATATCTAAACATTACTTCACAACTACACGTGACTATAAAATAACCTAAGTAAATTTGTAAGTGCATTAGCTGTATAACTTTTTCTGAAATTTTAATAGATTAAATAAATGAGGGCTTTTAATAGATTTCACGAAGAATTAACACTATTCTATAAACTTTGCTTTCCCATAATAAGACGGAAAAATAGTTTTAGAGCTAGCGGAATATCTTGGATAACGAAAGTTCTTAAAATTAGTTGCAGAACCAAAGAATACTAAGATACAACTACTATTTAAATGATAATAATAATAAATTAGCGTATATAAAATATTCCAAATGTTAAGGAAATGTATAAAAAGCACATAATCGCTTCTTGGTACCTGTAACTCTCGCAATAAAGGTAAGCAACTTGGGACGTAGTCAAACGTATGTTGAAGCTTCTGTTTAGGACTGGTCCATTCGTAGATAATATTGTCGACAATGGATGTTCATTTACATATGGATCTGACATAGCAAACATATTTAATAATTTTTCATTGATATAGTTCAAAACTCTACTAGTTTCTAACAATCTAATGAAGTTAAGTATCCCACATCAAATTTTGAAATAACAGTACAGTATTTTGTAAAACCCACGGATCCTAATGAAGTTTTCACACAATAACATTTGAAAAATTCAAAGTCGGCAGGGTATGACGAAATTAATTCCGACTTATTGAAACATGTTGCTCTATTTATATCGGAACCTTTGGCTCACATTATAAATCTATCTTTCGAACAAGGATGTTTTCCGGACAAACTTAAGTTGTCGATAATAAAGCCGCTACATAAGAAGGTCAAAATCTGACAAAAATAATTATAGACCTATTGCTTTAACTCAGTCCTATCTAAAATCTTTGAAAAATTATGCTCAAAGTGGTTAACTTCCTAGATAAATATCACATTCTGGCACCGGAACAATTTGGCTTCAGAAATACCGATCAACGCAATTAGCTACGCTATCTAATAAACAGCATCGTTAATAATATCAACCCGGGTACTAAAAAGAAATTTGTGAATATTTTAGAAATTCAATAAAACTTTGGCAGTTAATAAATACTTTAACTGGTAAAATAATGCATGATATTGATGATATTATACAAAAAACATTTAATATGGATCCTAAAACATTACCAAATAAATTCGGCTTAGAATTTGATATAAATGTTTTAAAAAAATGCTTAAACTGTGATAAGCCACTTTTAGATCCCCGTACCTATGAAATTAATCCAGATAGAACCGTAAAAATAAAAAAGCTATGGATGCTGACGTTACCAATATTATTCAAACAATGCATAATAAGAAAAGCCCCGAATATGATTTGTTATATAAAATACATTTCGAAATTAATGGTGCCTCTTATTACTTAATAAATTAATCAATCCCTAAAACGTCCATTTATCCATTTATCCAGACTTACTAAAAATAGGTGTAATCCGACCAATCTATAAAAAAGGCAAACAGAATGACTTTAACAATTATCGTTCTATAACTATTCTCTCCTGCCAAAATATAATAATTGAACGTTATTTGAACAATGAATTAAACAATTACCTTATTACTTGCAGTATAATTTTTTTCCGATCGGCTCGATTCATTGGCGCTGCGAAGAGATGTTGCATCTCTTTGCATTTTCTTTCACATTTACCACGGGGAGTGCTCTGAGGAATTGTTCGGATTAATCCCAGCCGCCAAATTTCACGATCGCACATCGCGGCAGAACTCCCGATACCATCCACACCATCTGGATGATTGGCGGTCCACCACTGTGCGATTTAGAAGATGTTTTTTTCTCGCACAACTTCCTTGTGGAATAGTTTACCACCAGGGATTTTCCGGACCGATACGACTTAGGGACCTTCAAGAAAAGAGCCTACTCTTTTTAAAGGCCGGCAACGCATCTGCAATTCTGGTTCCCTGGTGTTGCAGTTGTTCATGGGGCGCAGTAGTCACTACCATCAGGTGAGCCGCATGCTGTTTGCCCCTCCTATAAATAAATTA
>JAGSMP010000223.1:0-237500 GCA_029286625.1 Parnassius orleans
ATGACTACATATTTGTGCCATTTGCTGTGGAGACTATCGGTCCGTGGGGTCCATCTGCGGTGAAGTTCCTAAAGGAACTCCATACGCGGCTGGTCGTTGCTGCTGGTGATAAGGGGGCTGGTTCTTTTCTCACTCAAAGGCTAAGTATAGCCATCCAGCGGGGAAACGCAGCCAGTGTTCTTGGCAAGTAACAAAGGCAGTAGGACTGTATGATAATTAAGTTACTAGTTTTAGTTTTTTTTATTATAGTTTTTAATGTTGTATATCATAAACTATTGTATATTATGTTTTGTAAATAAACTTCAATTATTATAGTAATAAGAATATTAAAAAAATATAAAAATATCCAAAACTTTGACTTTTATTCCATCTGATAGTAAGTGGAAATTAATGCTAAGATTACAAAGCTTGACTTGAAGACCTACATTGTAATCGAATTGAAAACAGATGCTAAGCGGACTATTCCACTCCACTGCTGTACGATATAGAACGCTGACGACACATGAGTAAATAAACGGAACAGAGGCAAAGCTTCATACAACCGCGACTTCATACAACTACTTTTTATCTCGGAAAAATGTTCCTGAGGAATAACCTGGAGAGTAATTCTGTAATTACATGTTTATGCTCTCTAAGGTCTAGGGAAACAAACTTCGCTTGGTGTTAGGAAAAAATATTATTTTCTCAGGAATAACATCTAGATGATTTTGGAAATTGAAACATTATCTAAATACAAAATTTTAATGAAAACGTTAAAGTTTTTTCCAAGAAACCAGTTACAAATACATATATACATAGATTTTTCCCTTTCTCCCTTTCTTTCCGCGCTTTTACTTTTTCAAAGAACACCAACGATAATTTAAATCAGTGTCTTTTCAAAGTGTAAGGATTGTGAAACCTACAGCGTTAGCCAAGTTGACTATCTACGATCGTTAACACTTACAGAATATTAAAGAAAGACATGATAATTTCTCAACTTTGTCGACATACTATGCACCTTGAACCAAACGGTTATCATCGGCACATGAGTAAATAAACGGAACAGAGGCAAAGCTTCTTAAGAACGTGCAAAATTGTTACCTATTTTGGTAGGGTTGTCACAATAGGTGAGGACAAATTAAACAAAACAATATCTATTGTATTATTGTATTGTTACTGAAGTTACGGTATACAAAATTTCAACTCAATCAGACAACTTGAAGTGGTTCAAATCTTACTTGCAATATGTGAACTTAACCCACATACCTACTACACACCAACGTTTAGGCTGTATTTTCACTGTGAAATATAATATATATTATATCCCGAAATATAAATTATATCCCGCAATTGGCTTTCACACTGTGAGATATATCTTTTAACCAGTGTGTGTTCGTCATTGGATTACCCCCTGTATCCCGCACACGGTTCTGCGGCAGTGCGGAACGGTGTGCGGGGCACAGGGGGCGAAATATAATATGAAAATATCGCTCGGTCGATCGAAAAAATATATATAGTTTGAGATGTAATATATATTATAGCTCAGTGTAAACGGTTCCATTTAAAAGTATGGTGAGCGATATTAATTTATGTCTTGAGATGTAATATATATTATATTATATCCCATAGTGAAAAGCGGGCTTTACCAACCCACCCATATAACTACAACATACATAAACACTCACGCCTGTCACCCAGAGGAGTAGGCAGAGACTAAGGACTTCCTGATCCTGACACACTTCTCTCGCCTCCTTTACATCCATATATCTACGCATAATGCTCGTCTGTTAAGGGTACTCCTAATCTGGCCCATTTTTAATATATCGCCAATTTGGTCGATAAACCTTCGTCTAGGGCGTCCCCTCCCGACTCTTCCGTTCACTTCTGCAACATAAATTTGCTTTGTCACTCTTTTCTCGTTCATTCTTTCTACATGACCAAACCACCGAAGCATTCCTTTCTTAATCCTGGTCAAAACGTTATCTTGCTAACCACACTTTTCTCTTATCACACTATTTCTCACCCTGTCATTCAGATTCAGCCCTAGCATACTCCTTAATGACCGCATTTCTACAGCATTTATTCTACTCTCGTGCTTCTTCTGCCACACCCAACTTTCACTACCATACATTAAAGTAGGGACTAACACAGCATTGTGAATTGCCCAACGTGCCTTTTTCACACATTCTGACTCTTCATAATAGCGTTTAGAGCCCTATTCACTCTATTTCCTGCGTTCACTCGTCGTTCTATATCCTTATCACATCTACCATCCCTGCTAAATAAACATCCCAAATATACAAACTCATCCACTTACTCAATCATCTCCCCTTCTATTCTTATTTCACATAACGTTTTACTTACTTCTCTTTCAAAAACCATCACTTTCGCCTTACTTGCGTTCACTTTCATACCCCTTTCTTTTAATGACCAGTTCATTAAACTAACCATAATTTGCAACTCGGCCGCCGACGATGCAAATATGACTTGATCATCGGCGTACAAAAGGCATTTAACGGCTAACTCACCCATTCTCAACCCACATTCTTCAACTTTCAACTTATAACTAAAAATGTTTAATAAAAGCTTGTAATAACAATAAAAAGGTAAAAACACACCGTGTAATACCCTCTTCTCATTAAAAATAGGATCATACAATAAAATAAAGGTACTTACTTGAAAAAGTAATAATGAAATATTTACTTACCTGGTACTCCTTGGGATATTTAAAGTATGATATATTTTTATTTCTTCTAGTATTATTCATAAACACAGTACAATAAACAACCGTTATTAAGAATACTATGTTTTTACATTAAAATATTCAAACTTGCAACTAACAAAACAAACAACGTGCGTCGCACTGACCCTGAGATATTGTCCACTGGCTGTGCCAGCGAACCGGTTTTTTCCAGTCTCGCCGTGTACGAGACAAGCGGCCAGTGGTCACGCACACACGCGTGCTTGTAGTTGTGCAACCGATTCGCGCGGTTGTATGAAGCTTTGCCTCTGTTCCGTTTATTTACTCATGTGTCGTCAGCGTTCTATATCGTACAGCAGTGGAGTGGAATAGTCCGCTTAGCATCTGTCTTTCAATTCGATTACAATGTAGGTCTTCAAGTCAAGGTTTGTAATCTTAGCATTAATTTCCACTTACTATCAGATGGAATAAAAGTCAAAGTTTTGGATATTTTTATATTTTTTTAATATTCTTATTACTATAATAATTGAAGTCTATTTACAAAACATAATATACAATATTTTATGATATACAATTTTTTTTTTCTCTTTTTTTTATTTTTAAAAAAAACGTTACCCCCACACTAGGATTTTCTCCTGTATCGTGGAGGCAGTTTACAAACATAAATTGGACGAGGACAAACATCCAGACCCGGAACAATTATTTGTAGGCCATACAAATACTTGTTCCGTGCGGGATTCGAACCCGCGGCCCCCAGCGCAACAACTCATTGCTAAGCCACTGCGCCACGGAGCCGTCAAGTTAGTTTTTTTTTATTACAGTTTTTAATATACAATATTAAAAACTGTAATAAAAAAAAACTAAAACTAGTAACTTAATTATCATATAGTCCTACTCCCCGCGATATCCTGCCAAGAACGCTGGCTGCGTTTCCCCGCTGAATGGCTATACTTAGCCTTTGAGCGAGAAAAGAACCAGCCCTCTTATCACCAGCAGCAACGACCAGCCGCGTATGGAGTTCCTTTAGGAACTTCACCGCAGATGGACCCCACGGACCGATAGTCTCTACAGTAAATGGCACAAATATGTAGTCATCTCTCAGAGACTCATATTTGCGTCACTTACTCAGTTCAGCTGCCTCTGATGCCGCCCTGGCTCTAAACGAGGTACCCCTTAGATGAGAGACCCCCAAAGTGTCTACGCAAGTAGCATACCACACTAGGGCTTTACATCTCTTCAGAGGGTCCAATGCCATATCGTAAGGTCTCCTGCCATCGTCTCTTAATATGCCACAAGGCTCTAAAACCGAGGGAACATTTATAGAGACAAGAGTCGTTCGGATGACATCGTTCAAAGAACCGTGCCGTGAAAATTTACCAGCAATTTTCTTACATGAAAGTCCGTGGAGCCAAAACTCGTCGACCCTGCTACCACAGGGGCACTGATGGGGTTGACAAATCGCTCCGTTGCTACGTGAAAGAAGCACAAACCAATAAACATAATTTCGACGTTATATTATTATTAGTAGAGATAGGAATGTTATCTGAATACAACACTAAATAATATCATGATAAAAATAAATAAGTTAATTTATAAAGTTTGTAACTTTATAAATTTTTATTAACAAACTTTATAAATTCACTTATTTATTTTTTCTTTATAACAAATCGTTTTCAGTGCCTAGAAGACTACAATAAAGTGAACGATATGAATGACTAGCTTGTGGAAACTTTCATTGCGGTCGGAGCTAAGTTCTGTAAGACCCGTCGCAAAATAACATAAAAACTCTCTGATCCGGCTAGACTTACGCAACTTCAATACAGCTCGTATTGAAGAAGCGATCGAGCGGAACCTAGGCTCCAAAGTCTTTGCCAGATATCTGTCCGCCAGAAAGAGCCAATTCTCGAAGCTGAAGACCGAATGTGGCATCATCATTTCCAGGAGACCTGAGATTTTGAGTGAGATTGAGAGGTTTTATGAGCAGCTGTACCCAACATCGTTGGAGAAACACGTAAGTGTGAATAAAGTTCCAAGAGCAAGTCTTATCCGACACTATTACGATGATACCCCGGACGTCTGTCTGAGCGAGATTAGATTGGCTCTCCAGCACCTAAAAAACGACAAGTCCTTGGGCGAGGACGGAATTACGGCGGAGCTTCTGAAAGCGGTTGGAAAACCGGTATTAAAAGTTCTTCAGAAGTTTTTTAATTCCGTCCTCCATGGTGGCACTACTTTGGAGGCGTGGAGCAGAAGTGCGGTGGTCTTATTCTTCAAGAAATGCGACAAAGTTCTCTTGAAAAACTACAGACCGATTTCCCTTCTGAGCCGCGTCTACGTGCAGTTTTCGAGTGCGTATAGTCTCGACCGCAGACTTGACAACTTCCAGCCTCCGAACAAGCTGTTTTCTGAAAGAGCTTTAGCACCGTAGACCACAATCATATCCTTCAAAAAATCGTACAGAAGATCGAAAAGTACAATGTGTCACTTTATCTTGCGTATGTAGACTATGAGAAAGACTTTGATTCCGTTGAAATTTGGGAGGTGCTGCAGTCCCTTCAGCGGTGCCAAGTTGACTGTCGGTATATCGAAGTGCTGAAGTGTTTGTACAGTAGGGCTACAATGGTTATCCGAGTACAGAACCAGAGTATGAAACCTATCCAACTGCATAGAGGTGTAAGACAGGGTGACGTAATATCACAGAAACTCTTCACCACTGCATTAGAAGACTCTTTAAGCTACTGGATTGGAAAGGATTTTTTTATAGAATAAGGGTGACAAACGAGCATACAGTCCACCCGATGGTAAGTGGATGCTGTGGCCAATAGACATCTACGTTTATCCTCGATTAAGAATCAAAATGCACATGCGTTGTCACCCCTGAGGACTAAGATGGAGTGCCTCGTTTCTAGTAAAAAGGGTCTCCGGTTCTCTACACTCACCATACGAAACACAGGAGCATTAAGCTTCTATTATACGCTGGTATTCAGGATACGGTATTAACGTCAATGGCGAGTACATCACTCACCTTCGATTTGCCGACGATATAGTCCTTATGGCATAATCGCTGGAGAACCTCAGCACTATGCTCAATGACTTTAATAGTGTCTCCCAACGGATAGGTCTTAAGATGAACATGGACAAAACAAAAGTCATGTTTAACATCCATGTCACACCTATACCGGTAGTTGTTGGGAGCACTAAGCTCGAAGTTGTTGACGAGTATGTTTACCTGGCACAAATAGTCCGACTAGGTAAGTCCAACTTCGACCGAGAGGTCAATCGACGGATTCAACTCGGCTGGGCAGCGTTCGGGAGATTACGACACATATTCTCTTCAGGCATACCTCAAAACTTCAAAACTAGATTGTACTACCTACGGTCTGAGACGTGGTCCTTCACTGCTGGTTATATGAGGAAGCTCAAAGTTGCTCAGCGAACTATGGAGAGGGCTATGCTCGGGGTTTCTCTGCATGATAGACTTAAAGACGAGGATATCCGCAGTAGAACCAGAGTAACCGATATAGCCCAACGGATTAGTAAGCTGAAGTGGCGATTGGCCGGCCATATAGCTCGAAGAACCGACAACCGATAGTGAAGAAAGGTTCTCGAGTGGCAGCCTCGTAACGGTAGGTGAAGTGTAGGGCGTCCCCACTAGATGGAGTGACGACCTGGTAAGACATGCAGGATGTCAATGCAAGTGGCTCGGCACCGTGCTTTGTGGCATTCCTTGGGGGAGGTCTATGTTCAGCAGTGGACTTGTGAAGGGCTGTAATGATGATGAATGATGATGATTATTTATTATTTATTGTTCAAAATAAAAAATAAGTAGTAATTAGGTAGTGCCTTACTCTCGACTCATCAAAGTCAAGCAATTTTGTGTTCTTAAAATGCCTCTTCATAACCATATATTGCTCTTATATGAGTAGCCGTATATCAAGAAAACACTTTAATTAATCCATCTTATTTTTTCTAAAAAATCATTTTAAATTGCTACTTTGTAAAAAAAACGCTTTAAAAATGTTATGTGGACGTCCGCATGTTAATTTTGAGCATGATAACTACCGAAAAAATTGACGTATCGAGATCGAGTTTTTTTTATTAGCTTCTGAATTAAATCAACTGGTTCCCTTTTTTATATCAATAGTCTAGTATGCGTAGTTTGTTAAAAAAATGATTATCAACTTTTATAAGTTTTATTGCTATTAAAAATTTAAAGGCGCTTTTATAATTTTTAGCCCTTGATAAACAAAAGACAAATGCACCATACAGCCTTTATCGATTTTATACTTTGTGTAATCGATTTATTATGGTAAGCTTTTTTCCCTGTAGGTGACACTACCTGTTAAAATAATAGAGCGCTAAATATAAAACACGTAAATAATATATTTTAAAAGTCAGGAATACAATTAATTTTTTTCATTAAAATTAAATAAGAAGCTCATGAGGCGTGCACTTGGATTTTCCAAACTATTTATTTAAAGAATATGTTCAACAGGCGGTTATTGTTATTCTGAAAGTGATCTCTTCGAGACAAACTTTGCGTAGGGGATTAATAAAAGCAATGGTTAAAATAAATGATCACTTAAAAAGTATAATATGTAAGTTGTTGCAGATCTTTTTTATAGGTATTAAAAGGAAGCAGAATGGCGCGTAATATATTTGACTGGTCACACTGTGAGCAGAAATGTAAGCCACATCGACAGCTGTGAGTGATTGATGGAACATTATTCCCACCAGCTTTATAGAGAACTTTTTGCTGAGGCTGTATCAGTATACGAAAAGATATTTTTAAGCCATTCGTCAATGTAGCGTTAATGGATACTTTAAGCTTTATCGAGAGTTTGAATCAATTTACAGTTTATGTTTTGGACAACCAGGACTTTTTTAAATCATACGATTATAAGCGAATATGTAAGGATATGTAGTCTCCGTTGAGACTGGCTGCCGTGAACGAAATTCATCTGAAGAACATTAGGTTACAGGTATATAATAGCCACAGTAGCCTAGAGTCAATCATTTTCAGCTTAGATTTTTTTTGATAAAAAAGTAATATACATTTAACTACTATATTATAGTTTTGGTCTTATCATAAAATAAAGTTTTTAACCACGAAAAGTTTAAATATTAATTTTGAGAGAGATTTTTAGTTTCGAGTGGACTAAGGAACAACTGGAATTTCGTCAAATAGTTACATTAAAAGTTTTTTCAATATTATTGGAGCCCACCATAAAGATAATAAAATAAAAATCTATAAATAAAAATACTTTTAAATAAGAATTACTAAATTCGGTTCGAATCAATAACGTTCCTTATGAATTCGGCTAAAAATTATAATAATAAATAGAAAAATTATAACAATTCGTATTCATTTTTTACGTGCGTCCAATTTTTTCTT
This sequence comes from Parnassius orleans, assembly GCA_029286625.1. NCBI lineage: Eukaryota > Metazoa > Arthropoda > Insecta > Lepidoptera > Papilionidae > Parnassius > Parnassius orleans. Next base: position 8,076 of record JAGSMP010000223.1, read on the forward strand.
TTTGTATAAAATACAATAATTCCAATCATATGTTGGAGTTAATTTGCAATATATCCTAGACGACATGTGAAGTACCTTCCGTTTGACTTCTGATTCTGACAGTATTCAACGTCCCTCCGTCGTTATGTTAGAGGCGTTTAATAGCATTTACATCTAGCTGTCTCGTTCAGTACTAGTGAGTGAAGATAACATGCTAAGACAGTTCAATTTAAAGCAAATCTACTGCCACATTATATAATTCTGTACAATCACATATATTAAATAATTTTGACGTGACAACGTCTTATAAATTGGTTTGCCGGGTGACACTTCAAGAAACTGCGTTACGCTCCGCTCACGTTATGCGCTCACAATGAGAGCGAGTGAGAGGCACGCGTCCCTTCCACTCGGGCATGGTTAGCCCGCCTAAGAGCGAGAGAGACAGACATAATAAAATTATTTTACCACTCAAAGTCGTTGTCACGTAAAACTTTCGCCCGTATACCGACTTTACAGGCAACCAATTTTTTTTTTCTTTAACATTTTTCTTTTTTACATAGTAGAGTCACGCTGCAGCTTTACTCGTATTTTAGCTGCAGCACGAATGGGTCGGCTCGACCGGGGATTAAACAAGCTCTCACAGAATACCAGCGTAAAATAGCAGCTTAATGCAGCTACGTTAGAAAAGAAACCAATTTTTATTTATTTATTAATTTAACATTTGGCATACAAGCAGTGAAAAGTTTACATAGTTACTTAAAACTTTTATTCAAGTACATACACCAGTAAAGTATCTGCACAGTTAAAACATAAAAATAAGATGCATACATGAACTATCTGAGTATATAAGATTAAAAATTAAACATATCAAAAATTATAGTTTAATATTAGTTAATGGTTTTTCTAATGTAACTAGGCATATAATCCGTGGCAGCTCAGAACATTAGGGCTTGCCTTAAGAATTCATTGTACCCAATGAACGAGTTCGGTCCCACCGGCAGTTATTGTTAATAGAATTTTAAGTGCTAATTTACCACGTTATAAGTATGAAGAAATCTTCATGTCTGAATAATTTAAAATATTTTGAGGACATGTGAGGTCCGTCAACACGCATAAGGATAGCGCGGTTGACTAATTCCAGTTTTAAAAACGCTCTAAGGAAAATGGGACTCATTTTTAAATCTTGTACAAAACTTTCGATGCCAACTTTCGATGCCAATATCATTAAAAAAAGTCAAAATATCTGAACACTAATAGATTACCAAAGGGGTAGGGAGAGACAGTGAACATCCTTTTGGCATGCTCCTGATACGTCTCTCGCCTCCTTCACTTTTATACATTTTCATCGCATGAAATAACTCTTTATTTGGTCCGACTTCAATATATCACCAATTTGGTCGCTAAACTTTCGTTCCTTACCGACGACTTTATTTCTCCAACAGAAATTTGCTTTGTCATTCTTCCCTCGATAATTTTTTCTGCGTATCTAAACCACTGAAGCATTCACAAAACACGAAATACATTGTTTAAATTAAACCTATTACTATACAGCTTGCTTGCTGCATCAGCGCGGTGCGCGCACGCGGCACCGCCAGTAACGACGGCCGCCGCCCCACGCAACCGTCCGGCGCATTCAGTCGCACGATCTCCAACACTCTCGGGTTGTGTATCATCTTCAACACGTACATAGCGAGAGGGACTTCTCTTCTTACTTCGAGCTTGTAGTACCCTACCATACCGAGCAAAAATAGAGTAGAATACAACAAGGGATAGCCCAGGTACACTCCGAATTGTTTTAAGTATATGAATCTAATAAATTTATTTTGGATCCGCTCTAACATATATTTATATTTGGCTTCATATGTGGCTCTTTACGAGTGCATCATATAGCGCTCTCAGAGCCCCGATATTTATAAATTATTTGCAAGACGCATTATCAATCCGAGGTTACAGTATGCCTTTATACAAACATTACTTACATGTAATCTAAAGTTTAATTATGCAGTGAAATGTACACCTAGGTCTCTAACCTCCGTTACTCTATGAAGCAGCTTCCCGTCCATCACGTATTGGTGATTAATTGGGGCGCGTGAGCTTCTAAAGGACAGCACTGAGCAAAAGTTAAAAAAGTCAAAGTTACAACCTACGAGTATATACGTTCCACTGCTGGGCACAGGCCTCCCCTCATTTCTGAGAGGGTTTTAGGGCAGAGTAATGTCCGCCGCGCTGCCCCAATGGGTGTTGGCGAACTTCACATGTCTTCGAAATAATTTTTTTTCTTATTTTTTAGACATGCATATTTCCTCACGATGTTTTCCTTCATCGCGGAGCACATGGTAAATCAGCACTTAAAATTGCAATAAACAATTACGTAATTGCCGGCGGGGATCAACCCTGCTCGCGTACTGTGAGATTTACAGCGAGCGCTAACCATCTGAGCTACCACGGCTCTCGGCTCAGCACCGAGCATTTAGAGATATTAAAGACGCGTTTGCAAAATTGATAGGTATAGAATCGAACTATTACATTGACACGGGTCACACACACACAAGTGTACGCACGGTCAGCTGCGGGTGCGGGAATCGTAATCATGTAAAAACATTTTGATAATTAGAAAGATTGATTTTTTTTCTTATTTCTTATACCTACAAAATATACTTAGATACGAAATACGAATAGCTGCTCCAGAGACTGCTAGGCACTAGAAGCCCTCTACTAGCAGTGAGATGGTGGCTGTGGACTTTGGCTGGTTTTGTTAGTTATGATAAGACTTTAGCTCCAGACTTGGTGAAGTGACTTGAAGGTATACTTCGGTGACAGCTACTGGAACTCCTCGACGAGTAGTACTAGGTGTGCCGAGTTTGGGCTTGTTTTGTTAGTTATTATGAGAACTAACCTCCGGGTTTGATGGAGATACCTGATAGTGTAATTTGGTGACTACTACTGGAACTGCTGGACGAAAAATGTTACACTCATAACTGTTAACAAAAATTGTTATTGTAAATGGTCTTATAGAAAATATTATTCCGCCGTGTCAGGTGCAGGAGCTATTATCAGAAGAAGAGGTAAAATTTTGTTTTAGAGATTGTTTTGTCTGCAATTGTGCATAAAATAAAAAATATACTTCAGCCAAAGAGCACAACTGGCATTATACTCAGGCCCGTCAAATGGTATGGAAGGAAAATTAATTTTACCAGGTTTCAAAAAAATTCTTGCAAAAATTTTGTGATAAAATAAAAAAAAATACAAACTTATCCAATACTTGCTTTTGCCTGTGACTTCGTCCGCGTGGAGTTCGGTTATATCGCGCCCATGTGTGAAAAAGAGTCTGCTGGTACAAGCCACAATTATAACTGGATGTCGTGGGCAAAAGCTAGTACACTACAAAACTTCTTTATGCACCACATTTTCTGGTAATCTATTACTGTGTGCCAAAATTATCAAACTACTGGGCGAGCTTACGCGTGAGCCACATAGAATTGTCCGTGTGAAAAACAATTTTCTCTCAAGTCTATACCCGCAAATTTTAATGTCTGCCCTTGTGATTTGTTTATGGTCATTGTAAAGCAGACTTTGAGGGGAAACTGTATTCGTATGAATTCAAAGGGAAGATCATTCGGGATCAAGGAAAATCTTGGTACAAATACAGTTTCCCCTTGCGCACATCCAGTTGTAATTGTGGTTTCCACTACATTGCGATGTAACGCTTTTACTTTTAGTCTGGTTCCGTTGCACAGTTGAGGAGGTTTTAAATTTCGCAACAACATAACAGGAGTGCCCACGCGCAGAATAAGCTTATGATGTGGAAGACTCGATGGTTTCAGTGACTTAAGAAATTCGATAGATAATAAATAAGCCGGTGTAGGGAAGTGACGACCCCATCGCCCGCTGACGTAACAGTTAAGTGACAAAACTGCTACGTCGGCGCAGTCAGTCAGCGCCCTGCCAAGAAGTGTGAGCGCCGTGCCTCGGCAGAAATGAGGGTGCTAATTTGGGCCCGTTTGTGCTTACGGCCAAATCATGAAACGGTGCCGGGCCTGGGCGTCTCCCGTTAATTGACGCCCACTTTATGGATGATGGAAAAAAATAGACCGCGCATAGGGCCGCTGCCTGGGGGTCGCCGGGGCGCGTCTGGAGCTGGCGCTGGACGCAACAGCTGGCGCTGGACGCGACAGCATGCGGGTCGCCAGCCGAGCGCGAGGTGCTGCACGACCACCTAGCAGCCCCTCGCATCCATCATCCCCACCAGATGGCTTGGTGTCGGCAGGGTCCTCTCGGACTCGGCAAGCGGCACCCGCTGCTGGTGGAGTACGTCGCATGCGTTGGACAAAAAATATGAACACAAACGCATTGCGGGCGTACTATAGGGCGAAGGGGGAAGAAACTGGAGGGATAGCGTATCGGGCCCGGATGCATCGCTTTTTTGCTGAGCTGGAGCCGTCTGTTCCCGTCACAGAGCAAAACCTGGCAGACAGAGTTCGGTACATCATACGCTCGAAAATATTTGATGATGCCGAACTCGAACAACTACGACGTGAGGCTATTCCCTCATCGAATGAACCAGCTATAGCTGGGAATGCGGCTCCTAAGGCCATAGACCAGCAGCCACGTGTGGAAGCCGCCATGGATCTTCCCGCTCTGGTTGATTTAGGCGATGATGGAATGGTCACCCAGGAACTAGAGCAGATGAGGAGTAAATTGGAGGAGGCGATTGTGGAAACGCGCTGTACGCCTCTCGAAAATCGACCGCGACTCCCGCGCATAACCCTAAGCAAGCGGAATCGGGATGTCGTGACGGCCCTGAACCCATTGCTGGCAACCTTTTTGGAAACCAGCCGGGACCTTTGCGATACGGACTCAATACTCTTTGGCGCCGCTTGGGCAGTTTGCCGCATTGTTGGTGCCAAACTTTCCACGTCTGGACGTGCTACTGGGCAAAGTAGCACTATCCCAGCCTGGAGAAGAAGGATTGAGGAGCGTATCGCAAAGGCAAGGGCCCTCATCGGCAGACTGATAAGCTTCAGGTCGGGCAATAATAGGCCGAGAATTGTGCGCACCGTCAGGATGGCGTTTGCTGGGACAAATATCAGTTTGTCCCAGCCGGATATAACGCAAAAACTGACGGAGCGCATAGACGACCTGAAGCAGAGAATCGCTGCTTGGGGGAAGCGGATTCGGCGATATACCGAGAGGTCGACACGGTTCAACCAGAATCGTCTCTTCCAGAGTGATCAGAAGAGGCTCTATAGATCATTGGAGCGGCCAATGGTACGTGGAACGGGCCCAGCACCGAATCAGGCCGACACTGTCGCATTCTGGCGCGGCCTGTGGTCAGAGCCCGTAAACCACAGCGAGGGCCCTTGGACGGAAGTTGTGGCGAGTCAGTGTGCGAATGTTACGCCCATGGACCCCGTCATCATAACGCCGGATGACGTAGCTGAGGCGGTCCGTAGGGCCCCGAACTGGAAAAGTCCGGGGCTCGACGGACTGCATCACTACTGGCTGAAGGGGTTCGTGGTGTGTCACGCTGTGCTCGCCCGACAGTTTCAAGATGCTCTCGACCAAAAGTCACTCCCGAGCCTCTTCACTACTGGGATCACTCATTTGGTTCCTAAAGACAAGGATTCCACAGACCCGAGCAAATACCACCCCATTACGTGTCTACCCACCATATATAAGACACTGACATCCATTTTGAGCGCGAGAATAACTCGTCACCTGAACTCAAATCAGGTGATGTCGCGCGCTCAAAATGGATGTCGGGGCGGTGGTCGTGGAACCAAAGAACCACTCCTCATTGACGCGGTCATTGGCAAGGTGGTTAAACGCAACCGTCGGAACCTCTCCGCCGCCTGGATAGACTACAAAAAGGCATTCGACTCGGTGCCTCATACATGGCTGAAGAGGGTCCTCGAGCTGTACAAGGTTGACTGTACAGTTAGAGACTTCCTCGGGCAGTGTATGGGGCAGTGGAGTACGATCCTTTGTCATCTAGGCGAGCGGATGACGGCTGCGGAGAACCACATAAGGATAAGAAGGGGTATTTTCCAGGGCGATTGTCTGAGTCCAATCTGGTTCTGCCTCTCTCTAAACCATCTCAGTACCTTACTGGAGGGTTCTGGGAGGGGATTTCAGCTTCGGAAAGGAGGTACAAAAGTGACCCACCTTTTCTATATGGATGATCTCAAGTTATTCGCCTCCAGTCGCTCACATCTTGTGGAATTGCTAAACATCACTTGTGATTTTAGCAATTCTATTAGAATGGAGTTGGGGAAGGATAAGTGTGCGGTCCTCCATGTCTAAAGGGGTAGGGTTGCTAACTCTGAGGGCATAAACTTATCTATGCCCATTAACATAAGGACCCTTTCTGAGGCTGAAACATACCGATACCTGGGTATGTCACAGAACATAGGTATCGATGAGGCGGATATGAAACAGTCAGTTTGCGATGTGTTTTATGCACGCTTGACGAAAGTGCTCAACAGTTTTTTGTCGGGTTTGAATAAGACACACGCATATAACGGTTGGGTCATGCCTGTCCTCATATATACCTTCGGCATGCTCAGGTGGACTCAGACCGAACTGAACGCTCTAAATAGAAAAGTCCGCACTGTTATTACGTCACACAGAACGCATCACCCGAGATCGTCAGTAATGATCTGTACTTGCCGCGGAAACATGGTGGGCGCGGCTCTTTGAGCGCTCTCACCATGCATAATCGCGAAGTGTGCAGCCTCCGTAATTACTTTCAGGCGAGATCGGATGATCCATTCTACAGGGACGTCTTTTCGTGTGATAAAGGGCTTACTCCTCTATCCTTAGCCAACAAGCAATGGTAAGACACAGCAGTACAGTGAATTTCCGACCGGGAGACCGTATAGAAGGAGAAGGAGCTCCATGAGAGGTTCTACAAGGCTCTACATGAGCCTTTCGTAGACACAGGCGCCTCCCTCCACTGGCTACGTTTCGGTGACCTCTTTGGGGAAACCGAAGGTTTTGTCTGCGCGATTCAAGACCAACAATTATCGGAAATACATCCTAAAGGATGGCGCCGTCGACACCTGTCGAGCTTGTCGCCATCCCGGCGAGTCACTTAGGCATGTCATCTTCGGTTGTTCGGCGCTTTCTAACTCTGAGTATTTGCACAGACACAACCTAGTAGCCACGATTCTTCACCAGGAGCTCGCTCTGAAATACGATCTCGTGGATAGAAAAATGCCATATTATAAGTACTTGCCGGAAGCCGTGCTCGAAAATGACCGCGCCAGGCTCTACTGGGACCGGGCCATCATCACAGACAGGACTATTCTTGCGAATAAGCCTGATATTGTGCTGATGGACAAGGCACAGTCAAGGATATTTTTGGTCGATATTACCATTCCTTATGACGAGAACCTCGTGAAAGCCGAAACAGATAAGCTGACAAAGTATCTGGACCTGGCTCACGAGGTGACCGACATGTGGGGTGGTCTGCCGACCGAAATTATTCCTGTGGTCGTTTCTGCGAACGGGCTAATCCCGATCAGCCTCTCGGGTCATCTGAGGCGACTGGGACTCCGTGAGGGACCGCTCAAATGCAGAAGGCGGTACTCCTCGACACCGCCCGCATCGTCCGTCGGTTTCTTTCCCTTTCCCCCTAACCCTCGGCCGTTTGGTCTCCCCTGCCGAGGGCTTCCATTTGGTTGGGTTTTTATTTATTTATGTATTATTTGTGTTAGTATATTCAATATACATATATATATATATATATATATATATATATATATATATATATATATATATATATATATATATTTATTTACTATATTTCTTTTATATATTTATTCAGCCCAACCAAATGAGAACACTTTATAAATATCAAATAATAATAAGATCGTTTATTCGCTTTAACATGGTACATCAGCGGTGACAAATAGTTGCATATTGTACATAGTCCACATGTTTACCACATCTGGCATGCGAAAATTATTAATTAAATTAAAACATATAATTATGTACATAGATTAAATTAAACCAAATAAATATAAATTAAAAAAGTTAAAACTACAAACATCATTTCAAACAAAGAAGTTAATTATGTATTATACAATTAAATTAAATAAAATTAAAATTACAATCATCATGTCAATCATTATAAATAGTAAAAATTAAAATGTCTAAAGAGATATTAAAGACATATTAAATCCACAGATCATTATACAAAAATAAAGTCTAAAACAATACAGTAATGTCAAATTTAAGCAACAAGATTCTATTCATTTAAAAATTATTTTACATCATAAACACATTTTATTGGCTTATTATATATATTTAACATATTCCATTGGCTTATCGTGGATATCAGCAACATCTGGGTAAATTTTGGATATTAACTCCTGTAACGTAAATACAACTGTGCCCAAATTATCAGGGATGGTTATCATTTCGCCATTTATCGGGTAATCACCGTTGCATATTTCAAGTAGGAGATTCGCAAATTCACCAGCAGACTCTTTTTCTCCTAAGTGTACTCGCATAGTTTTCGAGAGCTTGAGGATTTTAATTAGAGGCCATAAAGTGGATCCCTTAACTTCATCTGTTCTAGTTGCTTTTGGCACTACTGGTAGAGTTTGTCTAAAATCTCCTGCCAGCAAAACCATTACAACACCCATTAACTTCTTATTTCCTCTTATATCTTGTAGAGTTCTGTTTAAAGCCTGTACGCCACCCTTATGACCCATGGTTATTTCATCCCACACTATCGTTTTCGTATATTTAATACTTCAGCAAAATTACTTTGTTTCGATATATTACAAATGGGAGTATCAGCTGTTGTTAAAGTGAGTAGTAACTTGAAGGTAGCTCACCTTCTAGCAGTGTAGCTGCGATCCCAGAAGAAGCCACAGCCAAAGCAACTCCGCGAGTACTTCTATCTTTTGCTAATAGCAAATTTATGAGGAATGTTTTGCTTGTTTCACCCGGAGCATCTAAAAAGAATATTCCACCCTCATTTGATTCAATTTTTGTAAACTGCTTTTTGTTCATCATTCAGTGATCCCTCATTATTTTTAACTGTGTTTTCTAATGATGCTAAGTCGTAACTTGTTTCTTTAAGAAACTCTCTATTTTCAAATTGTTGTTCTTGGCTTGGCTGAGGTAACCCATACTCTTTTAGTAGCCGACCACCCAACGCTAATACGGCATCTTCTATTACCGAAATACATTTGTTAAATACCACATCTGTTATGTGCTCTACATCCACATCTCCCTGTCTTTCTAATTGCCTTTTAAAATCTTCAGATAGGTATTCTTTGAATTTCTCCCAAAGGCTTAAGGGGTCTGATACTTGGCAGAACACTAAAATAATCGTAAAAAGATCCCGAATCATTTGCGGTGATTGGCAAAGTGCTGCCTCTTCCATTGCTGCGAACAAATGCTGATCATCTTCAAGCAAGCCGAGAGCTTTGCACGCTGATTTGAACGTGGAATATACATGACCATCTACAGTTTTTAACGCTTCAAACGAAATTGGGCCCTGGATCTCATCACCTGGAAGCATGCGATGGTGATAGCATTCTGTATTGTTCGGATGCACAGTATAAACCCTGCCGAGAACGTGTTCTTTTTTGACCCCTGGGCAGCCTTCAACGTTTGCTCCTCTCTTTCTCCTTTGGAACTTTCTTTTATCCCAAATGTAGTTTGCAGGTACTTCTAGTTAGCGTGCACTTTTTAATTGACTTTTTCTTGTGTAATTAGTAAATCTCGACCTTCGTTTATTTTACTTTTTTTCATATTTTAATGTCGACGATACAGATTGATCTGTTCCACTGGTTGGAGATGATATTTCACTGTTAACAAAAGATGTAACAGTTAAATTGTCAAGCTCTGAAAAAGGATCACGCTTTTCGACAGGTACCTCCATGCGACGCTGTGTAATTTTCTTCGCAACAATAGGCAGATAGGCGTCAAAATGTCCATTAGATAAATAATGGCTAAACTGTTATCGCCTTACTGGACAGATATCTGTTCCGGACTCTGTGCTATCAATTCACTGCATCCTGCATCTTGCAGCTACCAATTCACAAAGTCCACCGTAAGTTTCATTTTTTAAAATATCGGCTGAATATTCATTTGCTGTTGAATAATTATCGTTATTTCTGTCGTGGATGACCCACGATACTACTGAAAACCTAGGCCAATCATTTACCACAAATCTAACAATTTGTGAACGCACCACCATCGCATTTATTGGGTTCCGTACATTAAAAATGAAAGAACACGAAACAAACAGGCGCCGTCACCTATAATGGGGACGACAGTATGTTCTTCCATTTTTCCTTTAATATTAAAAGTTTCTGTAGTCATTTTTTCAGTGCGAAAAAATACTTCTATCAACAATACCTAATCTCAAAGCAAATCGAATTCCAAGTTTGAACAGTGGTTGTAAGAAAGACAAAATCAAGCAACTAATACGAAACACGAAGCAAATCTTAAACCGTAAGCAAGCACACAAACTCGAAGTCTAGTCAAATATCCGTTAACAGTGAATAGGTACCGAATGTGGTACAGGTTGAAACACTTATTCACCATTCACTTTATATTAGTTCGAAAAAACACAACGTTACCGCGTTCTAAAACGATACCAACGCCATCTATTGGTAGGGATTGGAACTTGAAAATCAACACAAAATAGGTAGGTACCTAAGTATTTCTTTTGGTTTTGCCATTTTATTAAAAATATATTTGGTTTGGTTGTTTGTTTTCATTTTTTTTATTAGTAAATTTTTTTCAGGTGTTTTTTGCAATTAAAGTATGTTCTATTCTAATCTAAGAAATTAAGTTTAAAATATTTATCAGTATCATTTACGTTATTTACGACCCAAAAACCTTGAAAATGACACCCAAGTCACCCAACCCATGATGATTTTTACATACAAACATACATCCATCCATCCTTCCATCCATGTTGGTTTCTAACCATAATCGATGCCATTTTCGTTATTTACGTCCCAAAAAACCATACAACGACACCCATATAGACATTTCACCCACATCGCACTCCCACAGGGGATGATGGTAGGTATTTCCTGTCTGCTACGTTGGATTTTGAAATAGTTGTTGTTTTCGTAATCATCACCCGATAAACCATGAAAACGATACCCATATTGATTTTCAGAATTTATTACCCCTTTTCCACCTTTTAGGAGTTGAATTCAGAAAGGGCGTGAAACACTTGTTTACTCATTTATTGATAGGAGTACTCCTGTGAAGTTTCGAATAAAATAGTTTAACTAATCTTGTTTCCCCATACAACTTTCAACCCCTTTTTCATCCCTTTAGGGGTTGAATTTTCAAAAACCCTAGGACACATAATTGTTTATTTCTAATCGTTAACCTAAAAACAAAGTTTCAGGCTTCTAGTTCTAAAAATGACGGACTTCCATAAAAACTTTTAACCCCTTTTTCACCATCTTAGGGGGCGAATTTTCAAAAACTCTTTCTTAGCGGATGCTTACGTCATTACAACTGTTCGTATGCCAAATTTCAGCGAAATCCATTCAATAGTTTCGGCTGTGCGTTGATAGATGATTCAGTCAGGTTTGCCTTTTATATATATAGATACCTAATACGTTATAGAAAAAAATATAACAAATAATAAACTAATGAGTTTGTGTCAATTATAACAAGTTTACAAGACATAACAAAAAGACACAAAAATAAATGTAAAAGAAGTTCAGGATCTGATTGACGATATAGAGCTGATACTTAATCATGCTTTTGGAAACCACCCCAGTTGTAAACAATACTTCTGTGAAAAGTGGTGTACACAAGAGAATTAAGAATAGACAAATTTCCGCCGAGTTTTAAGTAGAAGGCCAAATACGCCATGTGCCAATTTAATTAAATATATTTTATATAAAGTGATCTAGACTACGTTTCATCAATTCACCATTGATATAATGAGAACAGCAATTTTACAATTGTGTTTAAAAGAAACACTATCAGGTGAACCTTGCAGCTTGTTCATTATTTTTATTATAAATACCTATAAATGTATATATTATTAATAAATAATTCCCATAATATTTTGTATTATTTTGCGCTATCTGAAACGTTCTAAAGTCTATAGAAAATTTGGCGTGTGAAATGACTAACAATCACTAGAACATTTTACCTAGGTACAAAGATGTTTTACGTTTTCGTGGCCTCCACATGATATTTTTGTCAGCATTAGGTACCCTTCTGTATCTGAAACGAAAATCAATATTGCATATGTATACGATACAAAAGTAAAGTAGGCCTCATCTTACTTCTGAGAGGGTTTTACGGCAAGGAAATGTCCGCCGCGATGCCCCAATGCGTGTTGGCGAACTTCATATGTTTTCGATTTTTTTTTTCTTATTCAGACATGCAGGTTTTCTCACGATGTTTTCCTTCACCGCCGAGCACGTGCTAAATCAGCACTTAAAATTGCAATTAAAATTTCATTTGTGCTGCCGGGGATCAAGCCCGAGTGAAATTTACAGCGAACGCTTAGACCCAGAGCTACTAATGCGACACAAATAAATACGATTCAACGAATATAATAAAAACTCTTACGTACTTAAAACTTAAACACTTGATAGCTCGTGATGCCTACCGAACGAAGCTACAGCACCACATCGTGCAATGTAATTGAAGATGCTTAACCGCAACATAACTCTCAGTGACGCGCAAGCATAATAGGCAGTATATCACTTATATACTTGTCACCTCTGCAGTCTATTAATCTTTGCACTTTTCTAAGTAATACAGAAATTAGTCGCTAGACGGTGTTGACATCGGCTAAAATCTCTGCAGTCACCGTTTCATCAAGGTCATTCAGGCTTCTTAAAGCCTTAATAAATAAAAATGAATGGCTTAATGTGTTGCTAAGCGCAATACTCGAGAACGGCTGGACCAAATCTGGTAAATGTTCTTATGAACAGAAAAATTGGAAAAAATGCACGAAAAATGTAGAAACAAAATTTTTCTTTTTCATTTTTAAACTGTTCCTATCTGTTAATTCTAGGAATGACGATCTGAGATCGATTAATCAAAAAATCGATTTATTGGGGCCGTAAAGATCGATTTGAGCTGTAGATCGATCCAGTGAATTCTGAGACACCTTAAAATCGACTTCCGGTTCATTTACTTACTGTTTTGGTTTTTCAAATAAAATAAAGTAGTACCACAACCTAATATGAAGATACTTGTAATGAGTCCTTAAAGAAATTTCAACAACGGAAACATGGAAAACCAGTTCCAGGTTACCCAAATGTATATTCCACCGATGCAATAGGTCGAAATTATTATATAGTTTGTCCAAACATCGATGAGTGTTTTTATTTGTGATTGCTATTAGTCAATCGCAAATAAAAACACTCATCGATCGAGGCCCAACATTATTCCAATATTTACAAACGCGTTGTGAAATTTAAACCCACCGCGTTTTCGTAATAGCACACGTCTAGCGGTGAAAAAATACTAAAGAACATGATCAAAACAACCATTCTAAAAGGAAAGTACATAGGAGAATACGTTTTGATACCACGCATCGCATGAAAATTTGAATTTAAACGACTACAGTTTCCAGTGCGGCTTGCTTATGCTATGACCATAAATAAATCCCAGAGGCAGTTATGGAGTTCTTGCAGCATTAATCTTGAAAACTCATGGTTCCCGCATAGCTAATTGTTTGTTGCCTGTTCTAGTGTGGTTTCCACCATCAGCTTTGTTTGCGTCAGGTTATTAAACAAAACATATTATATACCATAAGGCAGTAAAATGAAAATATAATCAGGTAAGCCGCGTGCTTGCTTACACCCTCTTCTATAAAAAAAAAATAATCGTAATCTACACGTACATAATAAGTACGCCTTTAAATTCAATTATCTTAACAAGGTGACTTCTTTTTAAAAATAAAATTCTTTAGCTCCATAAAACTGCCATTAAGCGGTTGTTTCGAGTCTCAATGTCTTTCAATCTTTAAAACGTAACACAATCTACTTGAAAGCAGAAGAGGGATCATTACACGTACGTAATTTGTAACTTCGCGTATTAAAATTACATGCGTGTCTGCACACAAGTCCGGGTTTAATTGATAATAGCTTTTACCGATTTAGTCCAAGGAGTACCTACTTAAACGAATTAAACTGCATATCTGTACTGTCTTTTGGCACGTAGTATAATTATCGAAAAACCACTTTAAATTCCGTTTACACACGCAAGCGCGCACATACACAACGACTATGGAAAATTTCAAAATAATAAAACATCCCTCCCATTGGCAAAAATTAATACCGAAATAGTACGATAAGATAATACGACCATATAAGAAAATTACGACTACTCTATTGGTTTTAATAACTCTTCTTTATTTCCAAAAATAATGTGATGAAAAAGTTTTAAAAGGACAAAAAGTTTAATATAATAATATGGATACTTAGGTATTTTAAATAAAGTCGCACTAAACGCTTAAGTTTAAATTTAGTTTCGTGTTAACCCGCCAACGGTGACGTCGATTTGACTTACATTTTCGGTGACCCCGGTCCCACGCACCGGGGTTTTCAATGGAATATTTTTCAAAATCTTTTATTTACTGACCTTTTTTTGTTAATTATAAATTATTTGACATTAAAACAACGATATTTCATTAATAACAGCCTCGTTTATTTACTTTTTCTTTTGATTAGATAACTTCACATAGAACCTATATAATTAGTTAGTATTTAACACACATAGCTTTTTAAAATCTGAAAACATAACAATCAACATATTTTTGAAATTAGTTCAGTCTTTTCAGTTTCTAGACTCTAGGAACTTACTTATAATAAACAAAAAATGGCATCCTACTAACAAAAAATAACATAAAAAATTCTTTGAAAATCACTATTCTTCAGTGAAGCAAAAACTGCAATAAGCAATGTATTGGTTGGTATACTCGACAATAATCTCAATTATAGTGTCGTCAAAGAAGTATCTCCAAATTCCAAGAGAGTCCTTTTCACCAGATATAGCTTGTTTAGGTCCTGGTAACTGAGTTACTATATTGAAACTTCTAGTACAGACAGATTGGCGGTGAGGTTCTTTGCTCCATTTCGTACTTTTATCCTTTCCTAAATAAAAGGCGCTTTTGTTACCCGAAGCTTCTCGGTCACTTAGCTCGTCTTCGCTGTCTGAATTCTGTATGTCATCTGGTGAAGGATCGCCGGTTCGATATCACTACCAGCTTCAATGTCTGAAGACATCTAGACGATGCTGTTCCTTTTCGTACGACATGCTGTAACAAAGTTTATATTTGAAACAAGATAGAATAATTTTGTGATATTTCGTTAAAATTGATAAAATCATGCAATAAACTTACTGATTATAGGACAATGTAATAAAAAAACAAAATTAAGTAAAAAAAATGTACATAAACCAGACAAAAAACGAATAATCAATAATTCAACTATTTTACTTACATATTCGGTGACCCCCGTGTACTGCACCGGGTTGGCGCTAAAACTCAGGTACGTGCGCCCGCTCCGACGTCGAGGGTTGAACTGAGGGTGGGGGAGGGGAAATGAGTCAGCTACTCGAAATCGCGACGAAAATCGGCGACGGGGGAAAAAGTTATTCGAATTTTTCATGTCACCTGTTCCCACAGACATATAGGTCACTGTTCCCGGGTTAAATTAAGTCAATATATCTGGGCCAGTAAGGGTTTAGCGAAGGGTGACCCTTTGTCTCTTTTGTTATCTAACATTATTACACACATGATATATATAGTCAAATACAAAATGTGTCTAACACTCAAAATTCACATGAATGATTTAAATGTACAATATTCAGAATAATGTGAACTTTAAAATTTTCCACTGGAGATTCTTAGCACCCCCTGCCTCGCTGTTACCATGGTCGCCACCGTAGCCAGGAATAACGGGGCCGTCGGGGACTGGGGGCCGCGACTCGAAGGAACCATGAAATTATGGTTGTGGCGTGGTTCAAAAGAACCAAAACAAAATGCGAGAGAGAGAACGGCGAACGCCGGGTGTATACTATATACTTTAGACAATAGACCCTTGCGTAAAATTGATTAAATTCGTTGGCTGGCACGAAGGGAAGATGAGCTGCTGCGGAATAAGGAAGAATAAATAAAACAGCTCATAAGAAAAGGAATGAACAGCACAATACCTTGACAATGGGCAGCGTATCTCGTATCTTCGACTGCTGCTGAGCGCGCGATGAATTATGATGATACTTGAACTCTTCTCGATAAATTCATATGGACCAAAACAAACTTCCAGCGATTAAATTGCGGTGTACGTCGCCAACTATGCTGTCGGACGACCGTCCGACGCGGCGATCCAATTCACTCTCGGTATGAGCTAGGAAAAGGAGGTGGGAGAAGGAAGTTTTGCTAGCCAAACATTAACTAATACCCTCTAAACTAACAAACTACAAAACGTATGCGGTGGCGCAACAACATGCATTTGTTACACCTTGTTTCACTTTGTTTCACCTTGTTTTGCCTTGTTTCGTCAATCACTGAATACCGATCGGCAATCAGACACTATCGCTCCGTTGAGACGGTGACTTAGTATGTGCTCATAGAAAGGTTTTTGAGCTAAAAGGTTTCATCACGCTACCCCATTGCGTGTTGACGAATATCACGTGTCCATGATATATTATCATAATTACTCAGACATGTTAGTGCATTATCCACCAAGCACATGATAATAAATAATGTCCTCCAGACGGACTTTTGGTCACGGCGGCTAGCCTCAATGGATACTATACATCTGTGCAGGACAGGATTAAAGTGCCCAAGTGTATGCTCAATTTCATAGTCCGGGATGGGACGGTAATCCGAAACGACAGGAGAGAGATCGGGCGCAGGATCAACGGCTTAATAATTATTTCGAAGGCAAGGGGGTGAAACAAGACCAACTTTTGACTCCGGGCTACTACAATCGAATTTCCGACTAAAATACACCAACGAGGCTGTCAGCACGTGATTATCACTGCAGAAAATACATATTATAATATAACATAAACACTCACGCCTGTCACCCAGAGGGTAGGCAGAGACTACGGACTTCACTCTGGCACGTTCTGGCACACCCTATCGCCTCCTTTACATCCATATATCCATATGCATAACACGCTCGTCGGTTATACTCCTAATCTGGCCCATTTCAATATATCGCCAATTTGGTCGATAAACCTTCGTCTAGGGCGTCCTTTCCGACTCTGCCGTTCACTTCTGCAGCATAAATTTGTTGTCACTCTTTCTTCGTTCATTCTTTCTACATGACCAAACCACCGAAGCATTCCTTTCTTAATCCTGGTCACAACGTCATCTTGCAAACCACACTTTCTTATCACATTATTTCTCACCCTGTCATTCAGATTCAGCCTAGCATATCCTTAATGACCGCATTCCTACAGCATTTATTCTACTCATGCTTCTTCTGCCACCCAACTTTCACTACCATACATTAAAGTAGGACTAACACAGCACTGTGAATTGCCAAACGTGCCTTTTTTGACACATTCTGACTCTTCACAATAGCGTGTAGAGCCCCATTCACTCTATTTCCTGCGTTCACTCGTCGTTCTATATCCTTATCAAATCTACCATCCCTACTAAATAAACATCCCAAATATACAAACTCATCCACTTGCTCAATCAACTCCTTCTATTCTTATTTCACATAACGTTTTACTTTCTTCTCTTTCAAAACCATCACTTTCGCCTTACTTGCGTTCACTTTCATACCCCTTTCTTTTAATGACCAGTTCATTAAAGTAACCATCATTTGCAACTCGGCCGCCGACGATGCAAATATGACTTGATCATCGGCGTACAAAAGGCATTTGACGGTTAACTCACCCATTCTCAACCCACATCCTTCAACTTTCAAAGTTTGCAAACAACTGTCCATAAATAGGTTAAACAGCCACGGGGAAGCTACACAGCCCTGTCTGACACCTTTTTGGTTGCCAAATCAGTACGAGTAGACCCCGTTGATCCTGATACAAGCACTGGAGTCCCTATAAAGAGACTTCAATGCCTGTATCAAACCAGCGCTCAAACCAAATGAGTTAAGTGTTTGCCATAACACATTCCTGTCCACTCTGTCATAAGCCTTTTCCAAGTCCATGAAAGCACAAAACTTTCTGGTTTTTGGCCAAAAACTTCTCCAATCATGCGCATGGAAAATACTTGATCCGTACACCCCATTCCTTTCTAAATCCAGCTTGCACATCCCAAATTTTTCCATCAGTTTCTTCCATAACTCTTTCAATTAACACCTTAGCATACAGTTTACCCACAATGCTAAGTTGATACCACGGTAGTTTTACAGTCCTGCTGTGACCCTTTTCCTTTATATATTGGGACTATAACGGCTTTGCACCAGTCTTCCGTACCCGCTTCAGTTCCCAACATAAATTAAACAAGGTGTACAGCAGGCCTGCCACCACTCCCTCTCCAGCCCTTAGCATTTCGAGTGATACTCTATCATATCCGGCTGCTTACCTGCTTTCATGCTTTTCATTGCTTTCATTATTTCATCTACACTTATCTCCTACCTCTCTCCACTTCTTTCGGAATTTCTTTTCACTTAATTCAGACGACCTTCACTCATAAACACGCTTTCAAAGTATTCTTCCATCTCTTTAAATTCGAAACTTCATCATTCAGCATACAGCCATTCTCGTCTCGTATAGCATTAATTCTAGGCTGTTTTGAATTTCTAGCAGTTCTTACGAGTTTCCAGAACATTTTAATATTTGCCTGGAAGTTATCAGATATCCTTCTATCATTCTTATCCGTTCTTCTTGCTTTTTCCTTTCAACAACTTCTTTTACTCTCTTATTTATAAGTCTAAAGTCTGCCTTTTTCTTTCAATCTCATCATTCATACCGCCAGAATTACCAGCTTTGGTTGCCAGTAAATCTAGCCATGCTCTCTTCTTTGCTTCAACTTCCATCCGAATCTCATCATCCCACCACAACGTATTATTTTTCCTTTCATTCGTTCTCTTACTTACACATACTTCGGTGGCTGCATCCACCAAAACTTTCTTAACATTATTCCATACAGTCTTCAGGTCTAAATCATTCATACATATTTCATTCAAACCATTTATATTCTCCTCAGTCTACATTTATACTTCTCTTTCACACCTTCATCTTGTAACCTCTCTGTTCTTATACGCTGTAACGCAGTGGTAGACACAGATGTCCGATGCCGCCAACGCCTGAATAGACCATTAATTCGGCATAAGACCAGGTAATGATCCGTCCCTACGTTGGATCCCCGGTAAACTCTTGTATCTACCACTGCGCTCCGCATTCTTTCATCCACAATTATGAAATCTATCATGCTTCTATCATTACCTCTTTCCCATGTATACATGTGAATCCTCTTATGGCGAAAGAAAGTATTCGTCACAAAAAGATTCTTTTCCTCACATACGGCGAGGAGGTCTTCACCATTCTCATTTACACTTTCATCGCCAAACATTCCTAATATCCTTTCATAACCAGACCTCTTCACCCCAACCCTTCCATTAAAATCTCCAACATAATGATATTTTCATTTTCCTACATTTCATCAACACCATCCTTACCATGTCCCAAAATTGCTCTCGGATATAAGTGGGCTTAGACATGTCTGGGGCGTACCCTAGCACAAACAACTTCTTTAAGCCCACTTTCATTCGTATCCACAGCAGCCTTGGCTTACACATTCATACTCTTTCACATTGACCCATCTGAAAGGACACGACTCTCAGCATGCCCGCTCGGTCTCGTCTACACCAGACCAGTAAGCGGTATACATGCCATGCAGTGGCATCCTTTCCCTTTCGTTTCGTCTCATTTACACATAACACATCTATTCCTCTATCATTCATCATTTCGCATATTTCATCCATCTTATCATTCATTGCTCCACATACATTCAGCGTAGCCAGACGGGCCTCCGCAATCCACTTTTCGCCCCTCCGGGAGACAGAACGTGACGGTGGCGAACCTCGTCGCCGGTTTTACTCCTGGAGATTTTCGCACTGCCCTCTTAAAGGGGCGCCGGGAACTCGGGGCCATTCCTTTAATGTGTTGGCTCATGGTGCGATCTAAGGGGGTGGTAGATTTTACGCCGCTACCATACGGCGAGGAGCCGAGTCTATCCTTTCGGCTTTGTCGCTCGTTTAGCACCACCCGGGGGACACGTGTAGGGTGGGCCTAGGGTTAGGTGGTCGAAGCCTACGGACGCGAGCGACTCATCCCCTATACTATAATATAACATTACAACGCTAAATTGTTAATGAGGAATTTGTTGTTGATACAAAAATCAGGTAACTGTCACCGTAACCAGATTCGTTCTGAGTATATCACGAACATGCCGTGATGTTTATTTCTGATTAATATCTATTTTAGTAAGAATAATGCGAAATGATGAATGATAGAGAATAGATATGTATGTAAATGAGACGAATGAAGGGAAAGGATGCCACTGCACATGGGCATGCGCCGCCTACTGGGTCTGGTGTAGACGAGACCGAGCGGGCATGCTAGAGTCGGTGTCATCCTTTCAGAAAGAATGAGTCAATGTGTGAAAGAGTATGAATGTGTAGTTTAAGGCGCTATGGATGATGAAATGAAAGTGGGCTTAAATAAGTTGTTTGTGCTATAGTAAAATTATTTTCTCCGTGCATTTGTCATAAATCATAGCTCGGCCTCAGCCCGGCTAGAGCGGTGAGCATTTTGCGACGCCATTATCGATAATAACAAATGAATCATCGAAGGCAGGCACGGCGGCGGTGCGGTACAAAGGGTGGCAACATTGTTATGTTATGAGTCATTTGTTTTCCATTATTACACCCGCCTAATACCTACAAATTAGTGCAATGATAATTTAGTACATATATCGAAGAGAATTTGTTTTGCGCATTCGCCTTTGAATTTCTTTAGTGACACAATGGTACTCCTTTTTGTACCAAAACGGCAGAATTTATTCAAAATAATATTTTGCCTGTTGGCACCAATATACCAGCACAAGCACGTGTTGTTATCAACAATGTTTTAACATTTTTCACTGAAATGAAAATAGATCCCGAAAAGTTACAGTGTTAATTTCGCCGTTCTCGTGAATTGCTATAAGGGATATGGGGTGTTAGAGCGGTCAGACAAAATTAAAAAGAGTGTATAAAGGAGAAGTTTACTCCGAGAAAGCGTCTATCGGCCTTGTACAGTAACTGCGTTAGACGACTTTGACAAAAGTGTAATTAAACAAATAGTGTCATCGTTTTATAGCGACTGTGAATATCCTTCCACGGCTAAAATTTTGAGTACAGCAAAAGAAAGAATTGACGGATTCCAGTGTTCTATTTCTTCTATGCGTAAAATACTCATAGAACTTGGGTACAAGTACACACAAGCTCCAGATGGTCGTAAACAATTGATGGAAAGGACTGACATCGTTTGTGCGCGGCTACAATTCCTGAGAAAACTCAAGACCCTCAGAGATAGTGAAGACACTCGACCAAGAATTTATTTAGTTGAGACTTGGGTGAACCAAAATCACAGCCGCAAACGAATTTGTCTAGACAAGGATGGACAAGGCGGCTTAAACACAAAAACGGGAAAAGGGGGCAGACTAATTGGTAAATATTCTTTCATCTTTTATGTAAGAAATACGACTTAATAATAATTTAACACAAAATATGATAGGCGTACACTGTGCCTTAAATGGAATATAATAACTTAAATAAATAAATAAACCTGATAATCTAAATGCATATTGAGAATAATTAATCATTCAAGGGGTCTGAATTTGTACTATATATATAATATAATATTACAGAAATATTCCAAATTCAAATGCGACCAATGTAAATGTGTTATTTTTAATATATAAATATGTGTTAGTTTTTATTTTGTTTAATTTAATTTAATTTTTTTTCTTCCTTTTTTCTGTGTTGTAAACATATATGTGATAAATCCACTCGTACATCATATCGGATAGTCATTAAGTTCTAGATAAATGGGAAGACTGGTCTCCACGACACAGGGAATCCTAGTGTGGAGCCCAGTGATAGTGTTTGAAATTATAAAATAATAAAATATGAGACTTATAAAATATGTAACATAACAGTAATTAAGTCAGTATCTGTATATTTTTTGAACTGAATAAATATTTCTAATTCTTATTCTTATTCTTATAAATACAAACAACGATTTTCATATGGATGTAATAGATTCACCTCTATCGGATTATAAACAAATTTACTGTGAATTTAAAAAATATAAACAGGAATCCAAGAAGAAAATTAAGTATGACGCAATAAATTATGATAATCTCTACAAGCATATGGCTGAAAATGATCTTCAGATGATAGATCACGACTATAATCAATTGGATAATTTCATTAAAGACCATAAAACTAATTTAAGAACCATAAAACTATTAAATACAAAATGCACCCCAAGACGACTGGATAAACAAACAGATATTAAACGAAATTAGAAACCGTAACATGTTGTGGAAAAATGTAAAACAAGATACTGACAATATCGAATTAAAAATGAGTTTAATAATTTGAGAAATAAAGTAACATGTACTATTAGAGACACTAAAGATAAATGTTACTATACTGCTTTCGTTAAATGCTACAACAAACTTAAAAAAAATTGGGACCTAATTTACAATTTTGCATTAAACAAAATAAAAAATTATTGTGCTCCCCCTAAACTTATAGTAAACGGTAAAACCATATCAGTAAAATCAGTGGTGAAATACCACTGCAAGACTTCAAGCACAGTAAGTTCATTCTGCGTAGATCGGACCAAAATTAATAATTAAAAAAGCTGAAGGTACTCCGGGTTAACTCTGACATCGAGATGTCAATTACCTCAGTCCCCCGTGACCATGGGTGCTGTAAAGCACCCGAAACGTCAGAAATTAATAAAAATAAGTTATTAAATGCGATATAATCCGTAAAAGTAGTTTTATTCAATGTGTAGTGTTCGCGTAAATATAAGAAATCATTATGGATGGTACAATTTGCTTACTATAAATGTTACTAAAACTTCTTACATCGTTTTTACTGCGAAAAACAAAAAAGTGTCTAAATTCGATCCCTTAACAATAAATAACCAAATACTTAAACAGTCAGAATAAGAAAAATATTTTGGTCTAGTTTTGTAAATAAACATGGCGAGCTCATTTAGATTACCTGCAGTCAAAAATAACTTCATTCACAGGAGCTTTTTGCAGATCTACAAGTT
Source organism: Parnassius orleans (assembly GCA_029286625.1). Lineage (NCBI taxonomy): Eukaryota > Metazoa > Arthropoda > Insecta > Lepidoptera > Papilionidae > Parnassius > Parnassius orleans. The sequence continues at coordinate 31,335 of JAGSMP010000223.1, forward strand.
GTATACCTTATAAAGTCCGAACTATTATTTATAATTCACTAGCTAAGTCATTACTAGAATATTTAATATAGATATGGGGATGTGCATCTAAAACTAGTATAAAGGATCTACAAATATCCCAGAACAAATTGTTAAAAGTTTTATTCCAACTTCAGTACCGCTTTCCGATTAAAGAAATCTATAAAAAACTGATACATTATCCATAAGTCAATTATACAAATACAAAACGTGCATACTAGTCAGAAAAATTGTCTCAGATTCCATACACGCACAAATTAATTTTAAAACTAAATCACATAAACACTGTACACGAAAAAAACATAAACTGCAATTATCAAAAGCTAGGACCAAAACCTAGGGTTCGAAAACTATTCAGTTTGAGGGAGCGCTACTGTACAATAGCCTACCGAACGAGGTATTTCATGAAAAATCTTTTTAAAGATTAAAAGATAAATTAAAAAAGCACTGTCAAATATTAATTCAAAGACCGTGCTTTCTTAATTTGGATATATTTATGTTACTTTATTCGTATAAGTCACCGTATGTAAATGTGTTATTTTTACCTATTATGTTATTTTTAAGTCTCATATAAGTGGATTTTTGTTCTTTTTTGAGGTAATAAACTCTTTAAACCTAATTCAGTTAGTAAATTTACACTATATCTGTAGCTACAACCTGTTTACGTCCATCTTATTTCTGCAGGGTCATGGAGCAATTATTCTGCCTTTACAGTTCGTGTTAGTGGACTTCACATGTCCTCAAAATACTTTATTCCTCAGGTATGCAGGTTGCTGTTGCCTCATACGACACCCGCGGGATGTTATAGGGTATTGGATATTCTTACACCGCCAAATGACGGTTGCAAAATTAACAATAGCATTGTTTCCGGCAGGGATCAAAACAGGGTTATGTCGAATTGTTATTTTATTAAATTAAATTAAATGCTGCGAAGTTATGAATTGTCAACTTAAACCAGTAATGATCCCAGTACATTAAGTAACTTCATAGCCAATTTTTGTTCACTTCAACCAATTTTTTTCGAAGTAAAGGTGACAAATACGTATACAATATACCTGATAATAAGTAAATGCTGTGGCCCATAGACATCTACATCTATCCTTAATAAATAATATACTTACAATAGAATATAATACACGATGCTGCTGTATTGTGGTTGCAACACAAATCAGTCGGCTCAACCGGGGTAAAAAATCGCTCTCACGGAATACCAGGGTAAAATAGCAGCTTAATGCTAATGTGTTTCGTATGGTCAGCGTAGGGAACCAGAGACCTTTTTTTTCTGGAAATGAAGCATTACATCTCAATCCTCAGGTCTGTCCACGCATCTGTAATTTGATTCTTAATCGAGGATAAATGTGTGGACTGTTTGCTCGTTTATCACCCTTGTACTACAAAAAATAACCGCTATTAACCGCGTGGACACTAGACAGTTAATATATAAATAAGGTCAATTATATTTATTTTAATAATGCGATGGTTCGGAGCTATGCTTGGATCCGATAGGTGGCGCTGTAGCCAAGCTAATATTTTTTTTAAATTCGGAGTGAATTAAGAGTGACTCTCATCGCGCCATCTAGTAGGTAGGTATCTAGGGGGTAGAGCAGAGTCTACCAGGTCTGCTAGTATAATATAAAAATCCATAAAATCCATAACAATTAGTTTTAACTGTGTAACATTCGCGTGAAAAAAAATATAATTTTGTTACAACCTCAAAATTAGTCGAATGAAGCATATTACTTGCCATTTACTGCCCTGATACGGAAGAAGGCGGCTAAGTCACAAAAGTATGTTTCGAGAAAAATTAAAAAAAAGCGCGAAATTGGTTTTCTTGATAGATATCACTGAGAAAAATGTTTCTACTATTGGAATGTATGTAAAAAAAATACGAATCTTTCATACACATTTTTGACTGAATTTATTGGCATACTGTTCTGTAAAATATAAAAATGTAGTTAACGTAAGTATTGAATCATTATATCTGAATGTTTATCACAATATAAAAGGCAGTTAAGTATACCTTAACTGCCTTTTAGTATAGCACTGACAATAATCATACACAAAAATGCGGCTTACCTACTTTAACTTTCTTTTGATTTCTGACGCATTGTTTGAATTATACTCTTAGACTACGCTTTATTGCTATTTAGTGATTTGACCGCCTTATTACTTTAGTATAGTTTAGCAGCAAATAATCAAATTAAATACAAGTGAAACTAATTAACAATATTTATAATTCTAAATATTATACGACTGTCATTCTTTTTATTACTTACACAATTTATAAAATAAATATATACTAGGATAATGAACCTAAAACTAAAAACCTTAAAAATATTGTAATAACTAAAATATATTATTAAAATAGTCCCTTAGGCAAGGTTCCGAAGATACTGGCAGCGTTCTCCTTTGAATAGCTATACTAATTCTTTGTCCGAGGTAGCTGCCAGCTCTTCGGTCTCCTGTGACGTCGACTAACCTTTTCTATTTCCTTAAAAGCCTTATAGCGCTAGGACCCTACCGGACCAAGGGTCTCGACACCGAATGGGACAAAACATATTCGGAGCCTAGACCCTGTATTTGCATGCTTTAGCTTTTTCAGCCGCTTCACAAGCCGCACCAGCCTGTTGTTGGTTCCATGTAGATGGGAAGGGCGCGTGTCTGAACAGGTTGCATCCATACCAGCACCCGGCCCATCTTCCATGGAATCAAACTCATACCGTCCGGTCTTTGCCATCGTCTCTTGCAATACCAGACGGCTCAAGTAGACTTGGCACGTTGACGGTGGCAAGAGACCGGCGTATGATATCGTTAAGTGCTGCATGTCTCGAGAAGCGGCCTGCACATTTTTTGGCATGACAGTCCGTGATGTCCCAGCTTGTCGACGTCACTGCCACACGGACATTTATGAGGAACGCAGACCGGAACCCCAAGCCGTAGACAGGTTGCGATTCGGAGCGTGTCAGGCTCAAGAAATGTTCCTGTATTTGACGAAGGGTACGCGTGAAGCCAGTAGCCGGCCTCATGCGTACCCACGGCCAAAGCCCAGCACGCGCCGAACCTGTACTACAGCTCAAAAGATTGTCATAAGTCAATTTGCAGTTTATGTTGTCCCAGCTCCTCTGTGAATTTGGAGAAACTGGAAAATTTTGACGAGGGCATGCAATTAAGAAAGCGTTTCTAGCTTCCTCCAGGCCAGCAATCTGAAAGTTTGAAGGGGATGCCCTTAAAATTTTACTATGCGATTTGCTGAACTATGGACAGAAGATAGAAAGGCTGGTAAAGAGACACTGAAATTTTATGAATCCTAAACCACCATAACGGATGGGTAGGGATGCTTGGGTCCAAGATTGCTTGTTCAGGTGAATATTAAGAATCGATTCTAAATTTATTTTGATTAAGTTGTTCTTGTGTCAAGAGGTCTGGGTGATTCCAAAAGGAGCAGCAACGGAGCACATACGTAAATTTTGGGACGGAAAGACAGAATTTTAAGATGCAAAGTGCGTAATGGATTAATTTCAAGGAGACGGTCAGCGAATTTTGAAATTTAGTAATTGAATTATTATATGTTCAGAAATAGATTCATTAAAAATTGAGAACCTAAAATGTAAAGGAATTACTGTTAACTATTTTAATATTTGAGCAAAATATTAAATTTTTGTTTTATCATTTAAATTTAAGTTGCAGTTATTTATAAAAAGTTCGCATTTGCTAAATTAAGCTCCAAACCAATGGCTTCAAATTTATTTTTGATTAAAAAAAGGTCCGAAAACACAGTATCCATATCACCTCCTAGAGTTCCGTCGTCCAAATACCAAACGTTGAATTTAGAATTTAAATTTTTGATTATCGGATTTATAGCCAAACCAAAATTGCTGGCCCAAGGATCACCTTGTTGACAACCTACTTCTGAGGACAGTTCATTAGAACGATATAACAATTTTGTTGGGTCTGCGTAACTGAGAAAAAGATAATTGTATATTTCCGGTATATGTTGTTTTATTTCCGTCAGCAGGGTATCCCTATTTACCGAATTGAAAGCATTTTTGACATCAATTTTGAGCAACACGTCAGGATGTCCGTAAGTTAGAAAGAGCGTAGGGCATGGACGGCTGCCTCTACACCCTCCTCACACCGGAAGCCTAACTGTACGGGTTCAAATTCTGAATTTAATTTTAAAATATGTCGAACAGCAATTTTGGAGGCCAGGCGTCGTAGTGTTGATCCAACAGCAATTGGCCTCACCCTCCGTCCTTTTGGTGAGGGCAATGAGGTTCGCGCCGAAAAGAATGGGAACAATTTCTGGATTAATATTACTGGAATACATAAAGTTGATTAATTTAGTGATCAATTTACAAGTTGCTCGCCTGCATCACCCACAGAGTGCGATGTTAAGTCTTTCAGATGTTGGGGTGAGATTCCATCCAAACCTGCAGCCTGTGAAACTAAATTAAAAGGTGGTTAAATGTACATCAATCTCACGGAACCGCTTTTTGCTTAGCATTTGCATTATTATTATTATGTAAGTTTGAAAAGTTGCTAAGTGTAAAATAAAATGTGCTTTAGTTTAAAGAATATTAAAACTTTATTCATGCTTAGCACTAACAGCTATTAGGAAAAACTAGACAATGATTTTTATTCTTAAAGAACCTGTTTTTTTTTTATTTTGAGATGTGATTTTCTGCTCTAACAGGCGTTTTCAATTATTATAATTCTTCATCTTCTGCCAAATCTGATCGGAAGAATCTATTTTATTTACTGTTTTTTTATCTGGAAATGGTAGGCGGCAAGAAGTATGATATACACTGATTGTCGTCTTCGGAATCAGAAATGTTTTGTGGCATCTGCAATGACGGCACGTAGTCCTTATCTTTTACAGAATCGTCAGATTGATCAAAATTACTTTTTCGGATTTCCTCGCATTTAATTTACTCTTAACACAACTTGATTTTATTTCCCGAGGTTTCGTGTGCTTTCCAGCATCCATGGTCACGGGGGACTGAGGTGATTGACGTCCCGATGTCAGAGTTAACCCGGAGTACCTTCAGCTTTTTAACTATTACTTTTGGTTCGATCTAGGCAGAATGAACTTACTGCCTTGAAGTCTTGCAGGGGTATGCTTGGGTTTAGTTTTACTTTTATTAATTACAGGATGTTAAGCAATTGGTAGTACCCAGCCTCCTTCTCTATTGAAATTAGGATGTTTTTTTTTAAATTTCAATAGCCTCACATACGAGTATCATCCTTGGCAGTAATTGATGTTCTTTCACGAGGATCTATCAAATCTGATGTAATGGCGGGGGCCATCTAATATATGACCACAAGCTGCAGACTTTTCTTGTGGACATTGGAACGTCGAACACCTCAGTCCCCTTGTGACCATGAGTACTGTAAAGTACTCGAAACGTCGGGAATATAAAATAAGTTAATATACGCGATAGAATCCGAATCCGTAAAAACTAGTTTTATTTTAATATGTAGTGTTCGTGTAAACATAAGAAATCATTATGGTTTACGGTCTTCTGCTACCACTTTTATCGCCATGCGCACTAACTTCTTGCTTTTGTTAAACCAAGGCATAATTCAATATGTAAAATAAAAAAATATATAAATACTCAAGTAATGTAAGAGAGAGGAGGTCAGCTTCCTTACGTTCGGAATCTATTTATTATCAAATAAGGAAAAATATTAGTTTACGAAATGTATAACAGGTATGGTTATTTCATACACGACTTCATCCACACAAGTCTCACAATAGTCTTTCTTGTGCATAAACAAGAAAGACTATTGTGAGACTTTTTGCCCGAGCAGCAGTAGTAGCAGCGCATGCCTACCTCAAATTGAATTGAAAACTCCTTGGCCGCAGCGTATTTTAATATTATTTTGTTAGGAATATAAAATGTACCATTATTGACTACTTTTTAAGTACTAACTAAATCAGGGTTTTAAGATATAAAAGTAGCTACAATTTTTAATAATAATTAGGGTCAAGTACTAAGCTGTATGTGGTATGTGGCAATCTCAATGGAGGTGCTAATTTAGAAAAATATGAACTTAAGTTTAAAATGAGTGGCAGATGTCATTGTAAAAATAAGTATAACTATTTTATTTGCTTTAAATTCTATTAAATTTCTTCCTCGCAATTTAGGTTTGATCTGCAAGCGGCAAAACTTTGAAGTAAAATTGTGTCTGAAGTTCATATTCATTGGAAAAGACACATTGTTTCGGACAGTAAAATAGTTCTAGTAAATTAGTAATAATCAAAATCCAATCCATGGAATATACCTGTGACGCACTCTGACAAGAGTACAGAGCTCTTGTCAGATTGCGTCACAGGTATATTCAGTCCAGTCAAATAAAGTTTGAAATCAAAATTTTGCACTCAACTTTGCATTTTTGATATAATGTAGTTTTGATGATACAAAAACAATGTGTAAAGGTTTTCGTGTCTGCAACCCCCGGGCAAGGATTGAAAAAAATTTGTCAAAAGTGTTTTTCGCAATTACTCCAAAAAAATTAAAATTATACAAAAAAGTTCTAATAAAAATATGTAGAGCACATGTGTATGTTTTCCTCCGGTCAAAATTAACCGAGTTAAGGAGGTTTTAAGTTTAAGGGATGAACGTAAATTTTAAAAAATCGTAGTTAGTAGAAAAATTTATAGTTTATACGTGGTAGAGCCATGCTGCAGCTATATTAGTAGTATAGTTGTAGCACGAATGGGTCGGCTCGACCGGGGAAGGACCACGCTCTCACAGAATACCAGTGTAAAATAGTAGCTTAACATTACTGTGTTTCGTATGGTTAGTGTAGAGAACCGGATACCCTTTTTACTGGAAAAGGGGCATTCCATCTTAGTCCTCACGGGTGCCAACGCATCTGCATTTTGATTCTTTATTGAGGATAGATGTAGATGTCTATATGGGTCAAGGCAAACCACTTACCATCAGGTGGACTGTGTGCTCGTTTGTCACCCTACCCTATAAAAAAAATATGCGAATTTCATTTTTTTAAATTGCTTATAAATCTAATCTTTAATTTTATGGATACAGATTTTTTGTTGTTAAAAATATAAACTAATTTTATACCTGCATAAATTCACACCTGCCGAAATATACGAGGTAATTTTTTTTCAATCGTAATATTTAAAAAAATAATACGTAAAAAAATATAATGAATAATAAGAATCTAAATATGGCAAAAAATAAATAACTCATTAATTTTTAAGCATTCAAATTTCAATTTAAAAATTTCAAATTCTTTTTTTACCAAATTTTTTTTTAACTTATTCGACTGGACTACTGATCTTACTTGCCGATCGAATTCTTCACGCAAACATAAACTTACAGTTAAACGCTTTTAAGCGTAGCACATTCAGTTTGCCGCTGTTTAAATATTATTTCAAATATAATTGAAAGGTTCATCATACACTAAAAAGCCGTGACTGCTTTTTTGGACGTATGTGATTTTAATATATTTTATTCATTCTACGCTTGAAAGCAGATAGGTGTTTTTAGCCGTGTTTTAGTTTCTACTAACATTGTTTACCGCCTTTTAGCATAATATTAAGGTATATCCTAGCCAAACTGCTGCTAAGGAATAAAGCAATTACTAACGCTTAACCGGTTCTTAGTCTAGGAAATGTTTTTAACAGCATTTTTTCGTAGTTTTATATAATCAAATTTTATAATTCTACTAAGAAAATAAATCGTTAAAATCAATTAACGGTTTTATAGCGTAACGATTCATAGTAACTGATTTCTAGCGTATGACAGAAAAGAAAATTTTGCACTTAACCGCCAAAATGCTTAATCTATCTCTGAAACTATCAAACGTAAAAAATAATTCCAATATTGGCCGATAGACAATTTTTTGCTTAGTTTAGTGGTACTGAAAGCTCAAAATCGACAAAATGCACTTAGCCGCCTTCTTCCGTATCAGGGCAGAATTTGTAACTAAGCATATTATTTATTGCTTGTTAATTAAGCATATTACTTGCCATTTGTAATAAATTTCAACATATTAATTTTATACAGAGTATCCGATTCTACCTACTGCTTTTAACATATTTTTTACAAGATGTAACTAACACAAGTAGTGTATGGTTTATATATCCGAGATAGTAATTAAAATCATTTAACATTTATTTATATCATAACAAAAATACTTATAATTGACATAAAAATAAGTAAACGTCCATTCTTATTTAGTATAAAGAAATCATATCTCGGGGAAATTTGCTGCGCTTAGCATTAGTGGTGTAGCTACATAAATCATTCACCCGCCTTTCCAGAACCTGGATCAGTTGTGCTATAAGCGTCGAGTGCTTCTATTTTCCGCTGCTTTTTATATTGTAATGATGGAACTATTTTTTGTTTTATTAGGGTAACAAACAATTGTACTAGAGATTTTTAAAATGATTACATTACAAGATTGCATAGCTGTGCAACTAGCAACTATATAATTTATAAAATTTTTACTTCTTAACATATATAAAACAAAGTAACAAAGGTATGTCAGGATCGTGCCAAATGGAAGTCCGTAGACACTGCCTACCATTATGGGCGACAGGCGTGAGTTATGTTTATGTTTATATAGATAAACCAAATAACAGGAAATTAACTCTGACTATTATGGTCAGAGTTAACTTTCTGTTATTGTACTTTCTATTATCATAAATAAAAAGCTTTAAAATCGAATTCTGGATTTAGACCATTCTAAGAATGAGACAGATTATGCTTTTCATGAAAATTCTGAACATAATTATTGTTCACCACGTATAGTAGTAAACCTGACTAAGGAAAGTTTCATCCCATCAGAAGTCTTTAAAACTGCGACAACATTTTCAGGTATACCGTTATTTATCAGTTGCCAGACCTTTTAAATGAATCAGGTGCTGACTAGGTTGGCATTTGGAGAAAACTTGGTATATTCACCCGTATAATGTCCTACAGACGGAATTTAGGCCACGACGGCCAGGACAGGATTATAATGTGCGAGTGTATGCGCAAGCACAGATGCACTCTATTCCTTCACTCTCATAGTCCGATGGGATGGTAATCCGACACGACTATAGAGAGATTAGCCGCGGGAACAACTACTTAACGTACTTTCCGAGGCACAGGTGGTAAAAGTCCGCCAAATTCCATAATTCGGGCCTGCTACTGATAAGTTTTGACAGGAAAATCCAATAACTGATTTCTCATTAAGGATCCTATTAAGGATTAGAACCCGGGATCTCATGATTAGCAATCGCGGTAACGACCAAAGAGGCAGTTGGTTTCTCCTTACACAGAATATATCAAATACTTGTATTACTTCCTTCCCGTTTTTTCACTTTTACAGTATTGTGACAGGAAGCAACTTTCTATGTCATCTACCGGGTGTCGACTATCAAAAAATGTTATTTAATGCTGCTACTCTGTCACAATGTTGAGATTTTCTAGAACTTTTTACTTTATAATAAACTAGCACTTTTCCGCGGCTTTGCTCAGTAGACTTCGTTTTATTAACATAATTAGTGTTCTAAAACTTGGCATGGTCTCGTTATCTGTCACTGTATCTGTCTGTATGTCACAAATGATCTTCTCGGATAATTAGTTCACTCCGTAATTTTTTACAATGTAAATATAAAATATAATAATTCTTACAATAACTTGAGGATGGTTTTGGCTTGGTTTTTGCATAACATGAAATATACGCTGCGCTGCGTCTTTCTTTCATGGTAGGTCTGAGGCCCTTACAGGATATTTAAAGAGCCATGCTTATGGCCGCAGCAGGAATAGGTCGCCTCCTCGTTCGACCACGCTCGAAACCAGCATGAAACAGCAGCTTTATTCTGCTATAGTTTGTATGGTGAGCAACAAGGACAGGAGTCTTCAGGGGTGCCAACACATCTGATTTTATATTTTAAATCAAGGAAAAATGTAGGTTGCCATAGCATTAATTTAGCTCGCAGTGGACTGTATTCTTCTATGAAAACACTTATTTTTAAAAATGAATACCAGTATGATATAGCAGTATAACGCTGCTTTATTTGTTATAGATAGTGAGAAGCATCGAAGACAAAATTACCAGACGATTGTTTAACCTTATAAAGTTTGAGTAAATTCAAGCGATCCAATTCTCTGCCACATGAGTAAAGAAACCGACCAGAGGCAAAGCTTCATACAACCGCGCTATGACAGGTACACAGTCGTGAGCACTGACGGCTCATCACATACAGAGAGAAACGGCTTTAAACCGGCTCGGCCAGTGCTCAAACCTCAATCACAGGTTGTACACGACGCGCATCGTGCTTTTATTCGTTTCGTGTTTGCTTTACAAAAAATAACAAATAATAATAAAAAATTATGTAAAATATTAGAAAAGTGTTAAATATGGTAAATAATTTACTGTAATATGTGAATGAACAATAATAGAATGTATATATATATATATATACATTCTATTATTATATATATATATATATATGTGTGTGTGTGTGTATATATATACAATTAGTAATTATTATTTATATTATTTAATATTATAACTTGATCATCATCATTACAGCCTTCATGTCCTTTGCTAAACATAGGCCTCCCCAAGGAATGCCATAAAATACGGTCCTAAGCCACATGGATCCATCGACTTCCTGCATGTCTTACCTGGTTGTCACTCCATCTAGTGGCGGGACGCCCACTTCGTCCGCCGGTACGAGGCCGCCACTCGAGAACCTTTTTTCCCCATCGGTTGTCTGCTCTTCAGCTATATGGCCGGCCCATTGCCACTTCAGCTTACTAATCTTGGGCTATGTCGGTTACTCTGGTTCTGCGGATATCCTCATTTCTAAGTTTATCACGCAGAGAAACCCGAGCATAGCCCTCTCCATAGCTCGCTGAGCGATCTTGAGCTTCCTCATACGGCCAGTAGTGAAGAACCACGTTTCAGTTCCATAGGTCATCACTGGCAATAGTGGTGTTTTGTTGTGCAGTGTGTGGTCTTGCGTTGTCGTGAAGCAGCAGTGGCCTGAGCGATTGACCAATTTCGGTTGTTTAGCAGCTAGTTCTTCCTTCATGGTTTGCAGTTGCTGACAATAGATATCTGCCGTAATTGTTTGGCCAGATTTTAGAATACTGTAGTGAACGACACCGGCGCTAGTCTACCAAACACTCACAAGTAACTTTTCTGAGTCAATTTTCGTTTAGGGCAGGATTTATTGGTTCAGCCATTGCGACGAGCGCTTCCAATTATCGTACAGTATCCAATTTTCATCACAAGTAATGATTCCATTTAAAATCCCTTCTTTATTGTGTCGATTGAGCAAAGTAACACAGCAGTCGACGCGTGTTTGCAAGTTGGATTCACTCAATTCATGAAGTACCCATCGTTCAAGTTTTTTACTTTCCCGATTTGCTTCAAGGGGTATAATATAGTTTTATCGCTTACCCCGAAGCCTGCAGCTATCTCTGAAGTGCTTTGTGATGGATTCGCTTCCACAATAGCCTTTAATTCTTCATTTTCCACTTTGGTCTCCGGCCGTCCACGGGGTTGGTTCTGAAGGTCGAAATTTCCAGAACGAAAACGTTGAAACCAAAAACGTACCGTGCTTTCTTTTGCGATACCAGCACCGTACACATCATTAATCCTTCGAGCTGTTTCTGCAGCACTGGTACCACGGTAGAACTCGTACTCGTAAATATACCGATATTACATGTTTTACATTGTTCGGTAATAAGCGACGCCAAAGAAAAAAATTATGAGGAAAAAACAAATGAATGACTGTTTTCAAAACTCAAATGTACCATCTAAATCAATTTATAAATTTGTATTTGGAATTCTTAACCAAAGAGGAGATATTTCAGATCAAAGTGGTCAGTACGACAAAACGCTAATTTCATATGTAAGGACCTAATACGTGGTAGAGCCATGCTGCAGCTATATTAGTAGTATATTCGTGTAGTAGCACGAATGGTTCGGCTCGACCGGGGAAGGACCACGCTCTCACAGAATACCAGCGTAAAATAGCAGGTTAACACTGCTGTGTTTCGTATGGTGAGTGTAAAGAACCGGAGACCCATTTTACTGGAAAAGAGGCATTCCATCTTAGTCCTCATGGGTGACGACTCATCTGCATTTTTATTCTTTATTGAGGATAAATGAAGATGTCTATGGGTCACAGCAATCACTTACCATCAGGTGGACTGTGTGCTCGTTTGTCACCCTATACTAAAAAAATCTATGGGATGTTGCCCGAAGTTCCAAAAAAAATATTTATATTTTTAACCGACTTCAAAATAAGGAGGAGGTACTCAATTCGACTTTATTTTTTATGTGTGTTGTCTCAGAATTTTTTTAGGTGAACTGATTTTGATGATTCTTTTTATTTGAACTAGCTTTCAATGCTTCTCATGTGCTCCCATATAAATTTGATCAAGATCTGACCAGTAGCTTTTGAGTTATCCTGAATAATGCGTATTTGATTGACTTCGACAACATTGATGGTGTTCTCGTTTTTTTTATATTGAAGTCGGTTGCACAATATTTTAAATTTTACCACTTGTTTAAGTTAGCTTCTCAATAAATGCAAAAATGTTAGGACCAGTGGTTATGTCATTTGTTTCAATACAACTTAATGAGTTGCGTTGGTATTCATTTAAATATAAGAAATCATTATCGGTGAGGTTGTGTGATATCTAATGGGAAACTATCCTTCTCCCACTTTTTTATTACAAGTTAAGGCTTTTCTACAACCCCACCAGGCAATAATTGTTAATGAAGCCCTGGATGGTAAATTGCACTGTCTTAGTGGAACAAAACAGACTGTAGACTGTATTCGTACGGAAAGACAGACGCCGGCAAATTATTCCACTTCTTGCTCGAGTAAAATCTCGTGAACGCTTTCTGATCTAATTTGCAATATGTGATCAATCTCTATAAATACAAATCGCCTATTCTCTTGAATTAAATTGATTTCTGCTACCTTGTGTCCTTCCGTTACAGCCGTCAAAAGGCCTCCCGAGGTTAATTGACCGTGCTGAAGTTTGTTATACCATCGGTACACGGTTGCCAGAGAAGGGCCTTTATCCACAAATGCCGTTTGAAGTCTATCAAACGATTTGTTCGGTTTAAGGCGACATTTGAAATCGTAAATACTAAATTTCTACTCTAATACATAGCAACATCTTTAAAAAAAACATCTGGTAGTGTAAGAATTTGACTGAGGTGTTCTGGCCTGCGGATTAGATTTCCACACTAAACAAGTTTGCTTCGTGTGCATTTATGCACAATGTTCAGTGTTCGCCCATGTGAAATGTATGTTTATGAAATTCCTCCACGATACAGGAGACCTTCGTGGATTGGATGTAACAGGTTTTAAGTTAAAGAAGAAAAATATTTAAAAAAAATGACATAATTTAATATTAACAATAAAATTACCGCATCCTGGGCGTAAAAAATTGTGACGTAACCATACACTGTTTTATATCACTATATTCCGATACATGTGAGTACATGGTATCGGAATATAGTGATATTTTTTGGACACTTGGATATTTTATTTAAATACCAGATATAACATCTGTATCGTACTGTCATAATATCATCAGATATTAAGTCGGTAGTTGTAAAAGATATTATGTCGGTAGTCATAGTTGAGACAACAGAAATGAGAGGTGGTATTTGGAACATAATATGCTGTTACTTATTTTTACTTTATAGGTATTTCTATTACCAGTTAGCAGATTTGTTAACGCTAAGTAAATAATTTACTAAATTTAAAAACAATGTAGACAATTTCAAACTCAAATTAAAACTTTTTGCAACTTTCGCTCGGGACCCTACAATTAGTTTTCGTCGTAACTTAAATTACCTGCTTTAAAACAAAATATGCAACTTTGTGAAGCGTGCAAATGAAATTCTAACCACGGCACTTGAACCGTAAACACAAAGAATGTAATTTTGGTGGAGGATTTATTAAATGTGAATAGCAACAATCGCGGTCGCACGGGTCGGCTGGCGCATTAAAAGCTCTGCAAGGATTTGTGCGAGATTGTTTTCATTTTAATTTCATATTTGGGGCCACTTTGAAGTAGTGGATTAAATTAAGGTAGATTAAATTAAAATAGTTTTCTAGAATACATTAGTTACATCTAAATTGGTAAGAGGTTCAGAGGTTACGATAGGATTTACGGATTTTATCGCGTTTATTTTAGCTTTTTTAATTCCCGACGTTAAGGGTAGTTTACAGCTTGGTTTTATTTCACGGAAACTGAGATCTCTGACGTCCTTATGTCATAAATAATGAAGACTATACTTTCTATCAAGAGAAGCCATAATTTAAAAGAAGAAGAAGAAGAAGACTATACTTTTAAATATTAATTTTTGGTTCGACCCACGTAGAAGGTAACAGTATCTTGAATTGATTTGGATTTCATTTTATTACATCTTGTTTATTGAAATTTTGATGATTTGTTTAAATTTCATAGCCTCTGGAATCACCTTGGTAAAAATCGGTGTTCTTTTCTGCGAGTTTGTCTATAGTTAGACCACCTTAACTCCATAAACTAAAATATAATTCACAATGGCGTTAGAGGAAAATAACTTGCTTTAGTACTTCCACCGTCATGTATAGTGGCGGGTAGGAATACCCACTACCCCATATCTTCCTGTAGGTGTCGTAAGAGGCGACAGAGGGAAACAACAGCATTTTTTTATAATAGAAAAATAACAATATGAAAACTGCGGTTGCCAACCCACTCGACAAGCGTGGCAACTATGGCAATATACCCTCTATGAAGAGAGTTACAAGAAGACGGCCCCCAGTCCCCGGTGGCCCCGCTATTCCTGTCTACGGTGGTGACCATGGTAACGGCGAGGCTGGGAGTGCTAAGAATCTCTTGCGGAGGTTCGGTTGCCACCTAAGACGACTCGACCTGGCAGAAACAAAATAAAGGTGACTACTCAATGAGCGCTAGCGCGTGAATGATATATATACATATATAAAGAATGCAGGCTAAGGAGAGGGCAATGACTGGGGGTTTATCTGCGTGATAGACCTAAACGAGATATCCGCAGTATAAATAGAGTAATTGGCATAGCCCAACGGAATAGTAAGCTGAAGTGACAATAGGCCAGTCATATAGCTCGAAGAACGATTCTTGAGAAGGGAAGAAAGGTTCTTGAGTGGCAGCCTCGTACAGGCAGACGAAGGCAGTACAGTAGGTACGAGCATCCCTCCACTAGACGGAGTGACGACCTGGTAAGACATGCAGGAAGTCAATGGATACAGTTAGCTTGGGACCGTGCTTTGTGGCATTCCTTGGAAGAGGCCTATGTTCAGCAGAGGACTAGTGAAGGGCTGTAATGATGATTATGATGAAAGAAAATTTATAATACGTAACTGGTTTATTAGTGTCATCCATCCTTAAGAAAAAAATCTAACGTCAAGCAAAGTTCTGTCACTCAGGTACTTTGTAAGGAAATTCTAATACCGTTACTGCATTACCGTTATTAGAAAAACGTTGCTGCCCATATTATCATGGTTTGTTTCTCTCTGTCGCCTCTTACAACTACCACGAGACATTATGAGGTAGTGGATATTCTTACACCATCATTATATGGTATAAAACACGCAATTAATAAAAAAGCTCAATTATTTGTAATATGTAATTACCCTCATGGTTGACAGAGGAATTAAGTCAGTAGTGAGGGTAAATATATACATCAAATACCTGTATCGTTTCTTCCAAGGAACTATGTTGGTCGTCAGACAGAAACTAACAGAACCACAATTTAAATACTGAGTGGAGTTAAGATTTCTTAAGATTTATTTCTGCATTGTCCCGAGCTACATCTTGCATAAAACATTCGCAGGCGTGTTGTTTTTGCACTTTGCTGGTTCAATTATTCACGATTCTTCAATTCAAAAGGAAAAATTCGATGGATACCGATGGCTCAGGACCGTGTTTTGTGCATTTCTAATGGGAGGCCTATGATCAACAGACTGTTGTTAATGATAATAATCATATTTTTTTATAATATAATAGTGACAAACGATCACAAAGTCCAACTGTTGGTAGATGGATTATTAATGAAAATGCTGCAACTATAATATTATATCTGTGAAGAATAAATGTTGGCATATTCTTGGAAAAACATTTATCTTAAACAAATTGAAAGCCTGAAAAAGATATTTGTGAAAATATGTTGATATTTCTTTAATTTTTTTCTTTTTTTTAACGTTACCTCCACACTAGGTTTTTTAAAGTTTGTTAGAATTCTTCTTTATCGTGGGGACAGATCATATACATAAATTTCACAAAGACAAAAATCCAGCCCCGGAACAATTATTTATAGACCATACACATACTTGTTCCGTGCGGCATTCTTAGCAATGAGCATTCGAACCCGCGTTAAGGACCGCGGGTTCTTTTTTAAACTGCGACTGTAATTTCAAAATGATTGGTTTAGGCTTCTTACCATCTGTGTCATTTCTAACGGCAATTCTCGTAACAAAGTCAATATCAACGTCTATGTTAAGCTGGAAGTTAATGATTTGCAGCAGGTTATCACCTCCCTTTTGAGGAATACCATTTATTTGAAAATTGGATTGCTCAATTCTATAGTTGTCTTCAACCAATCCCTTTTCTATAGAGTTGAGTTCATCAAGATCGGTTTAAGACGACTCTAAAGCAGAAACCCTATTTTCAATCGTTGTTACGCGCTCTGAGATCTTATCCATTCTTGAATTGAGAGTTAACATTAGATCTGCAATATCGGTCGTCACTTGCTTCAAATCGTTTTGGACAAATTCTATAGCTGAGAATTGTGATTGGAGTCCAGTAATTTTCGACGAGATGTCATTCAGAATATCACGAACCGACAAGTCAGATTGAATTTCATCATGAATGGTTGACAGTTTAGTTGTAGAAGCTTGCTCCATGTTAAGTCCCGAAGAACATGTTGACGGAGCTGGAGTGCTCATAGGTGCCGGTTGAGTTTCTTTACTGGTTGACTGTGACATTGTACCGTCACGACATTGAGCACACCTCCAAGAATCTCTTGCTAAACCGAGCCTACTGAAGCCCCGTTCAGTAATACTTCCGATTGGAAAGTGGAATTTAGACTTAAAAACTGAACATTCGGGGCCGTTGCCTACGGATTTATTACAAGCCACACAATTAGTAGTGAACATAGTACCCTCAAGTTAAACACCGCTGATTGTTAGCAACAACAAAATAAACGCTGTATGTATTCGAGGAACCCAACGCGCGGCCACCTTTATAAATTTCAAGGTACGAGTTAAAATAAACTGCATTTTCTCAAACTTCAGAATTCAGAATCGGAGCTTTAAAATCTCAGCTAAATAACGGATTGTCACACGTCGATCTACTTTAACAATTTCTTAGATTTTAAACGTTTCCTTGCGTAGCAGCCGGAGTTGGAGCGAGTGTTGTTAGTGCAGGCGGTTCTGCCACGTTTAAATTCAGCGCACTAGCTCAAGTTTCTCCATATTGCATTACAAATAAAATTCCCGCCAAATGTGAATTTTGAAAAAAAATTGGGTATAGTTTTTAATTTAGTTAATTCTGGCCTTCGCTACTAACGAATTTAAGATTCGAAAAAATTGAACGAATATCTATAACTCATTGATAAGTGTCCTATTCCGAAAACTTTTTGATCAATCTAGTAAATCATACATATATTTCTCGGCCATGAAGATCACATCATATCGGGACTTAGAAAATTATTAATAACCATAATCGATAGGTCGGCTTTCAATGCTAGAGGCTCTAGTGTTAGAAATGAGTTTTCAGGTACACAGCTTCAAAATTTTGTTGAATTTGTTCCATCTCTCTGAAAATAAATCACAAAGTCATACTGACATTTTACACCTTTGGCAACTGACGAAATAATCGATATTAGCAACACAAAGTCTGTATGTCTATGACTTGCGTGCAAATAAAATCAATTTGCATATGCTCAATCAATGCCCGTTGGGTACTTACTCTTTGTGTGTGCATTTTTATCTGCCAAGGTACCTTTCTCTGAGCGGGGTATTGATGCACTGTAATCAATAAAGTCTGTTTTATTTGTTTACATAGACTTACTAAAATAAATTAGACACGTCTTCGGTTACAATAACGGTCGTACTGTACGCTAATACCGTTACAAAATCTTCATAGAAATACATTTTCGGAAACAATTAAGACTGATTTACTTAGAATATGTTACTGTGGTCACCATATATTTTTTGTTTTTTAAATTTGCTATCTTTTTATGTCATTTTCAAGCGGAGCGTTTCTAAAGAAACTTGACACAGGTGCAACCTTAACGACGTCCGGCTGGACACTAAGCGCGCGACGTGCATCTCCGCGTGAGCTGTTTTACTATTTTATTTTTATTTGTTAAAAAAAACTATTTGTTTTCAAAAAATCATCCATTAAAATCTCTTTATTATACGATTAACTTTAAGTACGTGCAATTTTAATATAAGTAAGTAAAACGAAAAAAAGTTTTAAAATCGATACTGTCTCGGAATGTTTTCGATTAAGCAAAGTACAATGTATCGTATTTTGAACCTTTTATATCACTCAACAAAATACTTAAATGTAGTAATTTGACTTTTCAAAATTAATTTTACAAGAGCCAATATTGAGATAACCCGCCGATAAATTTCATGTCGTTGGTTTAATTTCGTTTTATGCTAGTATCAATTGAGTTTTTAGTTGCTTTTTGTTTTGTTATGGAATTGTTTTTAAATTTCGTCATGCTTTATATTTGGTTCACAGCTTTCATATTTATATGGACTGAACTACGTTATGTATTCCTCTTCATTATTAATTAAAAATATTTGTTTTATAAACAATCTTTAAAAAAATATAAATATCTTTTATCAAAACATAGAGGTTTACGGACTAAAACGAAAATATTTTTTAGTAATGAACTCATATTCAGACTACGATGTCACATGTTTGACCAAGACGTGGCTGCTGCCAGATGTATTTGACTCAGAATTATTTGATTAGCGTTACAACGTATATCGCGCGGATCGCAACTACGAGGGGATAGGTTTACGGAGGGGGGGGCGGCATGCTGGTGGCTGTATGCCGCGGGCTGGTGCTGACCGCGGGCTCGTCGCGCGTGGTACCGACATAACCAGGAGTGCCCGAACTCGCTTGCGTCGGCCTCGCCTTTGAAAATTCGCGGCCTCTGACCGTGCATACTACTTATATATTTTTTGTTCTTTTTTCCCGCTAAATAAGGACCAAGCATCTGCTCAGAGTATATTCTATGATTATTTATGTGACTTAAGTGTCGACTTATCGCATTGTAAGTTTATTTTGCTTGGTGAGTATAATAAACCTGATGGCGTATAGTGCGTGCGAAGCGACAAGTCAGAAATGTATAAATTACAAAACCTGTCTTTCAATTTACTAATTAATCAGCTACATTTATTTATTTGCTTTAAGGATTAGGCGCAGCGTAACAGTATTTTAAATTAAAATTGTCGATGTCTTGACTTTGATTAAAGGTAAGTGTGGCCACCGTCAGGCCCGCCGTCGAGTGTAGTGTCGCACGCCTCATCTCGGAGCTGCATCCTGCGCCCCGCCCGGTACGCAAATTCATTGCCGCCGATTACAACAAAATTAGAGATACTCTACTTAAAGTCGATTGGCAAAGTCTATTTGTAACCAATGATATTAACTTAGCCGAACAAAAATGCTATGATATCATTAATGATGTCATTGCGGCCTTTGTGCCTATTAAAACATTGTGGGTGATAAGAGGTATCAGGTATGGTACTCACGTTTATTAATAAAACTCATTGAATAAAATTATTTTTACGGATTTTATCGCGTTTAATTTTAATTCCCGACGTTTCGGGTGCTTTACAGCACCCATGGTCACGGGGAGAACTGAGGTGTTTGACGTCCCAATGTCATTGTTAGCTCGGCTACCTTCAGTTTTTTGAATATTAATTTTTGGTCCGATCTACGCAGAATGAGCTTACAGTATCAGTCTTGCAGTGTTATGCTTGGGTTTGGATTTAATTTTGTTAATTATAGGATCCCAAGCAGATGGCAGCACCCATCCATCTTCTACTGAAATTAGGATGTTTTTAATCTCAATAGCCTCGCGTATCATCCTTGGTAGGAATCGGTGTTCTTTTGCGAGGATTTGTGGTCTATCAAATCTGATGTAGTGGTGGGGACGATCTTGAACATGTTCACACACTGCAGACATAAAATCTGTAAAAATAGTTTTATTCAATGTGTAGTGTTCGCGTAAATATTAGAAATAATTAATAAAACTCATTAAGAAAAAATTAAAATCACATAAAAAATGAAAATGTTGTAATAGAATTAGTGACTATAAATGTTTTTCAGATCTTATAAAACGAGTTAAGGAGTTAGAATCCTCAAGCTATAACTTATTTGTTTCTAGAGCTGAAGATAATATCATTGAAAATCTAAGGCATTTTTGGTCTTACATAAACTCTAAAAGATCTACTAATTGCATATCCGATAATATGTACTATGAGAACAGAACCGCTTCTGACGGCAAATAAATCGCCAAACTTTTTAGCGAATTTTTCCAGTCTGTTTTTGAGGTTCGTCAGAGTTCTCTACGACATTACACTCTAATGAAACTCTTTTAACTACAGTTTAAATCACTCCTTGTAATGTTGAAAGGTATTTACATGGACTGGATATTCATAAGGGTAGTGGCCCGGACGGTCTCCATCCAGTCTTTGAAGCGTTGTTGTAAAGAGCTTGCTTATCCCGTTAGCAGACTTCTTAAGTTATCCTTATCTAGTGGTATAATGGCCCTTATTTGGAAACGTTCTATTGTCGAGCCCGTTTTTAAATAAGGTAGCAATCATGATGTTTTTACTTACAGAGATATCTCTAAAATATCTGTTTTGCCTCAATTATATGAGAAGATTATTTATGATACTTTATTTACTGTTGTAAGACCGTTACTGATTACACAGCAGCATGGCTTTATTAATAAACGTAATACGGAGTCAAACTTGTGTGAATTAGTAGATCAGATTCTGGAAGCTATGAGTAGGGGCTATTAAGTAGACATATATACCGATTACTCAAAAGCTTTTGACAAAATTTCCCACTCGCAATTGGTAAAAAAATGGAGCAATTCCGTATACACGGCAATCTCCTTCGATGGTTCATATCTTAGCTCAAAGACCAGTCTCAGGTTGTGGCTGTTAAAGGCTTTACATCTTCGTTTGCCCCATCACATCCGGTGTGCCTCAAGGCTCTTAACTTGGTCCCTTGATGTTCAACATATTTATCAATGATGTTTTAAGTTGGTCCATGTAGAAATAATGAATGAAGAAAGAGTGACAAAGCAAATTTATGTTGCAGAGGTAAACGGCAGAGTCGGGAAAGGACGCCCGAGGCGATATATTGAAGATGAGACAAATTAAGAGTACCCTTAACCGACGAGCGTGTATGCGTAGATATATGGACGTGTAGAAGGCGAAAGAGGTGTGTCAGGATCGTACCAAATGGAAGTCCGTAATCTCTGCCCACCCCTATGGGTGACAGGCGCGAGTGTTTGTGTATGTATATGTTTTAAGTTGCTTTCGTTATTCGAGAGTTTTGCTATGTGCTGATGATACCAAACTTTTTATTGTTGTAAAATCTATTCACGATTTTCTTGATTTACAGAGTGATTTGAATCGTTTTAGCGAATATTGTTTGCGTGATAAATTATTTTTAAATATAAGTAAATGTTGCATTATCTCCTATTCTAGGAAAAACACTCCTATTCTTTATAACTACAGTATTAATAATGATATTGATGAGGGTTACCAAGGTGAGAGATTAAGTGTTTTTCTTGATTTTCACTTACTTCTTAGATCATATATTGACATAATTACAGCCAAAGCCTTTAAAATATTGGGTTTCTTGTTTCGGCAAACAATTGACTTTAAAAAAAAATCTACTTTTGTAACTTTATATAATTCTCTTGTCAGGTCACATCTTGAGTACGCTTCAACTGTGTGAAATCCGCAATATTAGATTTAAAAGGACGCACTGCAACGTATACAATATAAGTTTCTCAAACGCTTAAAATATAAGTTCAAAACAATTCCAGCAAATTTAGGAACTAATCTCGAAACCACACGTGAGCACCGCGATGTTTTATTTTTGTACAATGTCCTTAATAATTTTATTGACTCACCATACATATTTAGTAAAATAACAATAAATTGTCCTAGGTAAGTGTACATTCCTGTTTGTAAGACTACCTATGCAAGAAATCAATTTATTCTTACAGCCTTTAATTTCTATAACCAATGTAATAATACTTTAGATATATTTAATTTGAATATTTTAAATTTATATCTGCCATCAAGCAACTTACATAGTCCTTAGGTTTAACGTTTTCTTTCATTATCACCTTTTATTTCATTATTACCTTTTTTATTGTTACCTTTAAAATATGTGACACAAAACAAATTGTATTTCAGTATTTCTGCCCAATGATCAAGTACCTATGTTATTATTAGTTAGTTAAAACTTAACTGGCTTTTGTAATAACTCAATTTAAACATTAATTAGGTATTATTATAGCTGTATGTTTTCCTTAAATAAAGAGAAAAAAAATCCTGTGCGTGCGTTTGTCACCGAATTCCTCTTAAACAGCTGGACCGATTTTGATGATTTTTTTTTGTATGTGTTTAAGGATAGCTTTGATTGACAAATAGACTCGATAGGTGGCGATCTTGTTGAGATCCAGAATTCGCCCGTGCGATATCGGGGTGGATTGATAGTTTTTGTAATAAACATACAAGAACCTCTTATCATCTCTCTCAGTTTAGGATATACTTATAATATAATAAATATAAATAAATAATAAGTTTATTTCAGACCACGGTCCATATATTGTTATTAATGTTGTTAGTAACAATATTGACTTAAAACTATGTTAGTATTGTAAGTAGTTACACATTATTTTAATCCTATAACTATGCCCACCCAGTGATTCTGTATAGTACAGTCATATATTACAGATGTCGCTTTCAGGATACTGTTACTACTGTTTAGTAAGCGTTGCAAGAGTGAGGCTGTTTTCTTCCGAATGATCGCTGGAAAAGTGTCAGTAGCGCTTGCGCAAACATACCTGACGCACTACAATGCCATGTTAGCCGCAACAACATCCTGAAAGCGTTATTATATTGCGCGCAGAGCATTGTAAGCTCGACGCGTATATGTCACCCACAGGCACTAGAATAAAATGCAAACTAACTTCTCCATAAGCGGTCATAAGTTACGCGATCAATGGATTTTGACAGGTCGAGGAAGCAAGCGTATACTGGAGTTCTTTTCTTCGTATAATAGTTTACAGTAAGTTTCAAGCTCAAAATAGCACTCTCGGTAGATAATCCACCTCTAATCCCAAACTGGGCATCATTCAGCTTCACATGTTTTTCGACATTGCTATTCAACAGACTGTCAAGCAATTTAGCTGTTGTTGTAGCAAGTGAGATAGGCCGATAATTACTTTTATCAGAAGTGTCACCAGTCTTATTTTTAAGGATCGGTACCACAATAGTACGCATTAAAGCCTCAGGTAAGTAAGAGTGACATAGACATAAATTAAAGAACATCGCGAGTACGCGCGGTAGGTGCACCCCAGCGTACTTAAAATGTTCAATGACCGGGCAATTTGCCCCTCTGCATGTTTTCTATAACTGTCGATACATGCTTTGCTGAGAAGGACACCTTACGTTCCGTCACAATAGTCGCAGCATCATTTACATTACAACAAACTGGATCCGAGGGCGACTGAAAAAAAAATGCCTCGCGGAATAAATTAGCAATCATCTTATGATCGTGGACGCCGCCGGAACTCAAAGGAAGCGTAGGTTTTACATTTAATTTATTGGTGTTCTTCCAGAAATTTTAGAAATTTTAAGCCGAATGATTTGAAGCAAGTAAATCCATTTGTAATTGCTCTTGCCAGTCTTAGCACCATTTTTACTTTGATTTAAATGTTTTACGCGTTTCTAACATTTCATTTAATATATTACCGATTTTTGGTTTAAATGCCAATAACCACATCTGAAATTTAAGTCCAGCCTCCCTGTGCGCGCCAGCAACGTATTTATTCCATCCATTGACATAACCTATATTTCTTGTACATTTTCTTTTAACATAGGTCTGTGAAGCAGATTCTGACAGAATACTAACAATCTCCCTATACAATTTGTCTAATATTAAGTAATGACTTTTATTACTACATGAGTAATCACAGCATTGGTCTAACTCTAGCGAATTCGATATCCTTTAGTTTAGAATGGCACAATTCATGATATTTATTTATCTGTTCCAACTGCCTATCTCCCATATTATACATTTTTTGGACTCGCCTATTGGAACATCAATTTCAACTTTCTGATTTAATTTGTATAGGTCACATTCAATTATGAGCGGAGAGTGGTCCGACCAATATACGTCATGTTTCACCGACACTTTATTAATCGTCGTCCGTGCAGATTGAGTGACTATACAGTGGTCTAACCATCTCTCACACCCATGTGCATCACTACGAAACGTATAGGTGTTAGACTGGAGCCCTAACATATCAACGTCCGCGCAGTACCACGTGTGATCATTACAGAAATTAATTAATTCATTATAAAATATTTAAGGCACTTTCACATATACGGCTGAGGCTCTCCTTATCCATAACATCCAATTTATTTTGGATAAATGCTAACACTTCACAGATGACTATATTACAGATTCCACACTTTTTGAAGACGACATATTCGTAGCGTAAGGCACTGCCCACACATACGCACGCGACCGCAATCAAGCGCAGACTGACTTATGCAAGGATATATTTTTTTAAATTGTAATAGCTTACATTTTTAATGTTTAAAAAAAATAATAGTTTTTAAAGGCGTAGAACCTTTTAAGATATTTTATGTAATTTGATATAAACATATTATGTCTATAAAAGGAATTTAGTTTGTTAGTACTCTTAAGTTTTATTTTTAATTTTTGTTATTGCTTTTAATACTGCTGATCAAAGAATATAAACCTGGGTGGCTACTAAAAATTTACAAGACTCGAATATGTAAAAAGTTGATATATATCTCTCTCTATCTATAATAAATATTAAATACTGACCATTACGGGTCATTATTTAGTATTTATCATAGTGAGATATAACTGTATCCTGTATTATATACATAACTGTATATATTTCGATACTATCCTTGTGAATTTATTGCCAGAGCGACTGGACTGCCCACACGTGAAAGCTAACAATTGTAATTTAGAGCTGCTGTGGTAAAACAAAGGATTTCATGTCTTTGTTTTATATTCCAATCAATGGAGTATTTTGAAGCCAATAATTTGGAGCACACAGTACTTTATGTACGCTTGCAATTTAGAGCTTCGTTATCAACCGCACAAAAAGCACACATGTGTGGGAATGGCCGTAACTAAAATCTTCAATGTTTTCACATATACCCCGTAAGGCATTTATTAATATAATGTGTGGAGCGGCGCTGTCGTCGTGCCACAAGCACATGAGTAAAGAAACCGTACAGAGGCAAAGCTTCTAAGGAGCTATCAAAATTTTTGCCTATTTTGGTAGGGCTGGAACAAGAGGATAAAATTAAATAAACAAAACGTTTATCAGCTTTTATTATATACTCAAGATAGATTTTTTTTTATAAACTACTTATTCTAAATATTTTGTTTTATTATTTTTGTTCTTCAACAATTCGTTGTGAAAAAAATTCAAACTAAGTAAATACGAGTACTTAAATCTCGCGACAAGCTTTTATATCATATAAATTGTGTAATGACATTATTAGTTGATAGTAACAGTTTTAAAGGAAAAGTTTATTTTATTCTTTTTAGCGCATTTAAAAAAAGCTTGTTTTTAAAAAACATTTTTTAATTTTAATTTATTTTTTACGTTTTAGTTATCGCTGGACAGGTTTCTCAGTCTGTTCATCTCATTCAACGTATTATTGTTGGAAGGTCGTTTGTTGGTTAATTTCGAACAGTCTAGCATTTCAATAAGGAGACCTTCAAGCTTCAAGCCTAAGTATACAATGGCATGGTCGACAGTACTACCCTGCATTTTGTGTACTGTGCAAGCACAACATATTATAATTGGCAGCATTCTTCGTTCTGCAGTGCCGTGACTATATTTTGCTGAAAATTGCAGTCTTGGGTTGAATGAGATGAACACCGTCTACCGATGTCTATACGGACGGATGGTATGTCAGTATCATATTATATTTGTGCTCTACGGAAGCAGGGCCATATGATTTCTGTAATATGTCCAATGGCACCATTCACCAGACCTTTGGGCAGTCAAAGTTTACCAACCGACGCTACAGACTCGAACAATTCGACCTCAATATCATAATCGAGGACTCCAAAAACCCCAGTTCACCAAAATTTCAGACGGAATGGAGCAACGCAGTTTATGATCACCATCTTATTTTTTTTTAAATCGCATTCGTATTCTCAGCAAGTCCTTTCATTTGATACCCATATTGTATCATGATATAGTTTTTATGCCTTCAATACAATATATAATTGTATATATTGTATTGAAAGCATAAAAACTTAGTCCGTCATCTTTAGAAGTCCGCCATATTGGATTTAGAGTGACGTCACTTTATTTTTCGAGTTATTCTCAGCAAGCCCTTTTATTTGATACCAATAGTCCGCCATCTTGGGTGTTCGGCAATGTTGAATTTAGAATAACGTTACACAGCTAACCATAGATTGTCATCCAAATTTAACGTGTATACAAAATTTCAGTTCAATCGATTGAAGATATCTGCTTCAAAATTGAGTTGCAAGATTCCACCCGAACAAACACAGTTACATTACAAGTTAAATAAAAGCTTGTAAAAAGATCAAAGAAAATACAATAATACATGGCATTTTGTGGAATCTCTAAAAGTCTAGTCCGATTGACCCTTAAAATCCTTTGTCGTGAGAAATCTCTTGACGCCTGATCCAAACCACTATACCTAAAAATTCTTAGTTCCTATATTGGCGTATGTGATTGAAAATTCGCTTCAGAGGCTCTAGGATTGAACAAGAACAAATTACGCTCTTGGCCTAAAGTCCTGACTGGACACTGCTGCATAAAAGAACACGTGTCTATTCTGGGACTAAGTAATTTAAAGATGTGCGGATTCTGTTCCTTTGAGGACGAAACACCTCTGCGTATTCTTTAGAAATGCTTATCAATTACCACTAATGTACAAAAGTAGAATCTATCTGAAAAATTAGTAAGCCTAGGGAAAGTAAAAGACCTCATAGGTAAGCAAAGTGGTGAACTATACTAAAAACAGCACAATACATCATAGTGGTCGCGGTTGATTTTTTTCTCTGATTTTTAAAGTTTATATATTTATATTATCTATTTATAGTATATATTGATTCCATTAGCGTTAAGATTGTAATTAGTTAGCTTTGCTTTCGTACCTTCCGTAGAAGAAAAGTGGTTTTTTGCGGTAGTGAAACATTTAAAAAAAAGCTTTACACACTAGGATTTTATCCTGTATCGTGGAGGCAATTCACTAATATAAATTGCACAAGGACAAGCATCCAGACCCGGAACAATTATTTGTAAGCCATAAAAATATTTGTTCCGTGCGGGATTTGAACCCGCGACCTCAGCGCCGCAACTTAATGCTAATCTACTGCGCCTCGGACCCGCCGAAAATATCTTTATCTAAATACACTTTCGAAAATTGGATCTATTAATGTGTTGTTATTTAGATTAAAGATAATGAAATACGATAATATATTTTATCAATTTTTCGCTTTCCAAAAAAAATACTTTAAGTTTTTTAGATAAATATAGCTTAGATCCTAGCATTGCTCTCTGTCTGTTCGTAAAGTTTCATCACAATCGGTTCAGCCATTTTGAAGATTAGCCCGGACAGATAGACATTTTTTTTTATAGACTCAGTAGCTACGAAACATCGAGGGAAACAGCAAGTGCTTCACCACTGTTCTCGAGGGCTTCGCCCCATATGTGAGTGGCATACGCTAGAAGGTCCCCAGTTGATCGATTTTGGCGAAACCCGTACTGGCGATCACTGAGGAGATCATTTTGCTCTAGGTATGCCATGAGGTGGGCGTTCAATATACGCTCCATAATCCTGCAGAGTATGGAGGTAATTGAAATTGGCCGATAGTTGGCAGGCGTACCGACGTACGGCTACCTTTTTTAGGCACAGGCTGCACATTGGCCAGCTTCCAAGATTTGGGCACTATTCCAGTCCTGAATGAGAGGCGGATTTTATTATATAGACGTATGGATTGTTTTCTAAAATGACAACTTCTGTACTAGCAACAAGATAATTTCGTTTTTTATTAACTGCTTTAGAGTCATAGTTTATATTTTTATGCATTTTTAAGACAGTCTGCAATATATATGGCTTTCTTACAGATAATAATTTACAAGTTGCATATAATAACGCAGAAGGGAACCGAAATGACTTGAGGTATATGACTTTTAAAAGATAACGCTGTGCTCTTTCTACCTCTAATAATTTTGTTTTGCTAGTTCCTCCGCAAATTGGAATGAAGTATGTTATAACCTATACCTGGGACAAATAGTCCGACTAGGTAAGTCCAACTTCGACCGAGAGGTCAATCGACGGATTCAACTCGGCTGGGCAGCGTTCGGGAGATTACGACCCATCTTCTCGTCAGGCATACCTCAAAACCTCAAAACTAAATTTTACAACCAGTGCGTGTTGCCAGTGCCGGCCATATAGCTCGAAGAACCGACAACCGATGGGGAAGAAAGGTTCTCGAGTGGCAGCCTTGTACCGGCAGGCGAAGTGTAGGGCGTCCCCCCACTAGATGGAGTGACGACCTGGTAAGACATGCAGGAAGTCAATGGATGTAGGTGGCTCGGGACCGTGCTTTGTGGCATTCCGTGGGGGAGGCCTATGTTCAGCAGTGGACTTGTGAAGGGCTGTAATGATGATGATGATAATGTCATAACGGACTGTGCCAGTGAAATTTATATTTTTTTATTAAATCTAATGAAGCTACGTGTCTTAAAGTTTTGAAAATCCAAGTTGATTTTCTTACTCTGTTAGCTACCAGATTAATATGGGAGGTCCAGGTGAGATGCAGAGATGTCTCTCCTAAGTATTTTGCATTTGAAATTTTGTTTATTTTTTCACAACTGCAAGTCGTGAGTGTTAGCGGATTGAACTTACAATTATGGATTTTTAAATTAAAATCACTATTTGGTTGTGTCCTTTTATTAATTGAAAAACAAATATAATTTGTTTTACTGGTGTATAGAGTAAGAAGATTATTATTTAGCCAGTCAATAACTCTGCTTCCAGCATTATAGTTTACTATTGTTTCAAAATTCTGCTAAGCAAATAACCGGCCAAGTGTGAGTCGTACTCGCGCATGAAGGGTTCCGTACCATCGTAATATAAGATTCTAGTTGAGGAGCCCTTTTTATTTTTTATTTATTTTTTTTTTATTATTATTTGCTGTTATAGCGGCAACAGAAATACACATTCTGTGAAAATTTCAACTGTCTACCTGTTATGGATCATGAGGTACAGCCCGCTGACAGACAGACGGACGGACAGCGGAGGCTTACTAATAGGGTCCCGTTGGTTAAAAAGTAACACGAAAGTAACGCAGTGGCGTACTTTTTATAGAATAAGACTGACAAACAAGCACACAGTCCACCTGAAGGTAAGTTGATGCTGTGACCCATAGATATCTACATCTATCCTAGATTAAGAAAATTAGCCTCTTTTCTAGTAAAAGTTTTGCCATTTTACTGGAAAAGAGGCATTCTATCTTAGTCCTCACGGCTGACAACGCATCTGCATTTATATTCGCAAACGAAGATAGATGTAGATGTCTATGGGCCACAGCAACCACTTACCATCAGGTGGACTGTGTGCTCGTTTGTCACCCTTATTCTATAAAAAAAAACGAAATGTAGATGCATTGTCACCCCTGCAGTCTTTTCGAATGTCTCGTTTAAAAAGAGTCTCCGGTACTCTACACTCACCATAGTGGCATTAAGCTGCTATTTTACGCTGGTATTCTGAGAGTGTGTTTCCTCGGTGGAGCCGACCCATATGTGCCACAACCATATTATAACTGCAAACGTATAAAAAATGAACTGAAGCATGCCAGAAATTAAATATAAAGTAAATCACCTTCGAATTCATTCAATCAAGGCAATGTTGATACACTAATCTTGCCATGTCACTTAAACATAATACAGTACAATTGTATGTAGTTGCTATCGATGTACGTGATTCCCACAAAAGCACATCGGATCACTAGAGGTGCGAGTTTGAAACACAAAGCGTTGTGCAGAGCATTGTCTGTAACCCTAATGGGGCCACATAACGAGCGATTTTTTTTTTTATAAAAGTTAAAATGACATTCCCCATGTCCATCTTGTTCAAGTTGTAGCCCCTGGACACCATCAGATGCAGATGCACTTTTCACCCTTGAGGGCTAAGTCGGAATGCTTCATCACAATATAATATGTATTGTCTTATATTATTAACATAAATCATAATTATTTATTGATAACATAACATTATGTCATTGTTGTGGCGGCATAAGCGAATCCATCACCTAGTTTTGTCCCGTGGGGGTGACTACTGAGAATCTCGGAATGATCTCATTCCGATAGATGAAGGTCTAACCATCTCGTTAATGCCTTGCATAAAATACACAAGCCGGCGATGGGAAGCAACATCAAAGTTGCGAAACGGTTGGCACGGCAATTTTCAATCCGTCCGCCAAGAGTGACGGTTAAGGCTTAAGGCAAGTCCGCCTTGGAATAGAAATAGAATTTTGTAGGCTAATGATGATATAGATATATTATCTAGGACAAAGGTACTAGAAATAAACTCAAATACAAGTTTTACAACAAATACTTGATGTCTTCTGGGTAATCTTAATTCTTTCTTATTCTTCTGGTAATTCTTCCCTACGTGTGTTTGTCACTGAACTCTTCCTAAACGGCTTAATCGATTTTGATGAAATTGTTCGCGTGATTTTGAGTGGGTTCCTGGATGGATTAGATTCAATATTGAATCCTGTATGTGGCGCTGATATTGTGATCAAAATATTGTTGTATAGTATTAATATAATAATGTTATAAAGTTTTAATGGATATTGATAAAGTATATTTTGACGTTGTAACATTTGGTGTAATTTATACTCCAAATCACAACCGCAAATTGCTAACATTAAATTTCATGGCCACCTAAAACGCGGTCGTAATAAATCCACTTCAGTAACGTCACATGAGTAAAGAAACTAGGTTTCTTTATTCATGTGGTAACATCTAACCAATGAGAGTTACTTCTAAAAAGTTGTCGGTTCTACGGTATAATTAGTGAATTTAATTCGAGTTGAATTAAAATGGTTTTATCTCCAAAACAAAACCTGTACTTGAGAATAGCGTTTAGATGACATTATTCGAATAGACGAACTTATTAATTGAAATTTCTTGTAATGGTTTTAAACGTACAAGTAAAGAAATTAAAACAAATATTTGGAGGTAAAGTGAAGAAGAGTTTTTATAGTTTTGTTTTATATTGTAAACACGTGCTTACGTGGTAGAGCTATGCTGAAGCTATATTACTGGTATAATTGTAGCACGAATGGGTCGGCTCGACCGGGGAAGGACCACGCTCTCACAGAATACCAGCGTAAAATAGCAGCTTAACGCTGCTGTGTTTCGTATGTTGAGTGTAGAGAACCGGAGACCCGTTTTACTGGAAACGAGGCATTCCATCTTAGTCCTCACAGTGACAACGCATCTGCACTTTGATTCGTCACCGAGGAAAGATGTAGATGTCTATCCACAGCAACCACTTACCATCAGGTGGACTGTGTGCTCGTTTGTGACCGTTATCCTATAAAAAAAAACACCAGTTTTAATTTTTGTTCTCTAAGTTATAGTTATTTGGATGAAGATTAAGAATAAAAATGCAGATTCGTTGTTATCCCTGAGGACTAAGATGGAATGCCTCGTTTTCGGTAAAAATGGATCTCCGGTTCTTAACACTTACCGTACGAAGCACAGCAGCATAAAGCTGTTATTTAACGGCGATATTCTGTGGGAGCGTGATCCTACCCTATAGCCGACCCGTCCGTGCTACAACTATAATATAGCAGCAGCATGACTCTACCACGTCAGATTTTATGGCTTTTCAAATTTTGATGATGACGTCATAATGTGTGCTAAAGAGTTCGATAAAAAAGTAATAATAATTTCTTAATCTTAAATTGTAAAGGATTGTTGACCTTTAACATTTTTCAAAGATGATATGCGTATTGTTTATAACTATATTAATCAAATGCTAACACTGTTTTTTGCGGATTCACGTTTGCTTACATAGCTTATGAGTAAGAGAAATTATGTAAAATTAAAATAAAATAAATTTTTGTACCGTAGCGTTCGTGCTTAGCTAAATGACTTTGTATTAATTGATGGAATAATCTCTCGCAAACTGTTTGCTAATTTAAATACATCCAAACTTTAGAAATACGGTATCTCGTGGCAAAGCAATGATCAACGCAATCAATGAAATTAAAAATCGAGATGAAAAATCGAGAAAGTAAGAAATCAAGAAGTATAATCTTATTTTATAAACAAAACCAAGGGGAAATAGAAGTCAATTAATTTAATGCATTTTTAATAAAATAAATGCAATAGAATAAAATTAGTATTTACGGATTTTATTACGTTTAATTTTACTTATTTTTAATAACCGATTTCCTCCCCGTGACAATGGGTACAGTAAAGCACCCGAAACGTCGAGAAGCAAAAAAGTTAAAATTAAACGCGATAAAATCGGTAAAATAAGTTTTATTGTATGTGTAGCATTCGCGTAAATATAAAAAAAATTATATGGTGTTACATTTTGGGGTCATCATCATCATCATCATTACAGCCCTTCACAAGTCCACTGCTGAACATAGGCCTCCCCCAAGGAATGCCACAAAGCACGGTCCTGAGCCACCCGCATCCATCGACTTCCTGCATATCTTACCAGGTCGTCACTCCATCTAGTGGGGGGACGCCCTACACTTCGTCCGCCGGTACGAGGCCGCCACTCGAGAACCTTTTTTGGGTACCGCATACTATACATATTGTAACAGTGTTATAATTGCGATCTATATTTAAATTTTATATTTTCCCCATTACATACGTGGTAGAGCCATGCTACAGCCATATTATCTTTGTAGCACGAATGGGTCGGCTCAACCGGGGTAGAAGCACGCCCTCACAAAATATACAGCAATACAAATTTATAAGCATATCATCTTTGAAAAATGTTACATGTCAATATGAGTTTATTATTACTTTTTTAGCGAACTCTTTAGCATATTTTATGACGTCATAATAAAAAGTTTGAAAAGCCATAAAAATCTGATTTAGTAGAGCCATGCTGCTGCTATATTATAGTTGTAGCACGGACGAGTCAGCTATAGGGTAGGATCACGCTCTCACAGAATATCGCAGTTAAACAGCAGCTTAATGCTGCTGTGTTTCGTATGGTGAGTTTTTAGAACCGGAGAACCTTCTTACTAGAAACGAGGCATTCCATCATAGTCCTCAGGGGTAACAACGAATCTGCATTTTGATTCCTAATCGAGAATAAATGTAGATATCTATAGACTACATCACACTTACTATCATGTGGACTGTCGGCTCGATTGTCACCTTTATTCAAAAAAATGTCGTGGATGACTGAAACTGAACGTGTTTGTATCAAGGTGTACCAATTTTCATATGTCCTTTATATTATGTATGGTAAAATTGCAAACCAAACAGCGTCACTAGAGGCATATCACGACTATATCATTTCTGTCTTTAGATATTATGGCGTTACAACATATGAAATAAAATTAATTTTACGGATTTTATTTTCATTTTAATTTAGATTTACATTACTTTTTAATTCCTGATGTTTTAAAAAGAAATTAAAAACTAAATCCAAGCATACCACTGCGAGAATTCAAGACGCAGTAAACTCATTTTGCGTAGATCGCACCAAAATTAATAATTAAAAAGCTAAAGGTACTCCGGATTAATTTTGACACGGGACATCAATCACCTCAGTCCCCCGTGAACACGGGTGCTGCAAAGCATTCAAAACATTAGTCGTCGGAAATCAAGAAAATCAAAAAAGTTAAAATTAAGCGCTATAAAATCCGTAAACTCAGTGTGTAGTGTTTGCATTAATATAATAAATAATTATAATAGGGCGTAACATTTTGGGGTAACGCATACTATATTCGTGATCATTTCTTATTTTTACGCGAACACTACACATTAAATGAAACTAATTTTACGGATTTTATGGCGTTTAACTTTTTATGCCCGACGTTTCATGTGCTTTACAGCACCCATGGTCATGGGAGTTACTGAGGTGATTGAAATTCCGATGTCATAGTTAGCCTTCCGTTTTAGAATATTAATTTTTGGTCCACACTGTGACACTTTCACAATTTTACCATCTGACAAAGTAACTGCATTTTAAATCACCTTAACTCCATAAACTCTAAAATACAATACACAATAGAGTTAGAGGCAAATAATTCTTTAGCTTTTCTAGATGTTTTAGTCATCCGAAATCCTGATAACACTATTGGTCACACTGTGTGTAGGAAAAAGACCAATACCAACCGATATTTAAACGATGGATTTCACTACCATACATCACAGTTTGCTACCGAGGCAAAATCTTTGTTTCAGAGAGCACAAGGAATCTGTGATAAAAAAACATCTGGCCGCCGAGCACATTAATCAAGTATTGCAAGCCAACAAGCTTCGGGTCCCGCGCCTACGTCGCAGAGACCGAGTGAAGCCGGCCACGGTTGAGCATATGCCTGCTGTACTATCCTATGTCAGAGGTGTCACAGACAAATTTGGCTACATCTTGAAGCGAGCTTCCATTAAAATATACTTCAAGCCGCCGAAGAAGATTAGTAAATATTTACCATCCGTCAAGTGTCATATCCTCTACAAGATGCATGAGTGTACAAGTTGGATTGTGAATGTGGTCCCTCTTACATAGGACAAACAAAAAGATCTATAAAAACCCGCGTAAAAGAACGTATAGCTGACTTGAAGCACCGACGTTCCGGGAAGTCTGCAGTCTGTGAACATGCTCAAGATCGTCCCCGCCATTACATTAGATTTGATAGACCACAAATCCTTGCAAAAGAACTCTGATTCCTATCAAGGATGATTGGCGAGGTTATTGAAATTAGAAAAAAAACATCCTAATTTTAATAAATAAGATGGATGAGTGCTACCATCTGCTTGGACCCTATAACTAATAAAATTTAATCCAAAGCCAAGCAAACCACTGCAAGACTTCAAGATACTGTAAGCTTATTCTACGTCGATCGGACGAAAAGTTAATATTCTAAAACTGAAGGTAGCCGCGCTGACAATGACATCGGAATGCCAAACGTCGCAGTCCCCCCGTGACCATGGGTTCTGTAAAAGCCGAAACGTCGGCAATTAAAAAGTTCATATTAAATGCGATGAAATGCGTAAAATTAATTTCATTTAATATATTCGTGATCATTGCACAAAAATGTTCTTAGTGGGATATATATTTAAAATGTAACATTTTAAAAATGACATTATTATTATTTGATTCCTTTAGGTTGCCTCATAGTAGGGATTTTTTTCATAGTTGACACGCTTAGCAAGCGGGATGGTGACCGCAGTTTTTTATTATTATTATACTGTTATCAGGAAGATGCAGCTGCCCAGTTTCCCCTTCCTCGCTTCTTACGACACCCACGCTATGGCATTGGGTAATGGATATTCTTACACCGCCAATACACGGTTATTTGCTTAAGATATTATTATTACCTTGATTTAATACCTATTTAATATTAGATGACTATTGCATATAATATGATCAATTGTAGCAATTTAATATTTTTGACAGAGCAGAGTAACATTATTTCATATCAAAATCTATAAACTTCTATAAGTTAATATATAATAATTCAAAAATTTGTAAACTTAACTAGTTTACAAAATATAAAATTTTCTCAAAATTCTCCATTTGTAATTTACAAGTTTATTACTTTAAAGTTTAATAAACTCGTTCCAGTAGACCTATACAATAATTACGATCTTCCAGTTTTCTTTTACAAAATATTTCTACTCACAGCGTATATTTTGGCCTCAGAGCACGACAAGGAGAATAAATTGAGAATACTTGTAATTCCGTTTCATGACACTTGTGTTTGTTGCGGCGGTATTTCATCTGTAGTGGACGTCACCGCAATGTAGTGATGCTTACTAACAATTACATACTCTGTCTCTACTCTGCAACTTATAAATAAAATTGATAATTTTTATTTTATACATAGATAATAGTTAAATTAATCAAGGCTCTTATAAAGCAAGGAATTGAGAAAGAAATTTAGCTAGTTAATCTTACCATACAATATAATAGGTTTCCGCAGTGACACCTGATTTCATTCATTACTTTTTGCGCTTGTTTCGTAACCGTAGATGAAACGTGGTTACACTATTTTGACGCGGAGATGAATAACCAAAGCAAGGTGTGGAAAAGACCGTCACCGCAGCCAACAGAATCAAGGCGTCTGCGTCCGCTGCAAAAGTAATGAATGACCTCTGTCTTCTGGGATGCGGAAAGTATTATAATGATGGACTATTTAAGTTTAGGGGAGATCATAAAAGGAGATTATAACGCATCATTAATCAAAAAACTATGCGAAGAACTAAAGTATAAATGTCGAGGGAAATCGCGTACGCTGCGATCAGAACTGCTAGGAGTGATTTTTATCTCTTTACTTACATGAAAAAGCACTTGCTTGGTATAAAATTCGACGGTGACTATGAAGTGATGTGTGCCGTAGAGGCCTTTTTCGATTCCCAGGATCAAGACCTTTTTTCCAAGGGAATTAACTACCTTGCAAAACGATATTTAAAAGGCGATTACGTTGAAAAATAAATACAATTTACATATACTTATCCCAGAGTTTCATTAAGTTTCCAAAAACTTATTAATCTACCAGTATTATGTAATTTTTTAAATTATTAAAATGATAAGTAAATAGATGTATAGATGTGTAAGCTTTTCAAAAGAGAAATAATTTCAAAATAACGTCAATTTGAATTAAAAACTGAATTAAATTCGAAAGTGTTCATTAAAATAATTTCAGAAAAAAGCCTCAATTTTACGTTAAGGGCCACGCAGTAGTTGCATTAGTTGTGGCACAAATGTGCTGGCTCGAACGGGGTAGGATCACGCTCTCACAGAATACCAGCGTAAAATACAAGCTTAATGCTGCTGTGTTTCGTATGGTGAGTGTAGAGAACCGGAGGCCCTTTTTACTGGAAATGAGGCATTCCACCTTAGTCCTCAGGTGTGATAACGCATCTGTATTTTGATTCGCAAACGAAGATAGATGTAGATGTCTATGGGCCACAGCAACCACTTAACATCAGGTGGCCTGTGTGCTCGTTTGTCACCTTATTTCTAAAAAAAAAGGTAACACACATAAAAAAAATACATTCGAATTGAGTACCTCCTCCTGTTTGAAGTCAGTAGAAAACAAAGTCGCTGACCTTAGATCTTTTAAACTACGACTAAATCTAAGATAAATGTAGATGTCTATGGGCTACATCCTCAACTTACCATCAGGTGGACTGTGTGCTCGTTTGTTACCCTTATTCTTTTAGAAAAATACAACACAAAAATATAATACAATTTATTTCTGTTTGATGAACATCATATAAAATTTTCTCATAAATTTTATAAAAGATGTTTAACTTACGTAGGAGACAAACTAGCGATGCAAAGTGCAGAGCTGAACAAACACGCTGGAAAACTTTGCTAGAACAAACGCTAAGACCTCGCTTGTCTTTAGAAATTTTGTGCGGAGAATAAAGTTCACAACTGTACTGAACTTAACATCGTAGAGCGTAATACTCTTTAATTTTGAACTATATTTCGTAAGATTTTTAATATGAAAAGGGTTGAAGAAGTAGCAAAACACATCTATACTCAATTATGAATTAAAATACAGCAGCGCTGTCTACCCTGAGGATTAAAATAGAATGCCTTGCTACCAATGGATTTTCGAAATAGAATTGCTGATAAGATATTCAAGAATATCCCGTAAACGTAATTTTATCAAATTCATATTTGTTATTAACGTTTAATATGAAAGTGGCAGCCTCGTATATGTAAGCGAAGTGTAAGAAGCTCCCGCCACTAGATGAAGTGATGACCTGGTAAGAGTTGCAAGAATTCGATTGATGAAGGTGGCTCAGGGCCGTGCTTTGTAGCATTTCTTAGGAGAGGCCTATGTTCAGCAGTGGACTTATGATTGGCTGCAAATATGATGATGAGAATAGAAACTTAAAAAATGTAATTTTTGTATCGCATAGGTGGCAATGTATGATCTTTTCTGGCGCATTAACTTTGATTGACTGAACCGGTCACTATAGTTGATTAAGTACGTACTATTTTATTTTCTTTTACAAAATAAGTGTGAATCAACAAATACACAGCCCACTTGATAGTAATTGTTTGCTGTGGCCCCTTATCCTCAATTCAGAATCAAAATACAGATGCGTTATCAACCTAGTCAAGTTGCGGGAGCTGCCGAGAGCTTTTTTAAAACTAAATACAAACTAAATACAAACTACGTGTTCACAGAGAGAGATGTGAATTTATTCTGACCATTGTCTTTTACAATTCTTAATCCTATGCTTACAGGCTACTTAAATTACTACATACTCTGCGTTTATGTATTTATGCGGATGGATGCTTTATCTGCATTATGGGTGGTGCTGGTGTAACCATAACTCCTCCCTCCTCAACTGCAAAGTTATCGGCAAGATTTGGATTCCGATGACTTTGCATACAATGTAAGAGCTTAGACTTATGTTTCCAAATTACAACAATAAGAATAATTAAAACTAATATAACATAGAGTAGTACAGTAGCTAAACTAACACTTTTCTTTTTCACTAAGCTTTCACTTTCACTTTCCACTATTTCACTTTTCAGCTTGTACGAGAGATATTTTAGTTCGTCCAAATTAACTCGATTTAAATTCACTGTTTTCTCTGCATTTGTAGGCTGCTCTATCAATTTGGGTAGAGTTAAAATTGGTGTCACCTTATATTGCAGTTTTCCTGAGTAGTATCGTTTCCGGTGTAATTTAATATTGCCTAATTTTATCTCA
The DNA here is from genome assembly GCA_029286625.1 of Parnassius orleans. Classification (NCBI taxonomy): domain Eukaryota; kingdom Metazoa; phylum Arthropoda; class Insecta; order Lepidoptera; family Papilionidae; genus Parnassius; species Parnassius orleans. The sequence goes on from JAGSMP010000223.1 coordinate 70,640, forward strand.
CAGTTTTCATCGATTTCCAAGAGGTAAGTGCCCTTTACAGCATTTCTTTGAGTGTCATCGCCACACGTTTTTGTAAGCACTATTTCATTTTGTGTAAATAGGATCCAGTTAATAGGGCCAATAGACTGTATCTTAACACTTTCCAGCTCTACTATTGATAATTTACAAAGGCTTAGATTTGATGCGAAGTTCATAAGCTGTTCTATGCATGTGTTTTCAGGATACTGCACGATATCAATTTCCTCGCACAGGAACTGGTTTGCTGCTATCTCTTGACATGGGCCATTTAAGGGTAAGTACGTGTAATCTTTCACCATGAGGTAAGGATATTTGGGAAAAATAACAGTTATTCTATTATAGGTGGGATCAAACATAGGTAAAGCATACATTTTAAAATAAGTATATGTAATATTATCAGTCAGAGGGATTTCCATGATGAACGTTATTTGGTTTTCTTTTACATAGGCCTTAACAGACATAGATCTTTCTAGATTAACTAAATTGTTTTCAGTAATAGGATACAATAAAATATTTGTTTGAGATGTAGATTCTAATATCACTAATAATTCAGTGGAATTAACAATGGCTTGGTGTAGAACGTGAAGTTTAGTAAATGCTAATGCCGTTTCTATTTCGCTTAAAATTAAGTATATAGTTCTAAAATTATTGACAAACATGTTAAACATACTAAAAACATATGTGGAGTATATGCTGTTATCGTCTTTAGTAATTATATATTTTATCATTCTTTCTATACGTTTCATTCGTTCATCTATAATTTTCATATTTTCCTGTAGAGATCCAGTACTATTTATAAGAGAGTCAAGCATCTCCGAGATTATTGTTATTTTCTTATTAGTTTGCGTTTGCTGGGTCTTTAATTGGGATATGAGATTGTCGTATTTTATTGCATCATTGTGGTCTAAGTTTCCTGTAAGCGTTTTGATAACAGAACCTAATGGGTTAATAAGAATGCGCTTGGAACGTATCGAAGGTATGAGTTGTTTAATCTTTTCTACAGCTAAGTTACTTAGATAATTTACTTGTGTTTTCATATTTTGGAATTCATTTACGTATGGCTTATGGATGTCTACTAAACTGCTAAATTCTTTATATTTATTGATATTAAAATTTAAATCATATTTTATGCTACTAAAGTTTAACTGCTTAACTATAACCCACTTATCTACTTCCTTGTATGCTTGTCCTTGCTTTACGGGTAACATGCCTGGGTTATGCTCGACCTTTAGAAGTTGAAGGCCTTGGGTCTGGATCATCAGATTCAGGTTCACGAAGATCGCCAACAACCTGTGGAGGGCGTTACACATTTTTGAGGTGCACTTTAGTTTTTGTTTTTCCTATCGTTACAGGTATTATGTTTCTTTCAATATCATCTTGCACTTTCGCCTTTTGATACCTAGGCTTATCCTTACTTTTCCTTATGTTAATATCTTTAATAAAAACCATATCACCTTCTTTAAAATCAATTCCAGATTCCCCACTTTTCTTTTTCCTAACCTTTTCTTTATCTGTATGGACTTTTTCTGAAATGTACCTATATAAGTATTTGGTTCGTCTCGCGTGGTCTTTAATCAGTTGTTATGTATATGCCTTTTCAAAATCTACGTCGAATATTTTACCAGAATCTGTATGACCAAATGCTACTTCAACGGGTGTTAATCCTGTCGTTGAATGAATAGTATGATTATATGCCATGACTGAATATGTCATAACAGATGCAGCGTCTGTGCATTTATATTCATATTTTGCAAGTCTGTATATTTCAATTATAGTGGAATGAAATCTTTCGACAATGCCTGTCGAATTGGGGTTATTGGGAGTTGTGATATGAGTTTCTATTTTATACATAGATAGGAGCTGACGCATAAGTTCGTTATTGAATTCGGTGCCTGGATCAGATGATATTTTCTTAGGAATTCCGTACATAGAAAAATATTTAATTAATGCTCGCGCTATTTCAGCAATTTGTCGACTTGCAATCTCTAAGGCCTGTCCTAATTTGCTAAAAGCATCCACAACGGTTAAATAATACTTCTTCTCAATAGTAAATAAATCTATAAATAGTTCCTGAAAAGGCGCATCCTGGGTTGTTGTGAGTTATAGTATAGGTTTTATTGGTTTCCTATCGTACTTCATTAATCTGCAAGGTTCACAAGCATTTATAACGGCAGCTACAGTGTCTTGCATATTTTCCCAGTAATAGTTTCTGCGTATTCTTATCATAGTTTCTTTCACTCCGCGATGACATGTTTTTCCTTCATGGTGTTTGAGAATGACAGCTTTTTGTTCTTTTTCATCCTCCACATATACTAAGCGTTGTGTACATTCAAAGAATTGTACTGCGTCCTTCTTAAAGAGTTCTATAATAACTTTTGCAAATAATTTCCTATGCTCAGCGTTCTCGAAATAAATAAAGTATCGACTCTTAAATTTTATATATTCCTTTAAAAATTGTTTTATTAATTCTTCCTTTTCTAGTGACAGAAATACCTCTAGTACTTTTTGTTTTTCTCTAGATAAATTTCTGACTTGTAGTTTATTTTGGAACCAAGAAAATACTAGGATCTGATTTGGTTTAGTATCTATTGCCTCGCTCAAAATTGGGATTGCTGTTGACTCAGGTTCAACATTTGAGTGTATCGTATCTGTGCTACTACTGTTAGTTACAGATGGTACAGGGTAGTTTTCTTCGAACAATTCTATATGATCCGTTACACTCGAGTCTGAGTCTGAAATTATCACTGTCTCTGGTTGAGGTTTAGGTCTTTATTTTTCAAGTTCTTTCAGTTGGCGTATTACTTTTTGTATGTCATCATCATCCACATTAACATCCATTGATGCGTCGTCTAAAGCATTAAGTTTTATGCGAGACAAGGCATCAGCATTGGTATTTTGTTTGCCGTTTTTATAGATCGTATTCTAAAATCGTATTCTTGAAGACGCAAACGCCAGCGTGTTAGTTTACTGTTAGGCTCCTTAAGGGAATAGAGCCAAGCAAGGGGTCTATGGTCTGTATAAATTTGAAATTTCTGTCCTAAAATGTATAAATGTAATGTACAAGTAGGGCCTAAAATGCTTTACAGCCCAAATGATGGCTAAAAGTTCCCGCTCTATTGTGCTGTATCGCGACTCGGTGTCACTAAGTGTGCGGCTGGCATATGCAATAGGCTTATCTGACCCTATTGGTCCTTGTGATAATACTGCTCCAAGAGTTACATTCGAAGCGTCGGTAGTTAATATATACGGTTTAGTCGAATCCGGGTATTGTAGTAGTGGAACACTGGTCAATATTTCTTTACATTTATGAAAAGCATCTATATAATTTTGGTCTACAATTATCTTATTCCTTTTCTTTAAACACGATGTTAGGGGCTGCGTGATTTTCGCAAAGTCCTTTATAAATTTTCTGTAATATCCAACCAGCCCAAGGAAACTTTTGATTTCGGTGGTTGTCTTGGGAAGAGGATTATTCTGTATTACTTTAATTTTGTCATCGTTTGGTCGCAGCCCGTCTTTAGTTATGGTGTGTCCAAGATATAAAACTTCTTTTTGGAAAAATTCAGATTCCGAAAAGAAGTTATTCCTCACATAGTTTACGAATGCTATGTCTTTCCTCTTCATTCATATGGTTTAGTCGTAACTTGTTTAAATTTTCAAGCAATAACTGGTCCGTTTCTAGATCAGAGTTATCTATAAAATTTACATACGATTTATCATCCACACATTCACAAATTTCCAAAGGTTTCTTAATAGATAGTTCCATTTGTTGATCTAACGTATTTTGTATAATTGTAGTGGCATAGCCATTCTCACATTTACCAATGCAGAAGGCATGCGCACTCCATCACAGAATCGGGTATAATTTAATATTCCTTCGCCATAAAACATGTTAGCAGGTAATTTTGCTCTAACTTCAGAACGAGGTGGAAGTATTACAACATATTCTAAGCTATTGTGTATTATCGGTATTCTAGAAGAATTTGTAGTAAGTACTTTTTTATTTAAATCTATTACAGCTTCCAACTGCTTTAATAAATCATTCCCAATTAACCCATCATAACGTGAATCGACATTATAAAGATAAAATTTATGTTCGTCATTACTTTGAAATATAGAAAATAGTGGAATTTTAATTACCTGATTGTGTTCGCTAGATGCATGAGTGCTTATAACCTTAAAGGGTTCATTTGTTATATAATTACGGTAGTATTGATTTGCTTTATCGGGGCTTATAAAAGAACGGGTGCTTCCTGTGTCTATCATAAAATTAGCATCTATTTCCGGTATATATATGTATGGTAATTTTAGATTTAAGTCGCAATTCAATTCTATTATTTCGGGTGGTTTTCGGAGGCTTTTACTTGAAAATTTTCAGTCTGTGCCGACATGTCATTATCCTCTGAATCATTGTTTTCGTCGGCCTCTATTATAGAATTTTCTTGTATGGGTTCATCTTCATAATAATTGTCGTATGATTCCTCATACATGTAATTTTGAGGAAATTCGTAGGGATAGTATGATGGATAAATTTCTAATTCGTTTAGCGGAAACCTGGTTGAAAAGGCTTTGGAGGGGCAGTTCTCATAGAAACATCAGTATCATTAGAAACCGGCTTATTATGCACATTATTATTAGTGGGATAATTAAAATGCTGAGAGTTACCAAACTGTTGCGGTAACATTGGTTGCATGGGGCTATAGCCCGGGGGCCTAAATCCAAAGTTTGGTCGGTATCCTAAATTAGGTCGGTATCCAAACTGAGGTGGGTGATATTACTTAGGGAAACTCATTTGCTGTTGAGGCTTATTTTGTGGTAACGGAATCCTCATTTGTCTACTATTGGGAATGCCAAACTTAAATTGAGGTGGTGTTCCGAAATTCTGCCTAGGGGGTTGGTTTTGTGCTAACATTGGTCTAAAACCTGTAGGCTGTGTTGGTATTGCGAACTTAAACGATGGTTGTTGCACTAGTGTACTACTAGATTGTGGCTTAGACGTATGGCTAGACTGTAACATTTTACTACGCATCTGATATTGGTCATAGAAGTTTACTTCTTCCAGAACTATACTTAGTGCTTCTTCTAGTATACTGGGTGTTTTCAACCTAACAGTGCGCACCATATTTTCGGATAAATTATATAAGAAAACCTGCAGAGCGGTGTTATTATAAATAATAGTTTTACTTATTTTTAAGTTTTTATCACCAATTTGATTAACCTTCGATAATAGCACTGATTTAACGGATTGTATACGACCACAAAAATCTGTATAATTTTCATTTTGGTGTTTCTTTAAAGTTTCTAATTCTATGGCTAAACATTATTCGCTACGGGTCGCCGAAGTGAGTTAAAACAATTCCTTGAATTCGGCCCACGTCTCTATATCTTCCGTTCACTAATAAGCGACGCAGCCTCGCCCGTAAGACGACTAGTAATGATTTGCATTATATATTCATTTTGCACATCGGATGATTTAAAGTTATTTATTATATATTCACATTTACGCAAAAATAAATTTAAATGACGCTTATCGCCGCTAAATGTTGGTATTATTTTAGTTTATTCATTAGTGATAAGTTTAATTTCCGACATTTTAATAATTTATTCACTGGTTCTACACAAAAATAAAAAATAAAATAAAATATTTATTATAACTCTACCAGTTCCACAAATGTTGTAAGGAAAATTCGAGTATAAGTACTAATCTATTATGTATTAACGTGTCGAGTAATCTTTAAATTAACCAACACATGTTACACAATAAGAACTTAATATAATGTATAATACTTAATATAATATACTCTATAACTTTATTGAGTGATATGGGACTTATTATTATGTACGTATTACAATTAATTTTATATTGTTTTAATTTTTATTTAAGTAATTTATTACACTTAATACTTTATAAAATTTACGTAAGATTAGTATTTGAAACCCAAATAACAGTCAAAATGGAAAATGTCTAATTCCAAGTTTACTAAGGGATATGAAGGAGGTGAAGAGTCGTACTCACCAGCCCACAGTGCCCATCATCAGCTTCACGGCTCCTTATTCTCGACGAATTTGTTTTGGTTCGCTGGATCACCACGCTGTATGGATCAACCGCCGATGCGCGAAAATGGGTAAAATTGTATACGCGGTATTCACGAACGGTGGCACAGCTTTTCCTGTGAACCACAATTTCGGTACGACTAACGATTTTTTTAAAAAGAATAAGGGTGACAAACGAGCACACAATCCACCTGATGGTAAGTGGGCGCTGTGGCCCATAGGCATCTATATCTATCCTCGATTAAGAAACAAAATGCAGATGCGTTGCTACCCTGAGAACTAAGATGAAATGCCTCGTTTCCATTAAAAAGGGTCTCCGGTTCTATACACTTACCACACGAAACACAGCAGCATTGAACTGCTATTTTACGCTGGTATTCTGTGAGAGCGTGGTCAATCCTCGGTCGATCCGACCCATTCGTGCTACAACCATAATATAGCTGCAGCAGGGCTCTACCACGTAGATCGTGAATAACGATAGATATTAATTACACCTATGGCGGTAGTTATTAGAAACGCTACGCTCGAAGTTTTTGAGTATGCTTACTTTGAACTATTTGACGGTCTAGCTAAGTCGCACTTTGACTAAGAGGAAGGAATTCAATTCAACTGTTGGGAAATTATGATACTTTCCCTTGTTCAGTATTCTTCCAATATATTAAATTCAAAATTTAAGAATATCTCTAAAAAAGGTTTTTGCTCAATGTAATAAAAATATTTTTATTTCATTTAGCATTTAACAATATGCATAAGGTAGGGAGTGTTTTTTCTGGCACTTGTGACAGAGACTTCCGTTTTCCATTGCCATGAAAACACTATAGAAACATAAGAGTACATATTATCATACCCTAAGTTTAAAATTATTCAAAAATGTTGAGTGTGTGTGTATGTGTGTGAGTGTGTGTAAAATATTTTTTATGTCCCACCCTATGTGTTGAGACATAGATATAAGTTTTCTGCGCTTTCGTAAGAAAGGGTCTTTAGCCAATTTATAATCAATAATTTGCAGTCCTTGATATTAAAAAACAGAGAATCAGTTTTTAGTAGCTCACATTTGTTCTACGAAATAGTTAATATTTGAAATATTTTATTATGAAACCTAATTGTGAAATTTTCGCTGCAAAATATTACCGTGCAAGCGATAAATAACCGTTGCATTATGTTGATAAATAAATCCTTTGACAGATAGACAAAGCATGATTAATGGTCTGATGCTGTATATTTTATACTGTAATTTACTAAAACTGTTTATAAGTTTTGCTTCATTTTCTGTAATGAGTGCAGCAGAGGAGGGGATGAAATAATTCTCTTCTTCACTCTTGAATGCGGTCAAGTGAAAGGAGCCGGCACTGGGGTATCCCGGCCCAGAGATGAAAACAGTATGAGGCCGAACATGCGCCTTGTAAAGTTGCAGGCGATGTTCCAGCATGAAATAATTTGGGAGATTTTAAATGTGAAGAAAATATTTTGTGGCATTCCTTGAAATATATTAACGATTTTACATCATTATGCTGAGAATGCAAAACTACGTTACAATTCTCCACACTTAATGTTGTTTTACAAAACTCATCCTCTATATCTACCTTTAATATATTGCAAAACAATATTTTGTCGAATGTGCATGCATCACAAAGTCCACTGCTGAACATAGGCCTTCCCACGGAATGCCACAAAGCACGGTCCTGAGCCACCTGCATTCATCGACTTCTTACTAGATCGTCACTCCATCTAGTGGGGGGTCGTACTACACTTCGCCTACCGGTACGAGGCTGCCACTAATTTAAAAAAAAACTTAATAAAAACAATTGACATTTTTTTTTAAACAACGTTACCTCCACACTAGAATTTTCTACCTTATCGCGGGGGCAGTTTACATACACAGATTATAATATATAAACAAGTACAAACATCCAGACCCAGAACAATTATTTGCAGGCCATACAAATACTTGTTCCGTGCGGGAATCGAACCAGCGTCCCTTAGCGCTGCAACTCATTGCTAAGCTACTCCGCCACGGAGCCGTCAATTAAGTTAATTTTGTTTTGTAACGCTAAAGAAGTATAACTTCCTACGTGCGTACATAAGTACACACACACTTTTTTATCTATTTGAATTTATGGGTTACTTCTATACACTTGCATGCTCCACTTGTATATATACCAACTTGCAGTATTTTCGCTCATAATGAATTCCATACCAGGATTTTTAGCATCATCAATATTTGGGTGATCAGTCCAATATTGACAAAACTTAGCAACTCGATCAATCGTATTTACACTTTCGAACATTTCTTTCTTTCATGCCTCATACCTTTTAAATATGTACTTTCTAATTTTGTACAAAATGGGGAAACATTTTTGTCAGTCAATTTTTTATGTCCGTGCTTAACTTTGTTATGAAACATTATTATTAAAACCTTTTATAATTATTTTATTTCTTAGTACCTTACAATAATAGTTTTAAATATTTTATAATTGACCCAGAAGGTAGATAGTTACGTCGTTAATAGTTATATTATTTTTACTTATATCGGAAAACACATTAGCTTTTTTTATTTTGGATTGCTAGAAATATGTTGATTAACAAATCGTATACGGAAAATAATTGGCAATCACTATAACAGCTACCAAGTTTATACAAAAAAAATTATCATTCGTCGTGCGGGACGAATATAGAGAGGACGTGTGTAAAATTTATTGCAAAATTTAACATTATAAAACATTGTAACCTATACCTTAGCATCTTGCAAAAAGTGCGAAAATAGTGTGTGTAGCTGTAATAGTGACGTATTGTGACCATATCGCTTGTCACTCGGATCACTTTCTCCGTCCTATTTTGGCATCGTTTCATGGACTCGTTGCAGCGGGGCCGGCATACTTCACCCCTCTAAGAAAGGACAGTATAGATTTTTCGTTTCTGTTCTACAATTTTTATACATTTTTACGTGGTAGAGCCAAGCTGCAGCTATATTTATAGTATAGTTGTAGCACGAATGGGTCGGCTCGACCGGGGAAGGACCACACTCTCACAGAATACCAGCGTAAAATAGGCTTAATGCTCCTGTGTTTCGTATGGTGAGTGTAGAGAACCGGAGACCCTTTTTAGTGGAAAAGAGGAATTCCATCTTAGTCCTCAAAGCTGACAATGCATCTGCATTCTGATTCACAAACGAGGATAGATGTAGATGTATATGGGCCTCAGCACCCACTTACCATCAGGTGGACTGGGTGATCATTTGTCATCCTATTTCTATTAAAAAAAACACACAAAATAACACGATGCAGCGTACTCCACCACTAACAACACCTCGAGCACAGAGGCTAAAATATTCGTCAAATCCAGAATTACCCGAAACGTGTGGCACTGATGATAAAATTCTAATATGAGTTTCTGAAAACGCAAGCAGCCTGATGATAAGAATATTAAGCCGATACTGGAGTTTGTTGAGCAAAAAATAAATGATCAGCTCAGTTCATGGAAATAACAGTTGGACATCACCATTGCCGAAAGTATCAGAAATTCAATCGATTCAGTTATTGATAGAGAACTGAAGAAAATATTAGCGACTATAAATAACTCTTTTAAAGAGTTAGGAGATAGATTGGATACAATCCACAAATTCTTATCTTATACGATGGAAAGGCAGGATAATAATGAAATGCGTCTGACACAGGTAGAAAGCCAGCTGAGATCGAGCGATGATGTAACCAGCCAGGTTAACCTATAACAAGATAAAATTGATGCAATGGAGCAACAGGCGCGGCTTTATAACCTTGAGATTGCTAACTTACCAGAACGACGTGATGAAAAACTTCTATCTATTATTGAGAAGATTGGTTGTGTCATCAAACACTCTGTCAGCAAATCGGACATTGTATCAGCCTATAGAGTGCCACACTTTGATAAAAAGTGTTCACGTCCATAAAATGTGATTATAAAATTTACAACGAAAATACTCCGCGATAACTTCATCACAGCAGCAAGGGCAAATTAAGGTTTAAAATCTGACCAGCTAGCGGTACCTGGTACTATACATAAAGTGTACATCAATGAACATCTTACAGCTAAAAACAAGCAATTATTTAGATTGTACCGTCAACAAGCCATTAAGCACAATTATAAATTCACTTGGATTAAGCACGGTACTGTTTTGGTGTGAGTGATCTTAACCAATCTCACATACAAATAAATAATTTTATGGCGGTATTAAATTGCTATCAATTAAACTCTTTAATAAATGACAAAGACCGTATTTTGGATCTTTTTTTCATTAATAAAACAGACTGTGAGTTGTCACCGATATCAAATGCATTAGTTCCTGCGGATAAACACCTTTTTGTGTGTCGGTTGCATATGATGCAAATCATGGATACATCTGGCTTAAACCATATCTCAACTACTGTTACAGAAACGCGGCCTATGACGAAATTATGCAAAAATTAGCAAATAGTGATTGGGATGCCTTATTTTAAATAAAAGTGTTGAGGAAGCGGTTTCATTAATTTGTGAAAAAAATCACAGTATTATTGATTTACATGTACCCAAAAAATATATTAGGTCTTCTTTGTATTCTGCCTGGTTTACTCCTGAATTAATAAATTTATTCAATAAAAAAAATCTAGCTTGGATTAAAATTAAAAAATATAACAATAATTCAAATTATAACATATTTTCAATATATAGAAAAAAGTTTAAAATATTATCAGAAAAATGCTACAAAATATACATGACGAAGGTGGAAAATAGCATAAAATATAACATTAAATACTTTTGGAAGTTCATATCTCAACGCCGTACCATTTCAGAGACCCCAAGTAGTGTACAATATAAAGGTTCTATTGATCATAGTCCAAAAGAGTCTTGCAATCTATTAAGCAAGTTCTTTCATTCTGTGTTTCAACGATCATCTGTATCAGATGATTTCGATATTGATGATATTTGCATACCATTCGAAAATACATCTGACTTTACTATTCATAACATCAAAGTGACTAGATTTCAGGTACGTAAAGCCCTACAAATGTTAGATATATCGAAGGGCGCTGGAATTAATAACATACCAGGTGTTTTCATCAAGGAAACTGCATCTGTAATCGATCTTCCTTTATGTTGTCTTTACAATAAATGCTTATCCGATGGAATATTTCCTGACATTTGGAGAAGTGCAAGAATAGTCCCAGTTTTTAAGGATGGATCAAAAAGTGACGTTATGAATTATCGACCAATATCTATACTGCCCATTCTTTCTAAAGTATTTGAGCGTTTGGTGCATGATGCTATTTACCCCCTCTTGCATAATGTTATCTTAGATGAACAACACGGTTTTGTCAAACGGCGATCTACAATAACTAATCTATTTAATCTAAAAGAATAATCACTTACACATCAGATTTGTTTAACGCGCTTGACACCAATACACAAACTGACAGTATTTATACTGATTTCCGGAAAGCATTTGATACTGTTGATCATAAAATACTACTGGAGAAGATTGATTTCAATGGTATACGTGGTAATCTCTGGCGGTGGTTTATGTCGTATGTCTCTAATAGAACGCAGAGGGTTGTTATCAAAGGTTTGGAGTCTGATGTTGCTAATGTCACTTCTGGCGCCCCACAGAGCTCCATTTTGGTTCCTCTCTTATTTACCATCTTCATAAATGATGTTAAAAATTGCTTTAAAAATAATCGGTTCCTATTATATGCTGATGATCTCAAAATATACCAATGCATCGATAGGATGCAGTATCACTATTTGCTTCAAGAAGACCTTGACAGATTTAACAATTACTGTACTCTTAATAATTTAAATAAATGTGAAGTAATCACTTTCACAATAAAACGGAATATAAGCTACTTCAACTATTCTCTTAACGGTACAGATATTGTAAGGGTGAATAATATAAGGGATTTGGGAGTGACTTTTGATAGCAAATTACATTTTGATATTCATATACAAAATATAATTAGTAAAGCTTTTAAAATGTACGGACTTATTATGCATTCTTCTATTGAATTTAGAAACTCCATCAGTTTAATCTATTTTTTTAAATCTCTGGTCAGGCCTCAATCGGAGTACGGAGTGCCTGTATGGAACCCACTTTATAAAAAATATAATCATAGCATTGAAATGGTACAAAAAAAGTTCTTGCGTCGCGTTAATTAAAAATGTCACCGTAAGCGTTTATCGTACGTGCTCCTTTTAACAAAATATAAACTCTTAGACTTAAGGGCTAGACGCACTCAACTTGAGGCAAGATTACTTTATGATCTGTGCAATAACAAGTATAATTGCACAGATATAATTAATTGTATTGGTTACTCCGTACCACCTCGCGCACGTATGCGTTCTTTGCGTCCTCACCCACTATTTGCTGTGTCATGATCTCGGGCAAACGCCGGTATCCGATCGCCCCTTTATCGTATGGTTGACACATACAACAAAAAATTTAATTCGGTAGATTTATTTTCCTGCAGTAGCAGATCATACAATAGACAGCTAGTTAACTTGCTTTTAAACACATAATGTCTCTTTTAAAGTCTTGAACACATTAACTACTAACACTAATTATAAATTATCTAACCAACGACTATATATGTACATGCATACACACACACACACACACACACACACACACACACGCACAAATGCTGACACACAAACACCCAAAAGTCTAACCTCTAATACATTTTAAAATAATATTTTGGAAATTAAGTTTCTTTTTTTTTGACAAGATTAGGTCCCTCACATAATTATTATATGTTTTATACTTTATGTGTGACCATCGTCGTAGAGTTTATGATAAGTAAAAAATTGTAATAGAACATAAGCTTTAGCATAAGATATATTGTAAACTTGTTGTGGTTCTCTAAATAAATTTAAAAAAAATCATTAATTTATTTAAACATTGAGAAGAACAATTTTGATTTTTAAGTAGGTTATATTAACTTTAAGGTTATTTATTGAAGGTTATATTAAAGCTTTATTTATTTATTTATAACTTTAAAGTTATTTTTAGGTTTTCATACCTTTAGAAAAGAAGAAAAAGGAAAAATAATTTTAACTTATAATAATAGCGATATTTTTTCAAAAACCCTTCAAAATTGTCATGTCAATCCTCTCAATAAGTTCCTCATAATTTAATTTTGTTTTCTTATAATTTAAATTTTTTCTTCTTCTTTTATATAGTAAGCCCTGGCGGTGCGCGTGCATTGTTGCAGCGCACCGCCTGGCAGGGTCGCCATGTAATGTTGGAAAGTGTTAAATTATTAGGAGACATGTTGCTCAGATCAAGACTTTAAACTACTACAAATTCTAAGCTTAACACTATATACGAGTACATACTACACTACACTATGTTCAGTGGACTTTGATATGCTGTAATAAAGATGATGATGATATAAAGATATCTTTTTGATATTTATTTACCGTTACCATTACCTATTAAAGTCCACTTCTGAACGTAGGCCTCCTCCATAGATTGCCTCATAGGGGGGATATTTGCCAGATCGTTTTAAATACTGGATACTAATAGCATAAAAAGACACCAAGTAAATAGCTTTGTATAAAATAAAAGAACTGACTGTCTATAACTCAAGTTGACATATTATAATTAATCATTTTACCGCAATATAACATTTTCAATTTAACAAATCTTCGTCACAAAAAGTGGCTCCCAACTTCCATATAAATGCAAATGAGCCAAAAAGACAAACAAATTGCAAAAATATTAAAATACACCGTCTTAGCGTTTCGCTACCCTCCAATCTTAATTCAAGGTGTTTTATGCAAATGTTTTTCAGAATAAAAAATATTATAATATAGAATATATTTAATATCTTCGTCGAAATATATATACACATATAATAAATAGAGAATATTATTGTATATAGATATCTTCAATCTTAAAAAACATATTTTCAGAAGTGATGAAATAAAATTCTGTAGTTAATTGAAAAACGTTATCGGCATCGTCATCGTCATCGACGTCGTCATCGTCATCGACATCGTCGTCGTCACCGTCATCTTCATCGTCATCGTTATCGTCATCGTCATCGTCATTGTCGTCGTCATCGTCATTGACATCGTCATCGTCATCGTCATCGTCATCGTCATCGTCTATATCGTATCTTGGATGAATTTTACCTATATAAAAATATGCATAATTATCTAGTCCCCGAATTGTTAATTATAATTTTACGTCCTGATTTGCGACGTGATCAGCGGTGAAAGAAAACCTTTTGAGTAACAATGCGAAAGTAAATTATATATATTTCGAAGACGTGTGAAGTCCGCCAACACGCATTATGGTGGCGTGGCGGACATTCCTTACAAATAAGAGGAGTCCTGTACCTAGATGTGATACATATTTCAGCTGTAACTTAACTTTTTACATTAACATTATATATCAATGCGAGCGAATTTGAGTGTCACCCTTGTCAAAAAAATAAAAAATAAATGGTTGCCTGTTTTAAGAGCATTAAAATCCTTTTTTTTGAGTAACTGACTCTTCCAACCCGTTTATTCTAGTTAAAGGATACAGTATAAAAATAATAATGTAATAAGTTATAGAGTAATGACAAATAGAATTAAATCTTCTCCATAAAATTATGACAGCCTATCAAAAGTCTACAACTGAACATAGGCCGAGGCATTTTGGGAGACGAGGCTGCTCACGTCTGTAGGAAATATCTGACTCCCTACACGTGTCCCCGGATAGTGCTAAACGAGCAGCACCAATTCCGGTGGTAGGTTTCGGCCGCTGGATTTTCGGTTACCACCCACCAATGCAAAGTCTTGTCGTTAATATTCGAGGATTGCACTCTAATCTCAGCGCAGTCCATCACTATCTTGAGACTGAGAAGCTGCACCTACTTTTCTTGAAGAAGACCCAAATTGAATGTCCATTGAATGCGGCGTACCTTGAATATACTGGATTCTCTTTGGAGCACAAATTCCATCTACGTGCCGGAGTCTGTGTGTGCGTCCGCAAAGGCTTCTGCTTCCAGCGTCTCTGTCACCTTGAAGACCCCACTTTTTCGACAATCTGGGTGATGATAGATACAGGTATTGATAAAATCCTTTATGCCTGTGTCTATCGATCGCACAACGGTGACCAGAAGATAACACGATTATTTGATCACCTTAGTGAGGCTGCTGACGTGGCCCTAAATCGGTATCCTACTGCACAGTTGGTCTTTTTGGGGGACTTTAACGCCTGTCACCAAGACTGGCTATTCCCATACCAGAAGACCGACCATGCTGGAAGAGAAGCGTGGAATTTTGCTTTGACGCCAGGTCTTTCTCAGCTGGTAAAGGAAGCGACAAGGGTACCCGATGTAGACAGTCACACATCAAATTGCTTGGACCTTCTGCTGACTACCGAACCAGACAGGTATGAAGTAAAGGTTACCTCCCCTTTGGGTACATCTGACCACTGTCTGGTGCAACCAGTATCGTCATATTTTCCACCTAATTACGAGTCCCAAGGTGTTTGACGAATATGGCGGTATAAGTCAGCTGATTGGGATTAGGTCCGATACTTTTTTGCATCTTATCCTTGGCGGGAGGTCTGTTTCTCTTCTGCGGATCCGTCAAGCTGCGCAGTTGCGATAACGGATGCGTCTAGCTATGAAGTATTTATCCCCTTCTCTGATGCTCCCACCGGTAGCAAAGCTCGCCCATGGTTTAAAGCTGAATGCGCCCAAGCTGAAAAGAGCAAGCATTTGGCGTACCTATCCTGGGTTGATGCTCAAAACCGCATAGCTCCGGATATTAGCTCCAAGAAGAGAACTTTCAACCAGGCCGCCAAGTCCTACAAAAATAAATTACGGAAAGCTAGTGTCGATCGCATTAAACATATTGTCGCAAAACTCTCTTCCAGACCACCAGGCACTAGAGCTTTATGGTCTATCTCCAAAGCGGTCGAGACAAACTTTTGTCAGCCTACACTGCCTCCGCTGGTAAAACCAGATCGCACACTGGCGCATGCGTCTAAAGAGAAAGCGGACTTATTCGCATCTCTCTTTGCCTACAATTCACGTCTGGAGAGTGGCAACAACTTTCCACCTAAATTACCTCACTGCGGGACCTCTATGTCGGACAACAAATAAGGAGGTTCTTAAAACCTTGCGATGTCTAGACGTGAATAAAGCTAGTGGACCAGATGGTATACCAGCTATAGTCCTAAAGGTTTGTGCACCTAAGTTGTCTCCTGTGCTGACACGGTTGTTCCGCCTCTCATTTAGGACTGGAATAGTGCCAAAATCCTGAAAGCTGGCCAACATTCAGCCTGTTGTAAAAAGGCAGCCGTGCCGACCCTGCCAATTATCGTCCAATCTCAATTACCTCCATACTCTGCAAGATTATGGAGCGTATATTGAACGCCCGCTTAATGGCATACCTAGAACAGAATGACCTCCTTAATGACCGGCAATATGGGTTTCGCTGAAATCGGTCAGCTAGAGACTTTCTAGCGTATACTACACACGTATGGGGTGAGGCACTTGAGAACAGTGGGGAAGCTTGCTGCTTCCTTTGATATCTCAAAGGCCTTTGAAAGAGTTTGGCACACTAGCCTTTTGGGTAAGCTTCCAGCGTACGCCTGGGTGAAAGTGGTCTGAGTGACTGGTTGAAGAACTTTCTGAGTGAACGGTCTCTCCGGGTCGTCTTCGATAGCTGCTCATCCGATCCTATGGCGACTAACACCGGTGTTCCTCAGGGGTCCGTTCTCTCCACGACTCTCTTCCTGCTTCATATTAATGGTCTGCTTATGCCCGGTATCTATGGGTATGCAGACGCAGCACAGTTGTGGAGATATACCAACCAAGTCCTCGGGCCAGTCGGGATCAAATCCAGTCTGAAAGAGAAGCTATGGTAGAGCGTGTGAATCTCACACTACAGGCAGTCTCCGAATTGGGCGATGCCAATCTTGTGAAATTCAAAGCCTCCAAAACACAAGCGTGTCTCTACACTGCAAAAAGGAGCCAGCTCACCTTGGCTTCTTCTTTCCGAAATGTATCACTGAAACATACCGACCGCCTTCAGTTGTTAGGTTTTGAAATATCCTCAAATCTGAACTTCGGGTGGTTCATTGAGTCCAAGGCCAAAGCAGCTGTAAGGAAGCTGGAAGTCCTTGCAAAGGTGCGGCGATACTTCACACCGGGATAGCTGCATACTTTATATAAAGCGCAAGTCCGGTCGTGCATGGAGTATTGCTGCCATATATGGGCTGATGCTGCAAAATGCCACCAGCTTTGGAGTCAATGGAAAGGCATGCTAAGAGGCTTATTGGTGACCGAATTTGGTTAAAACCAATCTTACCAGTGTACGCAAAGTAACCAGCCTTTCAGTTTTCTACAGGATGCATTTCGGAGAGTGTGTGCAGGAATTGCATAATTTAATTCCTCTCTCTGCCTTCCACCATCAGACAACCAGATGTTCGGCCAGTCTCCACTCTTTCGTTTTTGACTTACCACGCATTCGAACCAAACGGTTCGCTACGTTGTTCATCATACGTACATCAAAGAGTGGAATAAGTTGCCAGCATCTGTCTTTCCATCGGATCACAGTGTGGGTGTCTTCAAGGCAAGAGTGAATAGGCTTTTGTTAAGTCAGTGCGCTTCACCATCTTAGGCTACATCACCACTTACCATCAGGTGGGATTGTAGTTAAGCGCTGTCTTAGTAGAATATTTAAAAATAAGGCCTCCCCATAGATTGCCTCATAAGAGGAATATTTACCACAGTTGACACGCTTGACAGGCGGGTTGGCATCCGCTCGTTTTTATTATTTTGAGTTTTTTATAAAAAAGATGCTACTACCCATCCCCTGTTTCATATCCCTCCGTTGCCTCTTACGACTCCAACGGTATGAAATGGGATAGTAGATTCTCTTACTCCGCCTCTACAATACACTAAATAATTTCGATTAGTACTGTTTACATTTTCAAAGCTCTTTTCTTTTAAAGAAAACCAGACAGCTTTTCAAATTGCTGTTTTTATTTGAATTTCTTTCTCGGCCTATACGTCCAGAGGTTTAAATTTAATTACGTTTTGAGCTTGAAAAGCTTTCTGCCGTTTCTCAAAACGAAATGAATGAGCCTAATGCGAAATTTAAAAGCATTTATTATAAAGGGTTTATCGCAACGGCTTAATGAATCTCTTCCCTTCTGGATTTAAAGGCTTTTGTAACCAATGGTAACATTTTGGTTAAAACGTTTGATTGATGACTTAGGACTAAATTATCGAGAGATACATAGGTTGGAAATACATTAAAGAGGTTGCTATTCATTAATTCAACGGCAGAGTCGGATAAGGACGCCTTAGACGAAGGTTTATCGACCAAATTGGCGATATATTGAAAATGAGCCAGATTAGGAGTAACTTCAACCGACGAGCGTGTATGCGTAGATATATGGATGTAAAGGAGGCGAGAGAGGTGTGCCAGGATCGTGCCAAATGAAAGTCCGTAGTCTCTGCCTACCCCTCTGGGTTTAGAAATTTGTACCTATGGAAAATTGGCATTATCAGCTAGTAGATAACACGTTAATTTGATTTTCGTAATAAACCATGCTTTTTGTATCTCTATTTTACTCTGCGGATGCACTTAACAATGTTGTATTGTGAAGCGCCGGACTCAATCAACCACCTAACCGAACCGAAAGGCTCTTCCTGCCTGTTGTCTTAAAAAGTTAAATTAAATTATGTTTACATTAATTAAAATAATAATATAAAATGTTTCTTTTTATAAATTGAGAACAAAAGGACATTTTGATTCAATGATTTCTTGTATTTACGCGAAGACTACACATTAAATAAAACTATTTTTTTTTTACGGATTCTATCGCATTTAATTTAACTTTTTAATTCCCGACGTTTCGGGTGTTTGACGTCCCGATGTCATAGTTAGCCCGGCTACCTTCAGTTTTTGAATATTAATTTTTGTTCCGATCTACGCAGAATGAGCTTACAGTATCTTGAAGTCTTGCAGTGGTATACTTGGGGTCCCGAACAACATTTTCAACATTTTAACGACACTTAATAATATTGATTAGGGCCATTCAAACGTGTTTTAAACGTATGGTGGTGCTGTCATTGCGCCAGGAGCATACACTATGTCAAAAGCACCCTATCCGATCCGAATACATGGGTAACGTAATATTATTACCAAATACAGTTTCTACTTGATAGAGCCACGCTGCAACTATAGAGCTGATAGAGCAGTTTTAACATAGGTCGGCTCGACCGGGACAAGACCACTCTCTCACAGAATATAATATATAATAAATAATTCGTATGGTGAGTGCAGAGAACCGGAGTAACTTTTTACTGTACGAGGTATTCTTAGTCCTTAGGGTGACAACACATCTGCATTTTGATTCTTAATCTAAGATAGATGTCTATGGGCTACAGCATCCACTTACCAACAGCTTACCAACAAAAAATCTTCCCCGGCAATTTAATTTTTTGCGAAGAATTTATTTTTACTTATTGTCTGAAAAGGATTACACGAACGGAATCATGCCACGATACCTGAAAGCAACTAAAACTGAACCTTAAAAACACTATCGTAGTTTCTAAATTACTTTTTACATACTATATGTAAAAAGCACCCTGTCCGGTCCAAAAGGGGCCCATATAGGTAATGCAATGACGTAATTTTTATTTATTTCTTTGCGGGGTATTTATTTTCATTTTACTCTGGTAAGGATTATATGAACGGAATCATAATATTATGGTACCTCAAATCATCCTCACAGATCGTTTTTTTTTAAAATATTATGTAGAACAACTCCGTCCTACCTAACGGAACACTAGTTTGGTCACCTTACCCTTTTCCTTACACAAATTCAGTCAAAAACATTTTTTTTTCATGTTTAATCCTTATTAGATAGAAAAGAAGAAAATACTTAAGAAATTTATTTTTAATATTATTTTAATATTACTCCCGTTTACACACATAAATTGGACAAGGACAAACATCCAGACCCAGAACAGCCTACAATTACTTGTTCCATGCGGGATTCCAACCCGCGGCCCTCAACGCCCTAACTCATTGCTAAGCAACTGCGCCACGGAGTCGTCAGTTTAAGTTAAGTTTTCTTTTTAAATAGCAAACGGTTACACAAGTTTCGTTCCGAGGTTATCAGAATCTAGACGTTTCTATTGTACCACTGTTGCAACTTGTATTGTTTTTTTATTCGTCATAGCTAAAATAATTACCTGGCAACCTCACCCTTACTCTAGGTGTAATTTTATTACATAAACTGCATTGTAACATAAAATCAAGTATATTACTCGTGGACCTCAGCTTTGCTTTAGCCAACGGTTAGCCACACAAAAATATGAGTACACGTACAAAGCCCTCGTCTTAATGAAGCGATTGTGACCGATTGGCGAGAAAAAACCTATTGAGAACAGAATTAAAATAGCTAAAAACTAACGCAACTTTGTGTTTTTTTTTTCAATCGAGTAAATATAATCCTAATAAATATCTCCAAATTTTAACTATTTTTAAACCAGTGCCTACTGCTCCATCTGATGATCAGTGGTGAGTGAAATTTGAAGTGAATGAGAGCCCTGAGAATGATAATGATAAAAACCTTTAATATAATTGTATTCAGTTCCATTTTTTTAAAGTCACACTAGGGTAATGTGGTAGTGGGGGGACCACTAGGAGCATTTCTTGTGTAATCGGGACGTTTATATAAATAAACTGAAAGTTTAACTTAATACTAATTCATAATAGACCGGGAGGAGGGAAGGGGTTTCTGGTGTTATAAAACACTTACTTTAACCTACCCAATTTTTTTTTTAATTTATAAGCTCATTTTTAGTTTTCGTCTAGTGACGTAAGTCAGCGTCAACTGATTAATACTCACGGAAAATTTTAAGTGAACATTTAAATTACGAAAGAACCAACTAGCGATGCAATTTGCAGAGCTAAACACACACGCTCCGCGGAATTTTATTCATTCATCATCATCATTACAGCCCTTCACAAGTCCACTGCTGAACATAGGCCTCCCCCACGGAATGCCACAAAGCACGGTCCCGAGCCACCTGCATCCATTGACTTCCTGCATGTCTTACCAGGTCGTCACTCCATCTAGTGGGGGGACGCCCTACACTTCGCCTGCCGGTACGAGGCTGCCACTCGAGAACCTTTCTTCCCCATCGGTTGTCGGTTCTTCGAGCTATATTGCCGGCCCATTGCCACTTCAGCTTACTAATCCTTTGGGCTATGTCGGTTACTCTGGTTCTACTGCGGATATCCTCATTTCTAAGTTTATCACGCAGAGAAACCCCGAGCATAGCCCTCTCCATAGCTCGCTGTGCGACCTTGAGCTTCCTCATACGGCCAGCAGTGAAGGACCACGTCTCAGTTCCGTATGTCATCACTGGCAACACGCACTGGTTGTACAACTTAGTTTTGAGGTTTTCAGGTATGCCTGACGAGAAGATGGGTCGTAATCTCTCGAACGCTGCCCAGCCGAGTTGAATCCGTCGATTGACCTCTCGGTCGAAGTTGGACTTACCTAGTCGGACTATTTGTCCCAAGTAAACATATTCGTCAACAACTTCGAGCTTAGTGCTCCCAACAACTACCGGCATAGGTGTGACATGGACATTAAACATGATTTTTGTTTTGTCCATGTTCATCTTGAGACCTATCCGTTGGGAGAAACTATTGAGGTCATTAAACATAGTGCTTAGGTCCTCCAGCGATTCTGCCATAAGGACTATATCGTCGGCAAATCGAAGGTGAGTGATGTACTCGCCATTGATGTTAATACCGTATTCTTTCCAGTCCAGTAGCTTGAAAACGTCTTCCAATGCAGCGGTGAAGAGTTTCGGGGATATTACGTCACCCTGTCTTACACCTCTCTGCAGTTGGATAGGTTTCGTACTCTGGTTCTGTACTCGGATAGCCATCGTAGCCCTACTGTACAAACACTTCAGCACCTCGATATACCGACAGTCCACTTGGCACCGCTGAAGGGACTGCAGCACCGCCCAAATTTCGACGGAATCAAAGGCTTTCTCATAGTCCACATACGCAAGGAAAAGTGGCAGATTTTACTCGTCGGTCTTCTGTACAATTTGCCGAAGGGTATGTATGTGGTCTATGGTGCTAAAGCCTTTTCGGAAACCGGCTTGTTCGGGAGGCTGGAAGTCGTCGAGTCTGCATGCGAGACGATTCGTAATGACTCTCGAAAACAGCACGTAGACGCGGCTCAGAAGGGAAATCGGTCTGTAGTTCTTCAAGAGAGCGTTGTCGCCTTTCTTGAAGAACAAGACCACCGCACTTCTGCTCCACGCCTCCGGTGTAATGCCACCATGGAGGTCGGAATTAAAGAGCTTCTGAAGGACTTCAAGTACGGGTTTTCCACCCGCTTTCAGAAGCCCGCTGTAATTCCATCCTCGCCTGGGGCCTTGCCGTTTTTAAGGTGCTGGAGAGCCATTCTAATCTCGCTCAGACTGACGTCCGGGATATCATCGGAATAGTGTCGGATAAGTCTTGCTCTTGGATCGTTACTCACACTTGCGTGTGGCTCCAACGATGACGTGTACAGCTGCCCATAGAACCTCTCAATCTCACTCAAAATCTCAGGTGTCCCGGAAACGATGCTGCCACAATCGGTCTTCAGCTTCGACAGTTGGCTCTTTCTGGCAGACAGATCTCTGGCAAAGACTTTGGAGCCCTGGTTCCGCTCGATCGCTTCTTTAATACGAGCTGTATTGAAGTTGCGCAAGTCCCGCCGCATGCATTTGGAGATCTGTCTGTTCAGTTGCCTGTATACTGTCAACTCTGCTGAAGACTGCAGCTTCATCTCCCGTCTAACAACCATGAGATTAAGTGTGATCGGAGATTTTGTGTTCTTCTGCGACGGGTCTTACAGAACTTAGCTCCGACCGCATGGACAGTTTCCACAAGCTTCTCATTCATATCGTCCACTTCATTGCAAACTTCTAGGCACTGAAAACGATTTTGCAATTCGAGCTGAAAGTTTTCGGGACTTTGGATTAGAGCACGAGGGGGACGGAGCGGTGACTTCATTAGACGTGACCTCTCCAACTTAACGTTTAGGTTCAGTGTGCCTCTCACCATTCGGTGGTCGCTGCCAGTTTTCATCCTCGCGATCACTGAGACATCACTGAACAGTTGTCGTCTGGTTGTCATAATGAAGTCAATCTCATTTTTTGTCAAACCGTCGGGGCTCGACCAGGTCCACTTCCTGTGGGGCCGCTTTTGGAAGACAGAGTTCATCATAAAGAGTCCCTCTTTCTCTATAAAGTCGGCCAGCTGCTGGCCCCTTGGGTTCCGTTGCCCTATTCCGAATTTCCCTACTTTCAGCTCACCGCTCTCTCTTGTGCCTAGTTTTGCGTTGAAGTCTCCCATTAACACCGTATAGTGGGTTTTGGAGGAATGCATGGCTCTAGAGATATCCTAATACATTTCCTCCACCTCCTCATCGGGGTGTGCCGAGGTTGGTGCGTAGACCTGTATGACCTTCAGCGAATACCGTTTGGTGATTCTGAGTATAAGGTACGCAACCCTCGTCGACACACTCCCGATCTTTACAATGTTGTTGACGAGAGACTTGTGGACGATAAATCCGACACCTCCTTGGGACAGATGGTCGCCCTCCCGGTGATAGAATAAGTTGCCGGAATCGAGGATTACCGTGTCCTCCCCCTCTCTTCGGACCTCGGATAGTCCTATTATATTCCAGCGTAACTTATCTATCTCTTCTTCCAGCTCCAGGATCTTCTCGTCAGTTCTCAGGGTGCGTGCGTTATATGTTGCCAGGTCGAGTCGTCGTAGGTGGCAACCGAACCTCCACCGGAGATTCTTAGCACCCCCTGCCCCGCCGTTACCATGGTCGCTACCGTAGCCAGGAATAGCGGGGCCGCCGGGGACTGGGGGCCGTTTATTTGTGTCGTCGCTCATGGGGGGTATATTGCCATAGTTGCCACGCTTGGCGAGCGGGTTGGCAACCGCAGTTTTTTATTGTTTTGGCTTTTATCAGAAAGATGCTGCTGCCCATCTTCTGTATCAGTTTCCCTTTGTCGCCTCTTACGACACCCACGGGAAGATATGGGGTAGTGGGTATTCTTACCCGCCACTACACGGGAATTTTATTAAATAGACGCTAAGACCGCGCTTGTCTTGGAGAATTTTCCTGCTAAAGGTAACCTCACATATAACTTATCGTATGAATCACAGACCAACTAAGAATGATAGAGGGAGCAATGTATATTTCAATTAACGCCTATACCAAGCAATAACCATGCCCAACTAATTGTAAATCAAGCCAAACTCGTACTCAAATTATTGTAAACCAAGCAAGAACCATGATCAACTTATTGTAAGCCAAACAAAAACCATGCTAAACTTGTTATGCATGGTATTTGGTTTGTTTGCACGCATAAATATGCCCCTAAAATCATTTGCTACCAACAAAAAGGTTTTAGATGTATTTGTGTGATTTATGAAATAAAAGAAACTTCCATTACAGTCTATAAAATCTACTGCTGAATATAGCCCTCACCTACAAATTGCATCATAGGGAGGATTTTGCAATACTTGCCACGCTTGGCAGTCGGGTTGACAACAGTATTTTTTTATTATTTTGAATTGTTATCAGGAAGATTCTGATGTCCATCTGCTGTAAGAGTTGCCCCCCGTCGCCTCTATAGACACCCGCGAAACGATATGGTGTAGTGGATATTCTTACACCGCCACTACACGGTGAAGAAACACCAAGAACAAAATAAACTTGCACAGTGTAATGTTGTCCCATTTACTTGTGTACAAATATGATTTACTTCACACCACGTACATATTTTCCTACAGTTGTACAAATATTTTCCTACAGCTGGAGAAATTTCCAAAAATCCACTCTTCTGCAAAAAAAATACTGTGAATGCAATGAACTATCCTTTATAATCCGTTTTTATTTAAGATAGTAAACACAATAAAGGGTAAAGAAATAGAGGCTGTTTCTAATTTATAAATTGTATACACAAAATAATAACAAGACCTTATTAATTTATCAGAAAATTGATTTTTAGGATATTCACTTTCAATGGGTAATGGAAAGCAAAAAAATTTGCAAAATCTAAAAGTGCACACCTCGATGCCCCATTCGATTTTTAATTGAGGATCAATGTAGGTGTCTTACGGCCGCATTCTATATAAAAAAAATTAAAGAAATATTCTTTAATTTTGTTTAAAAAAGTTATTGCCGACTTTGGTTGATATCTCGCAAACTAATGATAAATTAAAGATGTAAAATTTTTGGTTTATACTAATAACTTCTTACCGTACTTCCAATTTTTGCGATAATTTTATGTCAAACGTCAATAAAAAAAAAATTTTGGAAAATCCGAAAGTGCACACCTCGATGCCCCATTTATTTTAAATTGAGGAGCAATGTAGTGTCTTACGGCCATATTCTATATAAAAAAAAATTAAAGAAATATTCTTTAATTTTGTTTAAAAAAATTATTATGACTTTGGTTGATATCTCATAAAAGTAATGATAATTTAAAGATGTAAAATTTTTGGTTTATACTAATAACTTCTTACCGTACTTCCAATATTTCCGATAATTTTATGTCAAACGTCAATAAAAAAATTTTGGAAAATCCGAAAGTGCACGACTCATAATGCTCATATGATTGCGAAAAAAATATTTAAAAAAATTGTAGTTATATTCACCAAAGTACACCTTCAAATCACTTCTCAATTCCGGAGGAAAGGTGTCATCATAATTATCAAAACGAGCCGAAACTCGGCACTCCTATTTCTACTCGTCGAGGAGTTCCATTAGCAGTCACCGAAGTACATCTTCAGGTCACTTCTGAAGTTCGGAGGAAAGGTGTCATCATAACTATCAAAACGAGCCCAAACTCGGCACACCCAGTTCTTCTCGTCGAAGAGTTCCAGAAGCAGTCACCGAAGTACATCTTAAGGTCACTTCATCAAGTCCCGAGGTAGTCTTATCATAACTGACAAAACAAAACGAGCACAAACTCGGCACACCTAATTCTACTGGTCGAGGAGTTTCAGTATCATTAATTCAAGTACACCTTCAGGTCACTCTATCAAGTCCGGAGGTAAGGTCTCATTATAACTAACAAAATTATTCCAAGCTCGGCATATCTGTTACTACTCTTCGAGGAGTTCCAGTAGCATTCACCGAAGTACACCTTCAACTCCCTCCATCAAGTCTGGAGGTAAGTTTTCTACATAACTAACAAAACGAGCCCAAACTCGGCACATCTAGTTCAACTCGTCGAGGATTTCTAGTAGCAGATACCGAAGTATAACTTCAGGTCACTCCATAAAGTCCAAGATGTATTTAAGTATATTTTTATATAAATCTTACTTACTTTTAGTGAAACAAAATATTGTAATAAAAATCAGCACGAGCCGCTGCAAACAAGCGATACAGTATCCACTCACGACGGCGGCCGAGCCCAGAGTGAGGCAAAGTGTATATAGTAAAATAAATTATTACAAGACTACTCAAAACGCCGAAAATTTCGGGAATTTCCAACCGAAAAAAATTAATTATAACTAAACAAAACAAAATTAACAGCTATTTACAATCCATGGCTTCCCACATTATAGAAGAAGATATTAAAAAATAGATTGAGTTGAAAAATTGATATTTTTAAAATAGATTGAATTGAAAAATTAATATTTTCAAAACATTGGAATTTTTAGACCCTAGTAGAACATACCTACGCGCTTCGCGCTTAAGGCATGCAATTTCATTAATGCATTGGGGTCATCCAAAGGGAAAGTGCTTTAAAAGCTTTTGGTAATATAGCTTTGTTAATCAATTGCTTCAGTTCTTTGTAAGTATCATTAAATCACGTTTTTCTACATACATAACTCAATCTAAGAACAAATGAAAAATTTAACGTAGGTGCAGCAATTGAAAGAAAAAAAGGAAAGAAAATGGTGAAATGGATTACAGAAGTGATCATCGAAAAGAACCAGCTCAACATGATTCTGGAGATAGTGAAAAAAAATTACCAAGGTCGTTTCGTTAGGTCGTTCTCGAGATACCTATCTATCTATCTATCTGTTGTACACAGATAATTTATGAATCACGGACTAAAGGACATCCACAATATAATTTTTATCGCATTTTTTTTAAGAATACCTGTTGTTGAATTAAAAAAGAACACCAGGCTTGATCATTAGTGTTACTTCTTTATACTCATTTGCTTTTCATTACATATTAGTACGATGTAAAATAATAAACACGACTTAAAGTGAGTGAAACGAGTGATTTCGAAAATTCGACAGTAGAGCCCGCTTCGCATTCGAGGTGTGCAATAGAGTTATAGTATCAATATTAGAAGTATATCTCTGCATACGTATTCAATTTCCCTATTACTTTCAATTATTGCTTACTGCACAGTTAAAAAGTTAATAAGGTAATTTTAATACTTACAGCCGAGACATAAACGTCCGTGATATGAAATTAAAATCGGAGCGACGCCCGTACAAATCCGTTTAGAGTTGTTAATGTGGCGCCGCGTGGCCCGCGCTTCGCTGCCTTTACGGCTATTTAATAAATGCCCCTCTGTAATGCGACATTCCCTTACAAAATTTTGCTAAAAATTTTGATATTATATTTGAAAATTTGTATTTGAATGTATTTGCCATTTTTTTTATAGAATAAGGGTGACAAACTAGAACACAGTCCAACTGATGGTAAGTGGGTGCTGTGACCCACAGACATTTACATTTATCCGACCGGGGTAGGATCACGCTCTCACAGTATACCGGTGTAAAATAGCAGCTTAATGTTACTGTGTTTCTTTTAATAGTGAGTGTAGAGAACTGAAGACCTTTTTCTGAACACAAGACATTCCATCTTAGTCTTAAGGGATGAGAATGCATCTGCATATTGAATCTTAATTGAGGATAGACATAGATGTCCCCGTGTAGTGGCGAGTAAGAATACCTACTACCCCATATCTTGCCGTGGGTGTCGTAAGAGGCGACAGAGGTAAAATGAGGCAGAAGATGGGGAGCAGCATCTTTATGATAACAGCAAACAAAAATAAAATTTTAAATGCCGGCAACGCACCTGCTATTCCCCTGGTGTTACAGTTGTTCATGGGCGGCGGTAGTCACTTACCATCAGGTGAGCCGTATTTTTGCCCCCTCTCCTATAAAAAAATAAAAAATAAAATAAAAAAGAACTGCGGTTGCCAACCCGCTCGCCAAGCGTGGCAACTATGTCAATAATTGATGAATGAATAAAGTAACAAAGAGACGGCTCCAGTCCCCGGCAGCCACGCTATTCCTGGCTACGGTGGCGACCATGGTAACGGCGGGGAAGGGGGTACTAAGAATCTCTGGTGGAGGTTCGGTTGCCACCTAAGACGACTCTACCTGGTAACTTATAACGCACGCACCCTGAGGACTGACGAGAAGATCCTGGACCTGGAAGAAGAGATGAACAAGTTACGTGAAATATTAAAGGATTATTCGAGGTGCGAAGAGAGGGGGAGGACACGGTAATCCTCAAATCCGGCAACTTGTTCTATCACCGGGAGGGCAACCATCTGTCCCAAGGAGGGGTCGGATTTATCGTCCCCAAGTCTCTCGTTAACAACGTTGTAAAGATTGGGAGTATGTCGAAGAGCGTTAAGTACCTTATACTCAGAATCACCAAACGGTATTCGCTGAAGGTCATACAGGTTTACGCAGCAACCTCAGCACATCCCGATGAGGAGGTAGAGGAAATGTATGAACTATACGGTGTTATTGGGAGACTTCAATTCGAAACTAGGCACAAGAGAGAACGGTGAGCTGAAATTTGGAATAGGGTTACGGAACTCAAAGGGCCAGCAGCTGGCCGACTTCATGTCTTTATTCCCAAAGCGGCCCTTCAGGAAGTGGACCTGGTCGAGCCCCGACGGTTCGACGAAAAATGAGATTGACATCATTATGACGACTAGACGGCAACTGTTCAGTGACGTCTCAGTGATCACTAGGGTAAAACCAGAAGCGATCACCGAATGTTTAGAGCCACACTGAACCTAAGCTTTAAGTTGTAAAGGTCTCGTCTAATGAAGTCAACGCTCCGTTCCTATGGTGCTTTAATCCAAAGTACCGAAACCTACAAAGCTTAGAAGACTGCAATGCAGTGGACGATATGAATGACAAGCTCGTGAAAACTGTCCTAGCGGTCGGAGCATTAAAGTTCTGTAAGACCCATCGCAGAAGAACACAAAAACTCTCCGATCATACTCTTAATCTCTGTTAGACGGGAGATGAAGCTGCAGTCTTCAGCAGAACAGACAGATCTCCAAATGCATGCAGTGGGACTTGCGCAACTTCAATACAGCTCGATCTGTCTGCCAGAAAGAGCCAACTGTTGAAGCTGAAGACCGAATGTGGAAGCATCGATTCCGGGACACCTGAGATTTTGAGTGAGATTGAGAGAATCTCTGGACAGCTGTACACATCATCGTTGCAGCCACACGCAAGTGTGAGTAACGATCCAAGAGCTTATCCGACACTATTCCGATGATATTCCAGATGTGTCACTTTGATTAGAATGGCTCTCAAGCACATTAGAAACGGCAAGTCCCCGAGCGAGGTTGGAATTACGGCAGAGCTTTTGAAAGCGGGTGGAAAACCGGTACTTGAAGTCCTTCAGAAGCTCTTTAATTCCGTCCTCTATAGTGGTACTACACCGGAGGCGTGGAGTAGAAGTGCGGTGGTCTTGTTCTTCAAGAAAGGCGACAACGCGCTCTTGAAGAACTACAGACCTATTTTCTTTCTGAGCCGTGTCTATGTACTGTTTTCTAAAGACATTACGAATCGTCTCAATCACAGAGTCGACGACTTCCAGCCTCCCGAACAAGCCGGTTTCCGAAAGGCTTTAGCACCATAGACCACATACACACCTTTCGGCAAATTGTACAAAAGACCAAAGAGAACAATCTGCCACTATTATACCACCACTTGCGTATGTGGACTATGAAAAGCCTTAGATTCCGTCGAAATTGGGCGGTGCTGCAGTCCCTTCAGCGGTGCCAAGTTGACTGTCGGTATATCGAAGTGCTGAAGTGTTTGTACAGTAGGGCTAAGATGGCTACCGAGTACAGAACCAGAGTATGAAACTTATCCAACTGCAGAGAATTGTAAGACCGGGTGATGTTATATCCCCAAAACTCTTCACCGCTGCATTGGAAGACGTTTTCAAGCTTCTGGACTGAAAATAATACGGTATTAACATCAATGGCGAGTTCATCACTCACCTTCAATGTGCCGACGATATAGTCCTTATAGTAGAATCCCGACCTAAGCACTATGCTCAATGACCTCATTAGTGTCTCCCAACGGATAGGTCTTAAGATGAACAAAACAAAACAAAGATCATGTTTAATTTCCACTACCGGAATAGGTGTGCTATGCCGGTAGTAATTGGAAGCACTAAGCTCGAAGTTGTTGAATAATATGTTTACCTGAAACAAATAGTCCGACTAGGTAAGTTCAACTTCAAAGAGAGGTCAATTGACAGATTCAACTCGGCTGGGCCGTGTTCGGGAAATTAC
Organism: Parnassius orleans; assembly: GCA_029286625.1. Lineage (NCBI taxonomy): Eukaryota > Metazoa > Arthropoda > Insecta > Lepidoptera > Papilionidae > Parnassius > Parnassius orleans. The sequence goes on from JAGSMP010000223.1 coordinate 101,314, forward strand.
GACTCATCTTCTCGTCAGGTATACCACAAAACTTGAAAATGAGAATGTACAACCAGTCCGTATTTACAGTGATGACCTATGGATCTGAGACTTGTTTTTTTACTGCTGGCCGCATGAGGGAGCTATGCAGAGCGGTATACTCGGGGTTTTTCAGCATGATAGATTTAAAAAAGAAGATATTCGTAGTAGAACAAGAGCAACCGACATAGCCCAACGTATTAGTAAGCTGAAGTGGCAATGGGCCGGCCATATAGCTCGAAGAACCTACAACCGATGGGGAAGAAAGGTTCTTCAGTGCCTCGTACCGGCAGGTGAAGTGTAGGGCATCCCCCCACTGTATGGAAAGACGACCTGTTAAGACATGCAGGAAGTCGATGGATGCAAGTGGCTCAGGACCGTGCTTTGTGGTATTCCTTGGGGAGGTCTATGTTCAGCAGTGGACTTGTGAAGGGCTGTAATGATGATGTAATGATGATAGATGTCTATGGACCACAACATTCACTTACTATCAAGTGGGCTGTCTGCTCGTTTTTCACCCTTATTCTATAAAAAAAAGTATTATTGGAATGCACCGACCGCCTTCAGTTACTGGGGATTGAAGTTTCCTCGACTTTTACAAGGGACAACGTAAGTAACCGACATAGCCCAATGCAATGGATCAGTAAGCTGAAGTGGCAATAGGCCAGACATGTACTAAAAACCAGAAGCCGATAGGGAAGAAAGGTTCTCAAGTGTTAGCTTCGTAGCCGTCAGCGAAATTTAGGATGGCCCACCGCTAAATCGAGTGACGACTTGTTAAGAGATGAAGGTATTCGATGGATGCAGGTGGCTCTAGACCGTGCATTGTGACATTTCTTGGGGAATCCTAAGACCTATTTTCAGCTGTGAACTTGTGAAGGTCTGTTATGGTAATGATGATGATGATGATGATGATAATGATATTTTTCATTAACTTTGGTAAATGAAGCACAAGTTATATTATTACATACCAACTCCAAATAAGGACTAGATTATATTATATTAGACGCATATGTATGCTAAACCCATTAAATTAATAAATATGCTATACTAATAAATGAGACCCAAAGAAATAAAAAAGACACCACAAATTGCAATCTCTTAGTTACTTTTATTAATGAAAAATAATGATGAAAGAGGCCTTTTGGACTAGGAAAAAACATAAATTGTTAACGACATGTCACCAAAATGTAGAAGATTGTCAATTTAATAAATGGATATCATCAATTTATTCTTTAAAGCTGGGGAAATATAAATAATTGTCTTTAAAAAATATAACTTTGCTTATCAGAACGCATATCTTATTATTGAACGCATCCGTTATTATTTACGTTCCTAAATAAAGAGTATAATATAACTATAGACTTAGAATATTACGCGAGTATATTCTAAATCTATGAATATAACAACTTTCTTCTAGATAAAATCTTAGGTACCACAGAGTATATAATCTTATAAAAATAACTCTGTGATATAATCACTCGTTGTATCCATACTTTTTCTAAAGTCTAAATCGATTTTATTTCTGAATCAAAATTAAATTCTAGACAATGGCAACCGTATGAAGTTATTTTAATTATTGAACTAAGAAAAACCTTTAATTTTAAAATGATAATAAACATAACTTCAAAAAACATATTGCATAATTACTAGATTTTCCGTACTTTTAAAAATATAGTGAATGCCGTACTTCGTTATATTTTAAATAGACAAATGAAACGATATAATATGTTTCAACGAGTAACTTTATATTAGATTTTACTAGTCTAAGCATGTTGGGAGAGTGGCTATTTTTCTTTAATATTAATTTTTTTTAATGTGCAACCCTTGAAGTAGAAGGTGTTTTAATTTTATCGTAAAAATAAATATAATTTACATTAAATTATTCCTATTATGTTTGCGCGACTGTATCTTAATAGAGAACAAATAAAGGGTACGATGAAAGCATAATCCCTGAGTAATTTTAATGAGGAAAGGTCAACCTTTTTGTTTCGTGGCTTATCTTTTCTAATTTATCTTATAAATTTTCTTTAAATTAACAACTTGTTATTTTAAATAAATGTACATATAATATAATATAGATGACGCTTTCAATAAATGGATGCCTGTTTGCACATTCTCAAAAATAAACTATGAATATTATATAATAGAATATTAAGTTTTATTCAAAGATTATAAATGATTCTTATTAAAATTAATTTAGTACTTTGACTGCTGGTTCAGTGGTCAGTAGGTATAATGTCCAGTGGGGAACTTAAGAATGCTATTGTTATCTGTGATTGTTACATATTTCCTATTTATGAATCATTATAAGTAATAATTGTATATTTATCGTCTTTGATTCATGTTTTCCCGTTTTGATTATCAAATATAAATTAGATTAGTCATTGCTTTCATAATAATTATCATAATATAGTTATATAAATATCTTAAAGTTCTTTTAAATTTAGAATTTGAGATATTTATAAGAAATATTTAAGTATTTTAATTTCTTAACATTTGTAGTTAATTAACTTTTCAGTAATATTTCTAACAGTGTTTTACTTATTTTCTTCATATTGAAGTATTTGGATTGTATGACTCTTATATATTCAAGGTTACTAAGTTCAGTTTTGACTGGTTGTAGGGATAGGCTACCACCATTGTGCGATTTTATTTAAACCATTGCAATGTTATATTTGTGTTGTAAACTTGTAATGCTAACCAGTAAAAGAAATCATATCAGTGATTAAGATTATTACTACCCTTCATGCAATTCCTGTAATCTATACATACAGGGTTATTTTCAGAATAAGTAATACAAACGAATGGTGAAGAAAAAAATAAAAAAAAAATCTCAAACACTCTGTCCTTTTTATCTTTTAAATTCAGAATGCGTGGTACTTCATTAATTTAACCGATTCTCATTCATAAATATCTAACGCCCACTTTTTTACTACGCATGCACACATTCGTAAGGGTCGCTCGGTCGGCAAAAACATTGTGAATTGAATAGCATACAGAGGTGCACGCGTACGCATACTCGTAGTTGTTGCCCATACATCACATTTAGTTTGGAATCATTTCAAATAAAAGTAAAAGCCTTATTTACTCGTATTTTCAAAAACTACAATAACAGTATATCATTTATTATATATTTGAGTTAAAAATAAAATTTGGATACTCTTTCGCTGGAGACCACTACTGAAATTGTTTCGGTTGTAATTTTAAATGCTAATTTATTGCAAGCTTGAAAGATAAGACAATATTCGGAGAAATCTGAGCAAGTTTTTAATAAAATGTGAGTGACCCATAACATAACTGGTGGTTAAATAGCTACTGCATTCCATATGCATTTAAACAGACAACGAACAAAGAAGGTTGCAGATGCGTTGTAACCTAGATTACATAATTTAACTCCCTCAAACCGAATATCGTTCGATACCGTAATTTTATGCCTTCAAGCTTGCCAGTGATACTTAATTTCTAAAAACGGACTTTTAGGTAGAATAGGTATATATATATAATACCTAGTGTGTTTAGATATGTACTGGGGTTTCCTTGTGATATTTTAGGTTACCGTTGAGCACGGGGTTAAAAAGTAATAGATATAGAAACTTTTTATTTAATACAGACTGTAAATAATACTTATTGAAAATCACTCTTATATAATTTACCACTATTTCGAAAAATACCTACGTCCTGGGAAAACCAGCAAAAAGCCCAGCTGAACATTTACAAAAATATCAGTTTACAATCATAAAGCCGCGTATCCACCAAAAATGTTGACAACATTTATGTTTCCAACTGTTTACAACTCAACAAAAGTTACCAAAAATTGTTTCCGATGTTTCCGCACCGAATTGAAACATATCGCCAACAATTTGAGAAACATTTTTGTTGACAACTTGCTGTCTCCACCAAAGTTTTGTTGGCAACAATATGTCTTCAAGTGACGATATTATGCAGGTAGCCGCATTATTTATAATTGTATGCAAAAAGAAACCACCAGTAGTTTTGGAGTTATCCTTAATAATGCGTATTAATATTGAAGTCGGTTATAGGCAAAATTATATATTTCATTAGTTGTCTCTCTTTCTCTCTTTTTAAAAAACGTTACCTCCACACTAGGATTTTCTCCTGTATCGCAAGGACAGTTTACTTGCATAGAACAGACCTAGAACAATTATTTGTAGGCCATATAAATACTTGTTCCGATCGGGATTCGAACCCGTGGCCCTTAGCGCTGCAACTCATTACTAAACCACTGCGCCACGGAGCCGTCACTTGTCTGTTTCACATTTTTTGCTATTTGTGTGTAAATATGCGACACGCGACTGCATTATTAATGAGAGTGGCAATGAGAAGTATTAAACTAATAACCAGTGTATGCTGATCTTGCATTAGTAGGCAGTCACTAGTACTGGGAGGTCTACTTACACTGAATAATTTTTTAAGGTCATTGGCATTATACGCGAAAAAATCGAAAAATCAAATAACAAATCTGTAACTATGGCGTCAGTAACTAAGTACCTAATTATCTAGATCTACCTATAAATAATAATATAATTTTGACTACACACATCCCATAATATATTTTGTGAACGACATAAATTAATTAATGTGTCGATTAACTCGTTCGTCCACGTGACAGACATGTTGCCGAAAAATGTTTCCAACAAGCGTCTCCTCAGAGGGAACAAATGTTTGCAACAAGCGTATTCCTTTGATGTTGCCGCCGAAAATGGAAACACGGTTCCCGACATTGTATACAAGTTTTGTTGCCAACACTAGGTAATTACAGAAACAATTGTCACCAACACGTGTTGACAACACAAAAGTTGGTAACAAAACTTTGGTGGAGACGCGGCTTTAAACTGACACAATAATTAACAACACAAAACAAATTAGGGATAGCTTGGTAGCGATCACCTCATTCCCAGGGGTTATTACCATCGATAAATTTCGTAATATTATAATAACTCTTTATGTACAATAGTATATAAGCCGTGGTAGCTCAGGGGCTGAGCGCTCGCTGTAAATTTCACTATACGCGAGCAACCCGGGTTCGATCCCCGCCGGCACCAATGAAATTGTCAATTGCAATTTTAAGTACTGATTTACCACGTGCTCGGTTTGAGGGCATTTCCTTGCCCTCAAACTCTCTCAGAACTGAGAGGAGGCCTGTACCCAGCAGTGGGACGTATATAGGCTGTAACTTTAACTTTTTAATTTTTATACAATACTTGTTTACTAAAATTTTTAAACTTGGCCGAAGTCAGATTTTGTATATTTTCTGGGATTTTGTTGTAAAAGCGTTTACATTGCCCCAATAATGAATTACTGACTCTATGGAGTCTACTAGTGTACTAAGTTTACTAAGTGTACTAAGTGGTACTACTAAATTAAATTGTAATAAACGATTCGGCACCCTTCTAACAATACTTCTGTATATAAATTTTATTATCCAGCATTAAATTCGGCGGTAAGATTAATGTCAATCCCGTCATCATTGGCTTGCTATTTATTTCCTAAAGCTCAGCCGTTTTCCTTTTCAGATCTGTAAAAAAGGCAGCTTAATTTATCGTCTTCTTCTTCATCATTTGTCAAGTGACTTGCGGATAAAAAATATAATAAACTTTTTATAATCATGAATTTACTAAAATGAATTTCATAGCTTTAGAATAAACTAAATTTAGATATTTTTAAATTATTTAAGACCATACTAGAGAGGATTTTACTGAAGCATCTTATTATATGTTTTTTTTTTCGAGTTTATTAGTTGCTCAGAAGTAAACTAAAATTCAATTCTTTCTTAATCATTGTCTGTTAATGCAACTGATCAATAATCTGAAGCAAGTAATTAGCCTAATGGCAGGGCGCGGACCGCGAACTCGAAAGGTCGTGGGTTCGAATCCGCCATTCGACTACTGTCGTGAACCACTTCTAACACAAGCATTTTAAGCTTACCAGAAGTGGTTAAATGGAATATTAGTAATGTTTAATAGCATTACTAGTTTAAAAAAAAAAAAAGTAATTGCAGCTTAAAAGTTTGCTAATGTACATACATTAAAAATAGTCTAGAGTGAAATGTGAACCTCTTTCCAAGAAGAAAGCAATAGTCGTAATCGCGTTGCTTTCCAACCTGACAAAATAACGTTAACAAAATTAAAAACTTAAAATTTGAAATGGAATGTTTTATGTTTTCTTATATTTTTTATTCCTTAGCTTTAATTTTTGGCTTAAAAGTATTTAAAATATATTTATTTGACTATGCCACTGCATCGTGGAGCTATAATTTCGTGTTAAGTGCGTGGAAAGTGGTATCTATTGGAGGCCATGGATCTTCCTGGTATTTCCCATGGTTGCCATAGTTGAATGGTTCTCACAACATCCAACAATATAGTTGTTTATTTTATGAGGTATCTAAAATAAACAAATAACGATATAGAAATATTCTTTAAAATGTTTCAGAATTGTGTTTCCCACAAAGTTTTCTAAGATATCTTCTACTTCGAAACAAAAATCTCGCGGGACATGGGGATTTCTCGTGGATTGCAGTTAAAGTGTTTGAGAAATGGTTTAATAGTTTCGCTGAGTGTTTTTAAATTTCTCTGTAAGTGCGATTGCACAGCGGACAAATTTGTATCAGTTATTGTAGAATGTTTTCTAAGCACTTATTTTATTGGCAATATTTTATAACTGACTTCAAAAAATAAGACTATCAATTCCAGTGTATTAAAACTTTTTTACTTTATGAACTTTTTTATAAATGCTACACGGTATCTACGAAATTTTTTACCAAAAGCTTGTACTTACAGCAAGAATGAGTCAGCTCGACCGAGAAAGGACCACGATCATACGGTACACCAGCGTATAGTAGCTCATTACAGTGTTTCGTATGGTGAGTGTCGAGAACCGAATACAATTTGAAAACGAGGCACTGTATCTTAGTCATCAGGGTTGACAATACGTCTGTCTACATTTTAATTCTTAATCGAAGATGATGCAGGCGTCCATTCGCCACAACATCCACTTAGCATATTTTTTTTAAATACAAAACATTTTTTATAAAATAAGGGTGACTTATTTCATAAAAAATGTTTTGATATTAACTAGTAGCTCGTATTTCCTAAGTTGGTATTTGCTAATACCGCAAGATAGGGAGAAATAGAACAAGTGCGTTAAGTGTTAAGCCAGTTACATCATTGTGGTGTCATAAGACACAGATAAGTTAGCCGGGGTGTTCAAAAGTTTCAAAAGTATCAAATAGTGGACGCAAGTCATCGATAAGCTTTCTTACCGTACGCAATGCATGGTATGGACTGGAAGTTAAACCGAAGCATACGATGAAGAATATGAAGAATACGATACGATTGAAGTGGTACAACACAAGTGGGTCTTGTGGACGAAAGCGGTATAGGAAGCATTGATAACGAAGATCAGAATCGCGAAAAATTATCTGCAGGAATTGCTGCCGACAGTCGGCTGTCATAGCGACTGGATGTAGGCGGAAATTTAGAATTATATTGAACAAATCGCCTTGCAAATTTGGTCCTGAATCATTTAATGCTCGCCCAGTGCGTAAGACTCCATGATGCGGGATTACATAGATTGGAGCGGGGTCACGAGAGTCGTACGGTGGTGCGGGAGAGATATAATTTTTGACTAAATATTCCTTTATGACATCATCGTATGCTAACCTTAGTATAGGTGAGGCTTGAAGTTTTCTTTCTAAGCACATGAATCGTCGTCGAGTGGTCTTGTAAGAATATCCGAGAGAATAAACGTTATTTTTAAAAGGTAGCCACTATCAGGATCGCGGGTTGTCGTCGACTTATAAAACTCTTCACATTCAATGTCTGAAGTACACTGAATGGGCAGTGCCGAGGGAGGCTGTTCTAGCTCCCAAAATCGTTGCACTAATTTATCAATGGCGGGAGACTCTAGAATTGTGCAACACGTTAATGACTGATTAGTTAGAAGTGTCGGTACTGAACCCATAATAACGTAACCAAACATCGTGTTCAAAGCTGAGGGCCCAGACAAGTCGTTAGAGTGAATTACGTCAGGAAACAATAAGTGTAATAAGACTGATTTGTCTAACACAGCGGTGGGCATACGATCGGTGGTTACAGTACCGATTCTCCGCGCGGATAAAGGAAATGCTACAGTAATAATGGACACGTCAGAGTATAATTTCAAAATACAACAACTTTTATCGGATGAAAGTACATACAAAAAGGTCAAAATAGACCCTACAACTAATACACTTAAAACAACTACTGATTTAATAAAGAAATACTCCGAAAAATTAGATCTTGACGTGAATTCGACAATACAATCATGTGCCAAACCACCGAGGTTGTATGGGTTACCGAAAATACACAAACCAAACGCTCCACTACCTCCCATAGTGAGCCAGATCGATTCACCAACTTGTAAGTTGGCTCAACACTTGGCAAAAATACTATCACCACTGAGAGGACATACCAGAGCACACAAAGGATTCATACCATTTTGTTGGTGAGATAAAAGACCTGAACTCTGACAATAAAACTATGGTCAGTTTTGATGTTCAGTCACTATTCACATGCTTACCTATTGAAGACTGCATCTCAATTGTAACTAGGAAGCTAGAAAATAACAACATGCCTACAGAATAGGCAGTATTACTTAAACACTGCCTCACATCTGGCTATCTATTGTGGAAGGAATAGTTCTACAAGCAAGTAGACGGTGTGGCGATGGGCGTAAGCCCAAAGGCAACTTTATCTCCGTAGTCGCCGACATATTCATGGAGGACTTTGAGGAGAAAGCCCTTCTTACTGCTCCTGTCAATCCAAGATTCTACAAGCGGTACGTAGACGATACTTTCACAATTTTACCATCTGACAAAGTAACTGTATTTTTAAACCACCTTAATTCCATAAACTCTAAAATACAGTTAAAATGGAGTTAGAGGCAAACAATTCTTTAGCTTTCCTAGATGTTTTAGTCATCCGAAATCCTGATAACACTATTGGTCACACTGTGTATAGGAAAAAGACTCATACCAACCGCTATTTAAATGGTGAATCGCACCATCATCCATCACAGTTAGCTACCGTGGGAAAATCTTTGTTTCAGAGAGCACGAGGGATCTGTGACAGAAAACATCTGGCCGCCGAGCTTCAGCCCGTCGAGCAAGTACTGTGCAACCCATGTGCTGTAAAGCACCCGAAACGTCGGAATTAAAAGTTAAAATTAAACGCGATGTAATCCGTAAAATTAGTTTCATTAATGAATAGTCTATAATTGTAATTAAAAGTTGATGACGTAATGTCATACAACAAAAGGGATTAAAATAAAGACAAATATTTTACAATTATAGTTTTATACATACATACATACATACATATAATCACGCCTCTTTCCGTAGGAGTAGGCAGAGACCACTTCTTTCCTTACATACTTGTTTCCTTCGTCCACTTTCATTATTCCCTTCATGCATGCTCTTCGGTTTAGGGTACTCTTGACCTGGCCTTTTTCAAGACGTCCCTGATTTGGTCTAGAAACGTCACCTAGGTCTACCCTTCCAACACTTTCATTCACACTCGCCTTATATACTTTTTCGTCAATCGTTCTTCATCCATTCTCTCGACATGGCCAAACCATCTCAGCATACCTTTCTCAATTTTTGTCACTACATCTTCTTTCAGTTATTATAGTTATTTATATAGTTATATATAGTTATTATAGTTTTCAGTTATTATATTATAGTTTTATAATAAGTATATATATTGATGTCACTTATTAGGGCCGATTTTACTATCCTAATAAGGGTGGAAGGTCAATCCGAGGTCGAGTGACGACACACTGTCATGTAACATGGAAGATTGAAATATAGATATTAATCTACAATTATAGTTTTCTAATGAATGTATTTGTCGCTTATTAGAGCCTATTTTAGTGTTCTAATAAGGGCGGGATATCAATAAATGTGAATAGGCACAAAGTAGCCAAACAAAATGTGGTTTATAATTATGATTACTGATACTTATTAGGGCTTATTTAGTCTCCTAACAAGGGCGGAAGTTCAAGGTCAATCCGGCGAGAAGTGACCACACAAAAATGGACGCGCCAGTAACGTGGATTTCTTCGATAAAGATTTGTGGACTGTATTGGTACATGCAACAAGCAGAGTAAGGAAAGTGGATGAGATAGGAATGCACGCACTAACCTTGTGAGGGACTGCCTCGCCTTCCTCCTGAGTATGAGCTAACACTGCAGGTCCGCTACATGGATCGGCGCACGCACTCTTAAATCAGTTCTAGGAAGTCACACACTCCTTAACTCTCGACTTATTGAAATCGCGGAAGGCGCGTCACATTCGCGAAATTACTAGGACTCGATATCCTGTGATAATAAATATTAAAGAGAAGATCGAAGGACGTAATGTCCCTCGCGCGGTTCCAATTATTAATCGATTGCATCTAATTGCCGCTGCGTGGCGCTTGCGTCGCCTTCAACGGCTGTACGTGCATATAGGAAGGATTAGGGAGGGAGGGGTTAAAGATATGTACCAAGTATTTTATTAGATTTATAAATTAAATTGTTAACTGGCGTTACCAAATAGTAATAAAAATAGAAACTTTTTTATTCAATATAGCTTATTAATAATACTTATTGAATGTCAGTCTTATGTTTCATTTACCACTGGTTGGTTAAATACCTCTGTCCTAAGAAGAACCAACATGAAACAAAGCGGAAATTTTTGTTTTAAAAACAAGATCGGTATGCAATCATTAAAGTTACACAATAATTAACAACAGAAATCAAATAACAAATAGCATGGTAGCAATCACCACATGCCTAGGGGTTATTATTATCTATAAATTCCTTAATGTTATAATAACCTTTTTATACAGTCTTTGTTCAATAAAGTTTTTAAACTTGGCGGAAGAACGACAAAGTGTTGCGCACCTTGATATGTCAGTGAGTTTCACCATTATTGATTATGTAACACTTCTACGGTGAATGTAAAATCTTTTGGATGACCAAAGATTTTATTTACAGCTACATTACAGCCCTTCACAAGTCCACTGCTAAACATAGGCCTCCCTCAAGGAATACCACAAAGCACGGCCCCAAGCCACCTGCTTCCATTGACTTCCTGCACTTCGCCTGCCGGTATTATATTGACTCGACAACCTTTTTTCCCATCGGTTGTCGGTTCTTTGAGCTGTATGCCCAGCCCATTGCCACTTCAGCTTACTAATCCGTTGGGCTATGTCGGTTACTCTGGTTCTACTGGGGATATCCTCGTGTTTAAGCCTATCACGCAGAAAAATCTTCCTCATACGGCCAGCAGTGAAGGACCACGTCTTAGATCCATAGGTCATCACTGGCAACACGCACTGGTTGAACAATCTTGCTTTGAGGTTTTGAGGTATGCCTGACGAGAAGACGTGTCGTAATCTCCCGAACGCTGCCCAGCCGAGTTGAATCCGTCGATTGACCTCTCGGTCGAAGTTGGACTTACGTAGTCGGACTATTTGTCCCAGGTAAACATGCTCGTCAACAACTTCGAGCTTAGTGATTCAAACAACTACTGGCATAGGGGTGACATGGACGTTACACATGACTTTTGTTTAATTACATAACAACTTACTTACAAAACAAACTTAAATTACATACAATTACAAAACAGTATATGGTTAAAATTTACAGAAACAAATTCCTTACTAGCTTAATTTTTACGACAGACCCCGTAATAAAATCGGTTATGTCGGCCTCTCAATATATTTACGAAAATTTAATGTATGTTCACTAAAAAATAGTTTTAATTAAAAAACATATACACTCTGATATCCCCAGACAAAATCACAAGCTACTCCAGTTTCTCGACTCCACAGTGTCAGTGATTTATTCATGGGCAATGTATGTTATAACAGAGTCATAGAAATTGAACAAGGTCTCTCTATTACAAAGCTTTAATTTTTATCAAAGAATGACTTTACAATAAGGGTTATTATAATATAAAAGATTACACAGTTGATAATAACCCCTGGTAATGAGGCGATCGCTTCCAAGCTGTTTCTTATATAAGGGTTGTAAAAGTTGTAATTTTTAAATAGATGAGCGATAAACGAGCATACAGTCCACCTGATGGTAAGTGGATATTGTGGCCTATAGACATCTACATTTATTCTCAATTAAGAATCAAATTGCAGATGCATTGTCACCCCTGAGAACTGAGATGGAATTCCTCGTTTTCAGTAAAAAGGGTCTTCGATTCTCTACACTAACCATACGAAACATAGCAGCAACAGAATGAAGCTGCTATTTTACCCTGGTATTCTGCGAGAGCGTGGTCCTACCAGCTTTTTAAATCAATACACTGTGTCGATAATTTTTTTATTGATAACAAAACTTATAAAAAATATTATATCGTCATTACTTTTATAAATTCATCTATTTCGTTTCTATACTTATGTGTAATTTATAAAAGTGAAATATTATTTAGGGACCCATTATCAGTGCGCTGCGGGATGTTTGCACATTATTGTGTGATGAGATGATATTTGTTAGAGTTGTGTAACATGACAGCGGGTTACTTTGCCCATTTTATAAATAGCAGCTTTATTTTTTAACAGAAATACAACGAGGAATTTCTACCACAAAAAATATGATGATGTTTGTGAACCTTTTGATATTCTTAAATAATACTTATGTACATTACATGCTTTGACAATGAGCCTACTACTACTAAGAAACGAGGAACTAGGTGGTAGGACTTCTTTCTATCTAGGAACCGTCTGGGTAGGTACTTCACTCTTACCTATTTCTGTCAAATATCAGTGCTTGTTCCACTGTGTTTCAGTCTGAATGGTATAGAGAGCCAGTACAATTACAGGCTGTGAGGCATTCCATCTTAGTCATTAGGGGTGGCAGCGCGTCTGTAGTTTTCTTTCCTTATAGTTGGCTGCAGGTGTCCATGAGCAGCAGTAGCCACTAACCATCAGTTGGACTGTAAGTTACTTTATCACTTCAGGTTTTAAAGACAAAATAAACTGTGGTATCTCAGTGTCTAAATGCTCGCCGTAAATTTAACAGTACGCGATTATCCGGGTTCGATACTCGCTGTCAGAAATGAAATTGTTCATAAAAATATATAAGTGCTTAATTACCACGGTATTGGCGGTGAAGGAAAACATTGTGAGTAACTGCATCTGTAAATAATGTAATATTTCGAGGAAATGTGAAGTCTACCAAAATACTTATTGCTTCATGGCCCTCTCAGAAATAAGGCTGTATACAGACTGTATCATGCGCTTTAAGAAATATTTTTAATCGATGAAAATTAAAGAGATTCGCGTGCATATTACACAATTTATAACTTACATAAGTAATTGAGCTTGTAATCAGCACCTTTATACATAAAGTAAAATGAAATTTGTATGAGCAGGGTATTAGTGAAAGAATAAATAAAATTGAGAAAAGAATTCCTCTTTATCACAACTCAACTCAACAACCTGAATATTTCTGAGGTCAGATTCAGGTTGTTGAAAAAGAAAAATCAATTAAAATAATGTACCTAGATTTACATACTTACTCTGCTCGAGTCCAGTCTGGAAATGTACGGTTATTTTAAAAGATATTGATAATAATCTTAAAATAGCTATAGAAAAAGTTCTAAATTTAACTTTAAATACAATAGCCTGGACTTAAGCTAATTTACCTATAAAATTTGGTGGTATTGGTGTGAGAAGTCTTTCTAGTGTTGCATTGCCTGCTTTCCTTGCTTCCGTGCATAGTTTCAGTGACCTATGTAACATAATTTTAAATAATAAAGTAGACCTGTGCTTTGCTACGGAGGCAGAGCAGACATGGCGAATGCTCTGTCCCAGCGAGAATGTTCTGCTGGAAGTTAACCAACAAAAACAGTGAGATATTCCGTTAGTACAAAGTATGCAGAAAGATTTGTTTCATAATTTCCATAGTAACCAAGATCAGACATGCCTTCTAGCTGTTTCGACTAAGGAATCTTGTCACTGGTTACACGCTTTACCATGAAGTAATCTCGGCACATTACTTAATGGGGAAAGCTTGCGTTTCGCCGTAGGAATCCGACTAGGAGCGGCGATTTGTCAACCCTATCAGTGCCCCTGTGCTAGCAGGGTCGACGAGTTTGGGCCCCACGGTCTTTCATGTAAGAAAAGTGAAAAGGCACGATACCACGGGTAGTAGAACTGTATGATAATTAAGTTATTAGATAAGGGAAATGCCACGGTAGTCATGGATACGTCAGATTATAATTTTAAATACAAGAACTTTGTCGGATTCAAGCACTTATAAAAGATTAAAACGACCCAACAAATAACACACTTAAAACAAATAGTGATCTCAAAGAAAACTCAGAAAAATTAAATCTGGACGTAAAATCGATAATACCTACATGCCAAACCACCGAAGTTGTATGGGTTATCAAAATACACAAGCCTAATGCTCCACTACGTCCCATAGTTAGCCAAATCGATTCACCAACTTACAGATTGGCTCAACAACTAGCGAAAATACTCTTATCGCTCAGGGACATACAAGAGCACATACAAAGGATTCCTACAAATTTGTCAGCGAGATTAAAGACCTTCATCTGGCAGACAATGAAACTATGGTCAGTTTTGATGTGCAGTCTCTGTTCACATGCTTACCTGTTGAAGACTGCATCTCGATTGTTACTAGAAGGCTGGAGGAAAACAATATGCCCGTAGAATATGCAGTATTACTCAGACACTGCCTTAGATCTGGCTACCTATTGTGGAAGGAAGAGTTCTACAAGCAAGTAGATGGTGTAGCGATGGGCTCACATTTATCTCCTATTGTCGCCGATATATTTATGGACGACTTTGAGGAGAAAGCTCTGCTTACTTCTCCTGTAAATCCAAGATTCTACAAGCGGTACGTAGACGACACTTTCACAATTCTACCTTTAGAAAAAGTAACTGCATTTTTAAACCATCTTAACTCCATAAATTCTAAAATTCATTTCATAATGGAGTTAGAGACAAACAACTGTTTAGCTTTTCTAGATGTGTTAGTAATTCGGAATCCTGATAACACCTTGAGCCACACTGTGTATAAAAAAGACCCATACAGATAGATATTTAAACGGTGACTCTCATCACCATCCTTCACAGTTAGCTACCGTGGGTAAATCTTTGTTTCAGAGAGCACGAGGGATCTGTGACAGTAAAACTTGGCCGCCGAGCTCCAACACGTCAAGCAAGTTTTGCACGACAATAAGCTGGGTCCCGCGCCTACGTCACAGTGAAAGAGTGAAGCCGGCCACAGTCGAGCGAGTGCCTAGCTTACTATATGTCAGAGGTGTCACTGACAAGATTGGCTACATCCTGAAGCGTGCTTCTATTATACAGGATCGCCCCGTCACTACATTAGATTTGATAGACCACAAACTCGCTAAAGAACACCGATTCCTGCCAAGGATGATTTATGAGGCTGTTGAAATCAAAAATATTCCTAATTTCAATAGAGAAGATGGCTGGGTGCTGCCATCTGCTTGGGATTCTATAATTAATAAAATTAAATCCCAACCCAAGCATACAACTGTAAGACTTCAAGATACTGTAAGTTCATACTACGTAGATCGGAACAAAAAGTAATAATTTTTAATCTGGAGGTAGCCGTGGTTAACTATGATATTGGGACGTCATACACCTCAGTCCCCCGTGAGGGTGCTGTTATACTGAAACGTCGGGAATATAAAATAAGTTAATATACGCGATAAAATCCGTAAATTTAGTTTTATTTAAATAAGTTATTAGTTTTAGTTTTTTTTTGTTATCGTTTTTAATATTGTACTTATTAACTAATAATAATTTATAAAAATTAAAATAACAGAAATTACTTTTTAAACTTTCTTGATATGGATTAATTTCGAACAAACTCCATGAAACATTCTTGCCCAATTGTAAATCTGACAAAGCTTTTAGTCAATTTCTGAAAAATACACATTAAATAATTTTCACGTTTAGTGGCGGTGTAAAATATCCACTAACTCAGATCGTTCCGTGGGTATTGCAAGAGGTGAAAGAGGGAAACAAAACAGGAAATGGGCAGCACACTGCTGACAGCAAAAAAACTGCGGTTGCCAACCCGCATGCCAAGCGTGGCAACTATCGTAAATATCGTCCATATTAGGCAATCTATGGAGGAGGATTAAGTTAAGTAATAGACTCTTAATACACAGAACACATTGAACGTCTGTAACGGATACGTTCATAATAAGTCTTAAAAAGAGCCTTCACCTGCATTGTTTTTACATAATTTAGGTGGTAACAAACTGTGAACAACTGTTGCGGAGCGCCTGCGACCGTACTACTAGGAATTTACCATCACTGAATGTGTTGTTTGAAGAAGAATCGTAGTGCATTATTTTTTTATTTCACCTACCATATGTCATTAGATATAATTTCATTGTATCTGTAAGGCGTCAACCGAATTACACGTTTTTAAAGTTCGAAGCTGTGCACGTCATTTTTCACCTGAGCTATCTTTCTCCAACATAAATTTGGTCCATCTCACGGATTTAAACCAGCGAGCTGAAGATTACACAATTATATATAAGAAGATTAAAAAGTTGGATTGGAGTTATTTATACGGAATCAACGCCATTATAAGAGGAGTGACTTGCATTATTGATGCAGGATTGAGCTATTTGCGTATATTTAACCCATTACTCAGGTAGTGTTTAGCTTTAAGAACTATACAATAAGGTCAGTACATTCGTAATATTATATTATTAGTTTTTGTACCTTTGAATATAATTAGTACTGGTTAATAAATCCAAACTATATTAATTGTTCCTAAGCTGAAACTTGGTGTGATTAATAATAGGTTTAAGTTACTCATTTCATGCCTTCATATTATACTGATTCCTTAGAATAGTTTGTGTTGTTAATTAATTATTGTTCTTATTTTCTGTAATTTTAGCCTATATTATTTCCTAAGAAAAAAGTTCTGATGAGTCCTTACTCATTTTGTATTCTATAATGAGATTCATCCTTTAAATTTATCTTTTCTTAGAATAGGTTTAATGACGCCATTTAATTAGTTATTTAGTTCAATCTAACCATTTTATTGTACGTAGTTATTGACGCGGCGCGGCGCGGCGGTTCAACGGTTATAATTTCTATTAGTAATTTGTTTTGTTTTTCTTTCTTTACCTACTCTATACTTTACCTATTCTATACTACCTACATGTTAATGTTAAAGTTTCTTTGTATATTATATTGAATGAGTAATTAAATTTAAGTTGATTTGGTTTAATTATACTTCAATGTTTATAATTAATATTGTATTACGTCGTTAGAAACATAAGATTGCCTATCTCATTGTAATATATTAGTAGGTAATTATAATTTTTAAAAGTTGTAACCGTATCAATTCCAGGCTTAAGCACGCGCTTCCAATAGTCACAAAATGGCGGAGGAAAGGGATTTAATAAAGAAAAGAGCTAGTTTTAAAAGTCGACTCACCGCATTCACTAATAATTTGAATGAATTGAATGATATTTTGAGTTTTTCTCAGACAAACAAATTGCAACTACGAATCGGTAAGATTGAATATTTGTGTAATCAATACGATGAGGTACAGTTACGGTTAGAATGTGTTGTCGAGGACATCAGCGCGCAGATTTCCGAAAGGAATGAATTTGAGACAAATTATTTTAGGGTTCTCGCTAAAGCTCAGGTCATACTGGCAAGTAACTAACATTTAATAAAAAATCAGATAATTGTTCTTCGAAAAATCAGAAGCCTGTTAAATTGCCAACTATTCAAATGCCTAAATTAAGTGGCTCATACGAAAAGTGGGTTGAGTTTCGCGACACATTTTCGAGTCGAGAGAGATATTATAAATAAATTTCATTATTTAAAGGCTTCTCTAGAGGGTCCGGCTGCAACTGTTATTCAATCAATGGAATTATCCGCTTTAAATTATCCCGTAGCATGGAAGCTCTTATGTGAGCGATTTGATCACAAAAGATTGGTCATACAAAATCATGTAACAGCATTATTTAATATTGAATCGATTACTAAGGAATCCTCCAATAGCTTAAAGACCATAATTGATCAGCTGAATAAAAACTTGCGTGCATTAGAGTCTTTAGGGCAATCTACGCAACATTGGGATACCTTACTTATTCACATTATTACACAGAAAATCGATGGCAAAACTTTTCGTGAATGGGAGGAATATAAAAGTCGATAAGATAGTGAAAAATCTATTACTTTAAAGGTTCTGATCGATTACTTGAGCAATCGTGCGGTAATGCTCGAAACGGTGGAAATGTCTCGTAATAATCAGTTAAAGCACCTAAATCCGTCATCTAGCGTTAAACATAAAGGTTAAGTGTCGGTAGTAAACACACACTTGGAGCCGAGTGAGGATAACGTTCACTTCATTCGTAAATCATCATGTCCTAAATGTCATGGTGATCACGGCCTTCAAGACTGTACTTAATCTTACCAAAGTACAAAGGCTAGAAATATTGCCCCAATTTAAAATTTGCTTCAATTGCTTTCGCCCCGGGCACTATGCCAATAATTGTAAGAAAAAAGGATGTAAGATATAAAAGCGTCGTCACATTTTATACGTGGTAGAGCCATGCTGCAGCTATATTAATAGTATAGTTGTAGCACGAATGGGTCGGCTCGACCGGGGAAGGACCACGCTCTCACAGAATACCAGCGTAAAATAGCAGCAATGCTGCTGTGTTTCGTATGGTGAGTGTAGAGAACCGGAGACCCTTTTACTGGAAAAGAGGCATTCTATCTTAATCCTCGGCTGACAACGCATCTGCATTTAAATTCGCAAACGAAGATAGATGTAGATGTCTATGAACCACAGCAACCACTTACCATCAGGTGGACTGTGTGCTCGTTTGTCACCCTTATTCTATATAAAAAAAACACATTAATTCATCTTTCAGATTTTAAAACTAAGGCTACTGTTAACAGTTCAGTTGCTCCCTAGTAATCAATTTCAGGAGGACTCGATATTATGACAATTAGCGTCGATTAGTGATAGCAACCGTTTACCGTGTAGTGGCGGTGTAAGTATATCCACTATCCCATATCATCCTGTGGATGTCGTAAGCGGTGACAGAGGCAAACAAATCAGGAAATGGGCAGCAGCGTCTTCCTAATAACGACTTAATAATAAAAAACTGCCGTTGTCAACCCGCTTGCCAAGCGTGGCACCTATGGCATCTATCGAGTTTTACTAAATTCAGGTAACAGAAGTTGTTATATGACAGAATATGTGTTCAGAAACTCAGCATTCCCTTTATAAATGTAAATGAATAAATATTTGGCAACAACGACCAGCAGTCGTCGTCGAGATTATTCCGTGTAATAATTAAATTAATAAATGAAAACTTTTCTTTAACACTTCTTTGCTACGTATTGCCGTTATTGTTAAGGTGCCATGCAACTTAATAGATGTATCGAGATTAAACATTCTAAAGAATAAACTAAGCAGACCCTTCTTTTTACATACCAACAAGTGTAAATATTATTATTGGTTCAGATATATTTTGGGAACTACTAGGAAGTCAACCCAAACGTTTAGAGCTAGATAACCCATCTCAAAATAAAGAATGGACTGCCTTATTCGCGTTTATAATGTCAGTTAGGGAAGGTCGATGCTTCTTATGATGATTTTTCTGATTATGACCTCCATAATTTATTGACGCGGTTCTGGCAAACGGGAAGAATTTAAATCTGAACTCTTAAATTTTAAATTAAATTTAAATTCTTGTTGCATGTTGTAAACAGGTTGATAACAGTTTCATTAATTTCGATCGGTTTTGTAATTTTCAAACATTAAACAAATTTTGATAGTAATGAGTTGCATCATGCTATAAATGTACTTATAAGAATAACTCAATCACAATCATTTCCGAAATATATATAATATTAAAATATTTAATGCAAAACTAAAAATTGTCTCCCAAATATTAGTTAAATTTTTTTTTATAGAATAACGGTGACAAATATGGTGTGGCCCATAGACATCTACATCTATCTTCGTTTGCGCATTTAAATGCAGATGCGTTGTCAGCCGTGAGGATTAAGATAGAATGCTTCTTTTCCAGTAAAAGGGTCTCCGGTTCTCTACACTCACCATACGAAACACAGCAGCATTAAGCGACTATTTTACGCTGGTATTCTGTGAGCGTGGTGCTCCCCGTCGAGCTGACCCATCGTGCTACAACTATACTATTAATATAGCTGCAGCATGGCTCTACCACGTATAAAATAGCAAATAATAAAAAGTTTATTAAAATTAAAAATTAAATTAAATTTAACGTATTGTTAGATAACTTCAATATAATGCATAACATACTGGCCTATTGGTGGTTGTAACTTAGCTAACTCTTGTTGTCATCAATGCCTACTCTGTAAACGCCTAAAGGGAAAAATAGTAACCCCTTTAATGGGAAACTCACCTCGATCATGACTTGTACCAGGTGGTTTTCCATTTGAAAAAGTAGGAGTCGACTATGCTGGCCCAATTTCATCTTTTAGCCGACAGGGCCGCGGATGTCGTATTGTTAAAGTGTATATTGCCGTTTTCGTATGTTTCACGACACAGGCAATACTTACATATCGAACTAGTGGGTGACTTAATAACTAATAATTTTATATCAGCTTTACAACGGTTTATGTCTCGTAGAGGAAAACTGACAGACATTTATTCTGATAACGGTACCTCATTCGTTGGAGCATATAATGAAATTGGTAAATTTTTGAAAAGTAATAGCTCTTCGTTGTCTGAGAATACCGCGAATGAGGATGTAGACTTTCACTTTATTCCTCCGTACACTCCGCATTTTGGGGGACTTTGGGAGGCGGGTGTGAAATCTATTAAGTTTCATTTGCAACGAGTAATGGGAAATTGTCAATTAACATATGAGGAGCTCAATACTGCGTTAGTCCAAATCGAGGCGGTTTTAAATTCAAGACCTCTAACGCCTCTGTCATCGGATCCCGACGACTTGCTCCCGCTGGGCACCTGGACACTTCATCATTGGACGGCCATTAACCGCGCTACCATTGTCTGATTGTGAAAACCATTCACCAAAGTATCTCGACCGCTTCCAGCGCACACAGCAATGTCGTCATCACTACTTGTTCTTGGACATGTTAGAGTAAAGAATAAATAAATGAGATTCAGCAACAAAGAGTTAAGTGGCGCTGTAATGAGTTCAAATTAAGCTTGAATATTTTGGTGGTCATAAAAGAGGACTCTCTTCCACCACATCACTTTGCATCCCGGTACCGATGGAGTCAATCGAGAGATTAAGACTGCTGGTGGAGTAATCAAACACTCGTTTAACAAATGTTGTTCGCTCCTTGACATTACTTTCTATTGAAAGTCGAGCTTTCAACGTCCGGGGCATGTTGCGGAGCGCCTGCGACCGTACTACTAGCAATTTACCATCACGGAATGTGTTGTTTGAAGAAGAATCGTAGTGCATTATTTTTTTATTTCACCTACCATATGTCATTAGATATTATTTCATTGTATCTGTAAGGCGTCAACCGAATTACACGTTTTTAAAAATTTTGTCTGACTGTCTATTAGTCCAAACTAATCTTCGAAATGGCTGAACCGATTGTGTTGAAACTTCACGAACAGATAAAGAGAAATACCAGGAACAATTTGTGCTATATATAACACTTGGGGATTGAGGTGTTTGAGGTTCTGATGTCATTATTAATGAAGGCTACCTACAACTTTTAAGTATTAATTATAGTCCGATCTACAAATATAAGAAATCATTAAGTATCTAACTTCTTTCGGCATGCCCCTTGCACTAATTGATGTCGTCAATGTCCAATGTCCAATGACCTGTTCATTGCCTTTGATCACACTATCTTTAAATTCAATCTCCTAAATTCAACGAAACGCCATAATTATTGATTTGTTTTAATGAATTTCATGAGCGCGGGAAAGTGTTGAATAATTAATGTAATTCAGTGTCATTAGCGTCGCCAAATGGGTGGATGTGGGAAAGCAAAGCGGGCGCATTTGCATTGGATGAATTTAAATGCGACATTTCTTTCATTTAGAAAACGTAATATAATCTCTTTGAGAAGAATAATTCAATACGTATTTTTAATATTGCAGACATGCTAGAGTACTTATTACTCAATCAACTGGTTAAAGCTCATCGTTCTAATCTCGAGATATAAACGATATATTCGTAGAGTGTGTGAAGGATATGAATAATTTAACTTCTCCCCTCTCCCTTCCGCCATCGCATAAAAAGACGCTCGACCAGTCATCACACCTTTGGTATCTAAATATCACGCATTCAAACCGAGTGGTTTGCTTTGTTTTTCGTAATTCGTATAGAAACGGAGTGCAATAATTTGCCAGCAGCCTACTCACTTTTGCCTTGCAAGAATGAATAGGCTTTTGTTTACCTAAGTCAGTGCATTTTATCATCTTTCCCTTCATCACTTTTCATCAGGTGGGATAGCAGTCAAACGCTGGCTTATACATACGTACATAATACTTACACCTCACGCCTGTTACGCATAGGGTTAGGCAGAGAACACGAATTTGACACGATCCTGACACATCTGATGGTAAGTGAAATCTGTGGCCCATAGACAACTACAGTTATCCTCGATTAAGAATAAAAATGTAGATGCGTTATCACCCCTGAGGGCTAAGATGGAATGCCTCGTTTCCAGTAAAAAGGGTCTCGGGTTCTTTACACTCACCATTTTTTTATAGGATAGGGTGACAAACAAGCACACAGTCCACCTGATGGTAAGTGGTTGCTGTGACCCATAGACATCTACATTTATCTTCGATTACGAATCAAAATGCAGATGCATTGTCACCCGTGAGGACTAAGATGGAATGCCTCTTTTCCAGTAAAAAATATCTCCGGTTCTCTACACTCACCATACGAAACACAGCAGTATTAAGCTGCTATTATACGCTGTATTCTGTGAGAGCGTGGTTCTTCACCGGTCGAGCCGACTCATTCGTGCTACAACTATACTACTAATATAGCTGCAGTATGGCTCTACCACGTATAAAACTCTACTACGTACAAACCATACAAAAAATAGCAGCATTCAACTGCTACTTTATGCTGGTATTCTATGAGAGCGTGGTCCTTCCCCGGTCGAGTCGACCCATTCGTGCTACAACTATAATATAACTGCAGCATGACTCTAACACTTCCACTTCACTTTTTATATCAATACACTGTGTTGATGAAAATTGTATTGATAACGAAACTTATACATATATATAATCACGCCTCTTTCCCGTAGGGGAGATGATCAGAGACCACTTCTTTCCACTTGCTACGATCCTTACATACTTCTTTTGCTTCGTCCACTTTCATTATTCCTTCATACATGCTCTTTGGTTTAGGGTACTCTTGACCTGGCCTTTTTCAAGACTTATATAAAATATTATATCGTGTTTACTTCCACAATTCATCTGTTTCGTTTTTATACTTGTGTAATTTATAAAAGTGACATATTATTTATTTATTTTTATTTAATCTTTTTTACATCTACATATACTAGGGATATAAGGGCGGACTTAATGCCTTGTGGCATTCTCTACCAGTCAACCCTGGATGATTTGAGAAGCTGTGGCAGGTGTAAAAATCACTCCATAAATTAATAAATAAGTAAAAGATTATATCTAACAACAAAATGCAAATAAATAAAATATTTTTAAAATATACAAACTTAATATCTACTTTGTAATAAAGAAAGAATGAATAGTAAATATATAAACGGATACTTATATATACAAAATCTTTAAATAAATATAAAATAATATAATATAAAAATAAAACATGATGCATATTAAAATACATATTATACAAAATATCAATTACAAAGCGAAAGAGAAAAACAAAAAGTCGGATAAATCAATTCCTGTTAAAGAATTCTCGAACTAGTCTTTTAAAATAATGTTTGTTACTGGTTTTTTATATGAACAGGCAGGCCATTCCAGAGCAGTATGGACTGCACAGTAAAAGGAATTAAAGAAACCACTCTTATGTGGTGGAATACAATTTTAAGACTATTTTGGGGACAGGGAACTCTATCGTGAGTAGAATATTGGTATTATTATATTCTTGTATATTTCTATTGGTATATTATATATTCTATTGGTATTTATATTGGTATATTGGTATATTTAGGGACCTTTCTTCCGGCGACCCATTATCAGTGCGCTGCGGGATGTTTGCACATTATTGTGTGATGAGATGATATTTGTTAGAGTTGTGTAACATGACAGCAGATTACTTTGGCCATTTTATAAATAGCAGCTTTACATAGCAGAAATATAACGAGAAATTTCTGCTACAAAAATATGACGATATATTTGTACCTTTTGATTTCTTTAAATAATACTTATGTACTCATATATTACATGATTTAACAATGAGCCACTACTACTAGGAAACGAGGAACTAGGTGATAGGACTCCTTTTCTTCCTAGGGTTTGTGTGGAGTACATACAGTCAAGTATGGCAACTTTACCAATGGAGTTAACTTTGCCATCAGGAATGTACAGCAAAATTACGATTAACACGTACAAAGTAACGTTTTCGAGATATGCCATTTTTTCACTGAAAATATAACTAATTAACAGCATTGGTTTCGATATGGCAACATGAGGTTAATTTCTTGGAATTCTGCCGGCGACGTAATGTCTTTGTTCAGTGATATAGAACTTTGTAATAATATAATATTAATATTTAGGAAATGTATTATTTCGTTTTAACACGGTAGTCTTATTATTTTCTATAAAACTGACTTGGCAAAGTTACCGTACTAGTGATGCCACGATGTGACGACTAATTTGCCGTGTTTTGCTACAACCAAGGAAGTCACTTTCAACCTATATTTTAACCGATTACGGCGATTCAAAGAAAGGATTCTATTCTTGACATTCTATGTATGTATGTTTGTATAGATGTTTCACTGTAGCAGCCTATTAGACCGATTTTCTTTAATAAGTTGTCAATCGATTCATCTTCATTAACAATGAAGAAAAAGAAAGAAATCTATACTATTATAAGTGCGTTGTAGTATATTAATAATATAATTACGACTCTGTATTTTCATATTATCAATGTTATTATTAAATTGCATCCAAAGAACAGGGTAATTTTAATGATTATGAATGTTTTACTATTGTGGCAAAACAATATTTAAATTGATTACAACTATTTTTACCTGGTCGTAATAAAATTTAACATTGACGCCCAATGTGACACTACCTTTGTTGGAAAATTGGTCCTAGACTTTTAAGTCCTTCCAAAATGGCAAACTTGCCAGGATTCACAGTACTTCACTCCTTTTTACTATTCTAAGCCAGCGCATTTTATCATCTTTCCTACATCACTTTTCATCAGTTGGGATAGCAGTCAAACGCTGGCTTATACATACGTACATAATACTTACACCTCACGCCTGTTACGCATAGGGTTAGGCAGAGACTACGGATTTGGCACGATCCTGACACATCTGATGGTAAGTGAAATCTGTGGCCCATAGACAACTACATTTATCCTCGATTAAGAATAAAATGCAGATGTTTTCACCCTGAGGACTAAGATGGAATGCCCTGCTCAGTAAAAGGGTCTCAGGTTCTTTACATTCACCATTTTTATAGGATAGGGTGACAAACGAGGACACAGTCCACCTGATGGTAAGTGGTTGCTGTGGCCTATAGACATCTACATTTATCTTCGATTACGAATCAAAATGCAGATGCATTGTCACCCGTGAGGACTAAGATGGAATGCCTCTTTTCCAGTAAAAAATATCTCCGGTTCTCTACACTCACCATACGAAACACAGCAGTATTAAGCTGCTATTACACGCTGATATTCTGTGAGAGCGTGGTTCTTCACCGGTCGAGCCGACTCATTCGTGCTACAACTATACTACTAATATAGCTGCAGTATGGCTCTACCACGTATAAAACTCTACTACGTACAAACCATACAAAAAATAGCAGCATTCAACTGCTACTTTATGCTGGTATTCTATGAGAGCGTGGTCCTTCCCCGGTCGAGTCGACCCATTCGTGCTACAACTATAATATAACTGCAGCATGACTCTAACACTTCCACTTCACTTTTTTATATCAATACACTGTGCTGATAAAAAATTGTATTGATAACGAAACTTATATAAAATATTATATCGTGTTTACTTCCACAATTCATCTGTTTCGTTTTTATACTTGTGTAATTTATAAAAGTGACATATTATTTAGGGACCTTTCTCCCGGTGACCCATTATCAGTGCGCTGCGGGATGTTTGCACATTATTGTGTGATGAGATGATATTTGTTAGAGTTGTGTAACATGACAGCAGAATACTTTGCCCATTTTATAAATAGCAGCTTTACACATAGCAGAAATACAACGAGAAATTACTGTTACAAAAAATATGACGATATATTTATACCTTTTGATTTCTTTAAATAATACTTATGTACTCGTATATTACATGATTTAACAATGAGCCCAATACTACTAGGAAACGAGGAACTAGATGATAGGACTCCTTTTCTTCCTAGGAGTTTGTCTGGGTAGGTACAGTCAAGTCTGGCAACTTTACCAATGGAAGTTAACTTTGCCATCAGGAATGTACAGCAAAATTACGATTAACACGTACAAAGTAACGTTTTCGAGATATGCCATTTTTCACTGAAAATATAACTAATTAACAGCATTGGTTTCGATATGGCAACATGAGGGTTAATTTTGCGGAATTCTGCCGGCGACGTAATGTCTTTGTTCAGTGATATAGAACTTGTAATAATATAATATTAATATTTAGGAAATGTATTATTTCGTTTTAACACGGTAGTCTTATTATTTTCTATAAAACTGACTTGGCAAAGTTACCGTACTAGTGATGCCACGATGTGACGACTAATTTGCCGTGTTTTGCTACAACCAAGGGAAGTCACTTTCAACCTATATTTTAACCGATTACGGCGATTCAAAGAAAGGATTCTATTCTTGACATTCTATGTATGTATGTTTGTATAGATGTTTCACTGTAGCAGCCTATTAGACCGATTTTCTTTAATAAGTTGTCAATCGATTCATCTTCATTAACAATGAAGAAAAGAAAGAGAAATCTATACTATTATAAGTGTTGTAGTATATTAATAATATAATTACGACTCTGTATTTTCATATTATCAATGTTATTATTAAATTGCATCCAAAGAACAGGGTACTTTTAATGATTATGAATGTTTTACTATTGTGGCAAAACAATATTTAAATTGATTACAACTATTTTCACCTGGTCGTAATAAAATTTAACATTGACGCCCAATGTGACACTACCTTTGTTGGAAAATTGGTCCTAGACTTTTAAGTCCTTCCAAAATGGCAAACTTGCCAGGATTCACGGTACTTCACTCCTTTTTACTATTCTAAGCCAGCGCTTAACTACAATTCCACCTGATGGTAAATGGTGATGTAGTCTAAGATAGTGAAGCGCACTGACTTACCAAAAGCCTTTTCACTCGTGCCTTGAAGACAAGACAAGAAAAACAAGGTTCCGGTGTGAAGGGTACAGAGAGTCAAAATTATTACAGACTGTTAGGCATTCTATTTATGTCCTCTAGGGTGGCAACGCTTTTGTAGTGTTCTTTGCTTAAAATGGGCAGTAGGTGTCCATGGACTGCAGTAACTACTTATCATCAGGTGGATTGCAAGTTCGTTCGTCACTTCAGTTTTCATAGACAAAATAAGCCATAGGTAGCTAAACGCTTGCCGTAATTTCACAGTACGCGAGTATTCCGGTTCGATCCTCGCTATCCCATATGAAATTGTTGTGATACCACGAGCTTGGCGGTGAAGGCAAACATCGTGGGTAACCCTGCATCACAAGGAATGTAATATTTTGGGGACATGTAAATTCCACCAACACGCGCTGAGACGGCAGTCTTATTGCTCCATGATCCTCTCAGAAATGAGAGGAGGCTGTAAATGTAGCATGCATTTTAAAACTATAATAAAATAAAATATTTTAATCGATGAAAATAAAAGAGGTTCATCTGAATTAAACACAATAATATCTCCACAATATTATTCTTGCACAGGAACTAGCGTATTGAAAATTTCAACCAGTTCCGGTGATATGCATAAACAAATAAATAATATTGTAATGTAATAATATTCTACACCTTTTTATTTTATTAGAACACTAGACAATTACATAATAAGATTTGAATTTGTAACAATTTATAATTTACATAAGTAATTAAGCTTGTAATCAGCACCTTTATACATAAATAATTATAATAAAATTTATATGTGCACACACAGTATTAGTCAAAGAATAAATAAAATTGACAAAACAATTCCTGTATATCTCAACTCAACAACCTGAATATTTTCAGGTTGTTGAGTTTAGTTCAGATTCAAGTTGTTGAAGAAAAAAAACAATTAAAGTAACAGAAATGACATTTTAAACGTTCTTGTTACGGATTAATGTCGAACAAACTTCATGAAATATTCTTGCTCAATTGTAAATCATACATACGTAGTGCATTAGTCGATTTCTGAAAAATACATATTAAATAATTTCATAAATCGTGCCATGTATAGAGGCGTGGTAAAAATATCCACTAACTCGACAGAGGGAAACAAAACAGGTAATGGGCAGCTCACTGAGTAGCAACTATGGCAAATATCGTCCATATGAGGCAATCTATGGAGGAGGATTAAGTTCAGCAATGGACTTTTAATACTCAGACGACATTGAATGGCTGTAACAGTACTTCTATATTAAGTCTTAAAAGAGAGCCTTCACCTGCATTGGTTTAACATAATTTAGGTGGTAACAAACTCTGAACAACAGTAATTATGTGTTTTCCAGTGTGTAACAAATCTATACATTTAAATAAAATTGAATGTCTATTTGCAACAACGAAAAAACTAAGGGGTTATTGGCATACCGTTATGACATGAATAACAATTTTTTAGAGTTCCGTACCCAAAGGGTAACCAACGGGACCCTATTACTAAGCTTCCGCTGTCCGTACGTCCGTCCATCCATCCGTTCGTCCATCCGTCCGTCCGTCCGTCCGTTCGTCCATCCGTCCGTCCGTCCGTCCGTCCGTCTGTCACCGGGCTGTATCTCATAATCCGTAATAGGTAGACTTTTGAAATTTTCACAGAATGTGTAATTCTGTTGCCGCTATAACAAAAAAAAATTAAAAATTAAAGGGATTCCTCTAATAGAAACCTGTGTGATGGTACGGAACCCTTCGTGCGCGAGTCCAACTCGCACATGGCCGGTTTTATTTAAAATTTGTATGTATATCTGTTTGTCTGGATCAATCTTCGGAATGGCTGAACCGATTGTTATGAAGCTTCACTAACATATAGAGAGCAATGCCAGGAGTGATTTGAACTATATGTTATCCGAAAAGCTTAGAGATTTTTTTATGAAATCGAAATTGTTAGATGGTCGTTGATGATTAAATCACATATTAAATTAAATCACATTAATTACATTAATAAATACCACACAGGCGAAGCCAGGTCGAGTGGCTGGTAAGTTATCATTTAGAAAGTAAGAAAGAAGGAAACATTTATTGCAAAAGGCCACAACCATCATTAGGCATTTAAATTTTAACATTTGTAGATACATCGATTAAAAATTGTATAAAAAATTGTAAAACAAAAAGAAAACAACAATTTGATGGATATAACATTTTAAAAGTATGTTTACTTATAAATTACATTTAAAAAAAAGCGTTCCTCATGTTGTGTGTTGTGGCGCGTTAGGCAAACGGACCTCACTCAGCTTATGCTGTCGCCGGAACAACAGCGCTGGTTTTCAGTGGGCCCGAACGGATAGTAACGTACGGACGTTCGCGTTTCGCGTGCGGTACGTAATAATAATATTATAAAACCAATCTGTAAAACTATGCTAAAATTATTAATATAAAAACTAAAGGCATGTATGTGCGTAATGTTATGTATACACTTTATTTATAGAGATAATATTATATTTATTTCCATAACATAGTATTATCTCTATCTTTATTGTAACGTTGTTTTCGTTTACTTATGTGAATATATTTATATATTTAACACCAATTGCTAAAACTTTATACATAAATTACATCAATTATTGATTGACGTCAATAAATTACACTTTTTTTAGCCTTCAGTCAATGGACCTGTCCAAACAATATCCGAACGTCAACCGTAAATAGGATTCAAGGTTATGTCATCACTTCACTTTATGTGTTGCGACCTTGACCGCCTGTGCCATGTGCCAGTACTCATTTTGGTAAGTAGTACGCTTCAGCCTGTGTTCTTGTGAGCTATTATTAGATCGTTTTTATATTTGTCTTTAAATGTTTTAATTGTTTTCAGGCGAAAACAACAGCAACCTGAAACAACTAGACTAGTTTACTTTAGCTGTTTCCATAGCATAATGTCGTATGGTATTTTACTATAGGGACACGCAGCTGACACTGAAATTATATTAGTTTTACAGAAGAGGGCCATAAGAGCAATTTATGATTTAAAGCCTAAAGAGTCGCTGCGACAAAAATTTAAGGAAATTAAAATATTAACTTTGGCCTCTCAATACATTTATGAAAATGTAATGTACGTACACAAAAATAAAAGAAGTTTTGCAAAAATAAGTGATATTCATTATGTAAATACTAGGAACAGACACAAGCTAGTAGTACCAGTTACTCGACTCCATCGAGTCAGTAATTCATACTTGGGGTGATGTATACGCTTTTACAACAAAATCCCAGAAAATATGCAAAATTTGACCTGCTCAAAGTTCAAAACTTTATTAAACAAACTAACTCCATAAATTCTAAAATTCAGTTCACAATGGAGTTAGAGGCAAACAACTCTTTAGCTTTTCTAGATGTGTTAGTAATTCGGAATCCTGATAACACCTTGAGCCACACTGTGTATAGAAAAAAGACCCATACAGATAGATATTTAAACGGTGACTCTCATCACCATCCTTTACAGTTAGCTACCGTGGGTAAATCTTTGTTTCAGAGAGCACGAGGGATCTGTGACAGTAAACACCTGGCCACCGAGCTCCAACACGTCAAGCAAGTTTTGCACGGCAATAAACTTCAGGTCACAGTGAACGAGAGAAGCCGGCCACAGTCGAGCGAGTGCCTGCTGTACTGCCATATGTCAGAGGTGTCACTGACAAGATTGGCTACATTCTGAAGCGTGCTTCTATTAAAACTTACTTCAAGCCGCCGAAGAAGATTAGTCAGTTTTTACCATCAGTCAAGTGTAATGTCCCTCTGCAAGATGCAGGAGTGTACAAGCTTGGTTGTGAATGTGGTCTCTCTTATATAGGACAAACTAAAAGATCAATAAAAACCCACGTTAAAGAACACATAGCTGATGTGAAGAATCGACGCTCCGGGAAGTCTGCAGTCTGTGAACATGTTCAGGATGGCCCCGTCACTACATTAGATTTGATAGACCACAAACTCGCTAAAGAACACCGATTCCTTCCAAAGATGATTCATGAGGCTATTGAAATCAAAAGACATCCTAATTTCAATAGAGAAGATGGCTGGTGTTACCATCTGCTTGGGATCCTATAATTAATAAAATTAAATCCCAACCCAAGCATACAACTGCAAGACTTCAAGATACTGTAAGTTCATACTGCGTAGATCGGAACAAAAATTAATAATTTTTAATCTGGAGGTAACCGTGGTTAACTATGACATTGGGACGTCAAATACTTCAGTCCCCCCCCCGTGACCATGGGTGCTGTAAAGTACTCGAAACGTCGGAAATATAAAATAAGTTAATATACGTGATAAAATCCGTAAAACTAGTTTTATTTAAATGTGTAGTGTTCGCGTAAATATAAGAAATCATTTTGTATAAAAAGGGTTATTACAATATTAAGGAATTTATGGATGATAATAACCCCTGGGAATGAGGTGATCGCTACCAAGCTATTTCTAATTTGTTGTGTTTGTTAATTGTGTAACACACATGATTGTAAGCTGTTATTTTAAAAAAATGTCCCGCTGGGTTTCTTGCTGGTTCTTCCCAGGACAGAGGTTTTTTTTCGAACCAGTGGTAATTAAACAAAAGAGTGACTTTCAATAAGTATTTTTTTATAATCTATATTGATTAAAAAAGTTTCTGTTTCTGTTTCTGCAACGAAGCGGTGGCGGCAGGTAGTTCCAACCCTATTTTTTCTTTAATCTGAGGTTCCAACACTTTGAGGCGGCGTACCTAATGCTCCCACGAAAAGCGGTGGCAAGATGGAATGGCATTGGGAGATAATAAGTCGACGCTACTACGACGACAGTAACTTTTGGAAGAGATAAAGTGGCACATTATATTTAATTATACTAAGGAGTAGCGTTGCTATATCAACGTGTCGACGATAATCGTAACGTGAGTGCGTGGCGGTATCGTGCAGCAAAATCTTGCACAGGCGTTCTGCACTCGCTGAATGAGTTTTTGGGTACGTATTAATAGACGAGGACCATAAACTACATCCATGTAATTAAATTTTAAATAGAATCAACGAAATCAGAATATTTCTAATTTGATACAGGACTTTAAGTCTGTAGAAGCAATTTTTGGCAGTATTAAGTGTGTGATTCTCGAAGCGCAAAAGATCATCCATAACTAAATTGCGAGTTTCAGCCACAGAGACTACGGACTTCGATTTGGCACGATCCTAACACACCTCTCTCGTTTCTTTCACATCCAAATGTTTACGAATACGTGTTCGTCGGTTAAGGGACTTTTAATTTGGCCGATCTTCAATATATCACCAATCTGGCTTGTAATAGATATGAAAACTAAATTTTCACAGAATTAGACGATGCGAAACCGAAAAATTTTACATTGGACGATGGCTTATAAGTATAAAGAGATTCGGTTTCCTTTTCTACTGCTCACTGAAGTAGTTTGGAACTCAGCCAGTAGTAATATCTTAAAAACTTTTAAAAATCTCGTGAAATGGGATGGACAATCTATTCCAATTTTATATTCTAGCAATATTTCCTGAAATTGTTACATTATTATGTTAAGTTGATGTAAAAAATATTTAGAACTTGATGATGATGATGATGAATTACACTTGACTGCCTCGTTGGTCTAATGATCTTAAACGCGGTTCCTGATCATAAGTTCCTGAGTTCGAATCCCGGGTCAGGCCAAAATCAGTAATAGGGTTTTTCTGTCAAGAAATTCTCAGTAGCACCACGGAAATTGGCAGAGTTTCACCCCCGTGCCTCGGAAAGCATCTGTAGGTCCTGCACCTAATCTCCCTTCGGTCGTTTCGGATTACCGTCCCATCGGACTATGAGAGTAAGGGAACAAAGTGTGCAGCTGTACGCAAATACACTTGGGCACTATAATCCTTTCTTGCGCAGATGGCTAGTCTCCGTTGAGACTAGCCGCCGTGACCGAAATTCGCTCTGCAGGACATTATTATTAATTACGCTAACATTAGTCGTAACATATACACTAACTAAAGTTGATAATGAATGCGTCTATCTATTATTCAATACTATTTCAGTGTGACGATGGGTGTAGCACAATGACTGAGCATTTGGCTGATTCACTGCGGGCCGGGGGTTTTTATTCCGCAAGGAACAAGTATTTGTTTGTCTTAAAAATAATTAATCCAGTTCTAGATGATGTGACTGACCGTGGCTAACCACGTGACCGTGACAGAATATAAGCGTCAAATAGAGTCATAACGCTGCTGTGTTCTTTATGGTGAACTACGACAAATGGAGACCCTTTTACTGATGACGAGGCATTCCCTCTTAGCCACATAATGTGCGCCAAAGAGTATGTAATCGTTACGTTTTATTTTGCATTTTAATAAATCTAGGATAGATGTAGGATTCTATGGGTCACACCATCTACTTACCATCCGGTGCACTGTGGGCACATTTGTCATCCTAGCGAACTTAAACTTGTGAAAAACATAACGTGTATGACACGGTGACAATCAGAGACTAGAGCGAAGTGTGTTCGAGGACCCTACAGTTCCTTTCTCTTGTGGAATCTTGGAAAATAACAAATTATCTCAGGCGCATTCGAACAAAGAAAAACTTTACTGCAATCACTTGCTTTCAGTTGCTTCAAGATTTAGCTAACGATTCACAAATCCAAATAGTACGCTAGTATGTTTATAATTGTTTTTTGTTTATCAATAAATAGTTGATTAAATAATATTTAACTAAACAAATATTTTTTGATAGATAAAAAAAGGTAAAAATTAAAATAGCAAATATTTATTGTAAAATACGTAGAAACATTCATATGTGCTTGTTGATACGTCCCAGTACTGTTGGCAAGTTAAAACCGTGCATTGAGCGTGTATTACCAATTTTTTTAAATGATACTTGCAACTTTTGAGTTTGCTTCCCATAACCCACTGAAAAAAAATACCTTTAAATTCAATTTTCTGAGCAGCTAGTCGTACGTAAAAAAAGTTATTTTATGTTTTCGGAACGAGTATTGTAAAATATTATTAGGAACATTCAAGTTATTTACCCTTTATTGTGAACACCATGTTAAATAAAAAGGGATTATAAAGGAGATTTCATAACATTCATAAAATTTCTCCAGCTGTAGGAAACTATTTCTCCAACTGCAGGAAAATATTTATACGAGTGTAGAAAAATGTTTCCGTGTTGTGAAATA
The DNA here is from genome assembly GCA_029286625.1 of Parnassius orleans. Lineage (NCBI taxonomy): Eukaryota > Metazoa > Arthropoda > Insecta > Lepidoptera > Papilionidae > Parnassius > Parnassius orleans. Next base: position 136,109 of record JAGSMP010000223.1, read on the forward strand.
AACTTATATTTATACAAAAGTATACAAATCCCATTTAAACAGAAAGTTTATTGTTTTCTTGTGTGTTCTTCGACATGTAGTGGCGGTGTAAGAATATCCATTACCCCATATCATCCCGTGGGTGTCGTAAGAGACGACAGAGTGAAATAAATCAAAAGATGGGCAGCAGCGACTTCCTAATAACGAATAATAAAAAAAATTGTGGTTGCCAACCCTCTTGCCAAGCTTGGCAACAATCTATGGGGAGCCCTAAGTTCAGCAGTGGACTTTAATTAGGCTGCGTTAAAACGTTGTAAATAACGTTAACGGTATTCGCTACAATTGTAGAAGCAAATTCAGATAAAAGAGAGAAAGCTAGTAGGTAAATGTGCGTCTAGAATCCTGGGTAAAAACTGCAAACATTTATAAAATATGTAAATTATTTAGCTAAAAAGAACTTTACTGCGTAGTGGCAGCGTATCCACCATCCCATTTCGTCCAATGGGTGGGTATAGAAGGCCAATTTGGAAATTATCAGAAAAATCTCCGATAGATGGCGGTATATCCATCTCGTTTATGTCAGACGTAAAATAATCGGACTAGCAATGGGCCCCAGCGTCAGGTACTGCCGTCACCAATCCACCTGATAACCAAAATGATGAAGGAAATACCCTACAATGAGAAAGATCCATGTTCAGCTGTGGTCTTCAAAGAGCTGATAAAGAAGAATTAAAAAAGGAAAATGAGAAAATTTATAGCTAATGAACATTATGTGGAACATTACTACTCGTATGAACAAAACTAAACTTTAATTTAGCCGCCTTATTTTAACTTATACTAAGATTAGCAATAATAATTACATTAAAACACAAAATGAGACAAAAGAAACGAAGCAATTCTTTTAATGCAGAATAATGGAGGGTCTAATCGCTTTAAGCGAACCCTTCTAGACGCTTTAATCTAACTACAACGATTAAAATTATTAATACAAAATAAATTAGGCAAGGTTATTTGAAAGAAGTGTTTAATCAAAATCATTTTGAAATATATTTTTATTTCAAAATAAATTTTAAGTAATTACTAATTTTATGAATTAATTTGAATGGAAGAGACCGAATTAGACGAGTAAAAAAATCTGGGCAAAAACTTAATATTTCAAAATTTTCTATTTAGCTCTCAGACATATTTATTTCCATTATTTTATTTAAAGACTAGCTTTTTACCCGCGGATTTGCTCGCGTGGGCATCAATATTGAAACATCATTAATACTCCTTGCCAAAATTAGCAAAGTTGGATCACTTGTAGGGTTGGTTTGGTTCCACCAGAATAAGCAGGCATATTAAATAAAATAGAGCTTTTTGAAATAGTAATTGCCGACTTGAGGAAGGAGATTCGAGATATAGACTTTATTTGCTTTAGCGAAACGTTTTTACAATCTGGCCATGAAGGCAACCTACATCTATAAAACTACAATTTAGATGCTAACTTCTCAAGATAGGGTAAAAGACGAGGTGCGACATATATAGTTAAAAAAGGTATATATTTTACTCCGTTGTCGGTAATTAATGATTTTGCGACAACGTATTGTTTTGAATGTTGAGGTATAGAATTGCCGAGCTATATTTTTTTGTTATTCGTATTTATAGAACACCAGATTCCGACATGTCTATTTTGTATAAAACCTAGAACTAGTATTATTTAAATTATCTCTTAATAGTATAAAACATATCGTCATATGCGTAGATTGGAACATAGACGTTCTCAAAGAGAATGCGTCAATCATTCATCCTCGATCAATCCATCTCAGAACCATCGAATGTCAGTCCTCAAGAATTTTAGCATTTACCACACATTTACACAAGAACATTACTCTCAGAATTAGAAAATAACTCGAAAGTTAGCTTAACTTAACTTAACCTAATAGCTATGGTGTGCCGCAGGGCAGCATTCTAGGCCACTTTTATTAATTATTTATATTAATGATCTCTGCAGTAACCTACAACATAAATGCACATTGTTTGCTGATGACACTACACTTACCATAAAATGTTTAAACAAAAATAATCACTAATTTGAAATTAATAATGAATTAAAAAATGCAGTGCAAGGGCTACAAGAGAATAATAATCTACATGTCAATTTCAATAAAACTAATTTTGACGTGACAACGTCTTATAAATTGGTTTGCCGGGTGACACTTCAAGAAACTGCGTTACGCTCCGCTCACGTTATGCGCTCACAATGAGAGCGAGTGAGAGGCACGCGTCCCTTCCACTCGGCATGGTTAGCCCGCTTAAGAGCGAGAGAGACAGACATAATAAAATTATTTTACCACTCAAAGTCGTTGTCACGTAAAACTTTCGCCCGTATACCGACTTTACAGGCAACCAATTTTTTTATATAGGATAGGGTGACAATCGAGTACACAGTCCACCTGATGGTAAGTTGTTGCTGTGACACATAGACATCTACATTTGTCCTCAATAAAGAATCAAAATTCAGATGCGTTGTCACCCGTGAGGACTAAGATGGAATGCCTCTTTTCCAGTAAAAAGGATCTCCGGTTCTCTACACTCACCATACGAAACACAGCAGCATTAAGCTGCTATTTTACGCTGGTATTCTGTGAGAGCGTGGTAGGACCACCCCGTTTGAGCCGATCCATTCGTGCTACAACTATACTACTAATATAGCTGCAGCATGGCTCTACCACGGATAGTTATAAATTATAATTATAATTATAAATTAATACAGTACCAAACTCTAAATTCAACGTGCCGCAATATTATAACACAATATAATAATACTGTTTTGCAACCAGTACAATCTACATTATTTTTAGGTATTATTATTGATGGTGAATTGAACCGGAAATAATATGTAGATAAAGTGTGTAGTAAACTCGATAAATTTGTATTCGCTCTTCGCAAACTAAGACTCACAGCCCGTAAAGAAACAGTCCTCAGTGCATATCATGGGTACGTATCTTCAGTACTACGCTATGAATTAGTTATATGGGGCAATTCAGTGGATATATGCAGGGCGTTTAAAGCACAAAAAAATGTATTAGAGCCATGTGTGTCGCTGACTATTTAGATCATTGTAAACCATTATTAAAAAAATTAAAAATACTCCCACTGCGCTGTCTCTATATTTTTGAAATTTGTTTGTTTGTTAAGAGATATTCCTATCTATTTCAAATAAATGAACGTGTTTCCAAAAGGATCCAAGATAGAAACCCAAACCAATTAGTGGCACCATCCCAAAGACTTCATTTGTATAGTCGTAACGCCCACTGCATGGCAATAACAAACTTTAACCTTCCTATACCCGCGTCAATTTTTGTAACACCTATATCCGCGCACGGTGTCACAGACCGAAGATTCACAACCCTGTTTTATATATTTTTCTAAGAAAACCTACATATATAAATATTGATATTTATTTTAAGCAAAGAAAATATACTATGAAATAATTTTAGTTTCAATTATTTTACTGAATATCAGTCTTCCAAAAACAGCCTTCTAAATCGAGATTTTTTAAGTTTTACAAAAAATAAAAAGTTACCTTTTTTTTTCTAAAATTCAAAACTAAACTTTAACAAATAAAAATAACTTAATGTAAGACAATATAAATCACAGGTTGACTTAGTTACCAGCCTCACCATAACAATCAGGACATACCATAACAGCATGTTCTAAAAAAGTATTTTATGCAGGTGGCACAGCTAGTGTTTAATGATTTCTTGTATTTACGCGAACACTACACATTTAAATAAAACTAGTTTTACGGATTTTATAGCGTATATTAACTTATTTTATATTATGGTTTCTTATATTTACGCGAACACTACACATTGAATAAAACTATTTTTACGGATTTTATCGCGTTTAATTTTACTAATTTTGATTCCCGACGTTTCGGGTGCTTTACAGCACCCATGGTCACGGGGGGGACTGAGGTGTTTGACGTCCTAATGTCATAGTTAGCCCGGCTACCTTCAGTTTTTTGAATATTAATTTTTGGTCCGATCTACGCAGAATGAGCTTACAGTATCTTGAAGTCTTGCAGTGGTATGCTTGTTTGGATTTAATTTTGTTAATTATAGGACCCCACTACATTTGATTTGATAGACCACTAATCCTCGCTAACGAACACCGATTCCTTCCAAGGATGATTCATGAGACTATTTATATCAAAAACATCCTAATTTCAATAGAGAAGATGGCTGGGTGCTACCATCTGCTTGGGATCCTATAATTAATAAAATTAAATCCCAATAAATTAATCATCGGCGGTTTGAAGTATGTTTAAATGAAAGCACGCTTCAAGATGTAGCGAATCTTGTCAGTGACACCTCTGACATATGGCAGTACAGCAGGCACTCGCTCGACTGTGCTAGCACTCGTTCACTGTGACGTAGGCGCGAGACCCGAAGCTTATTGTCGTGCAAAACTTGCTTGACGTGTTGGAGCTCGGCGGCCAGGTGTTTACTGTCACAGATCTCTCGTGCTCTCTGAAACAAAGATTTACCCACGGTAGTTAACTGTGAAGGATGGTGATGAGAGTCTCCTTTAAATATCTATCTGTATGAGTATTTTATCTATACACAGTGTGGCTCAAGGTGTTATCAGGATTCCGAATTATTAACTCATCTAGAAAAGCTAAAGAGTTGTTTGCATCTAACTCCATTATGAACTGAATTTATGGAGTTAAGAAGGTCTAAAATGCAGTTACTTTTTCTAAAGGTAGAATTGTGAAAGTGTCGTCTACGTACCGCTTGTAGAATCTTGGATTTACAGGAGAAGTAAGCAGGGCTTTCTACTCAAAGTCTTCCATAAATATATCGGCGACAATGGGAGATACTGGTGAGCCCATCGCCACACCATCTACTTGCTTGTAGAACTCTTCCTTCCACAATAGGTAGCCAGATGTAAGGCAGTGTCTGAGTAATACTGCATATTCTACGGGCATGTTGTTTTCTCCAGCCTTCTAGTAACAATCGAGATGCAGTCTTCAACAGGTAAGCTTTTGAACAGAGACTGCACATTAAAACTGACCATAGTTTCATTGTCTGCCAGATGTAGGTCTTAATCTCGCTGACAAAATGGTAGGAATCCCTTGTGTGTGCTCTTGTATGTCCCCTGAGCGATGAGAGTATTTTCGCTAAGTGTTGAGCCAATCTGAAGTTGGTGAATCGATTTGGCTCACTATGAGACGTAGTGGAGCATTGAGCTTGTATTTTTGGTAACCCATACAACTTCGGTGGTTTGGCATACGTAGGTATTATCGATTTTACGTCCAGATTTAATTTTTCGGAGTGTTTTTATGAGATCACTAGTTGTTTTAAGTGTTATTTGTTGGGTCGTTTTAACCTTTATATTGTCTTTTTTAAAAAAAGTTTATAAGTGCTTGAATCCGACAAAAGTTCTAATATTTTTAAATTATAATCTGACGTATCCACGACTACCCTGGCATTTTCCTTCAGAATCGTCAGTTCTGGTTTATTGCGTAGGTTATTCAACGCTTTAAAATCGTCCTTAGGTAGATTCGGTTTCGTCACTGAACTTCGACGTAACATAGACAAAATATCTTGACGTATCGCCTCCAAATCTTCCTTTTGCATATTGTTTTGAAATGAACAGTCTTCGATACTGCAGATGATTTCCTCGTACGGTAATTTTTTCGGTGTTATGGCGAAATTAAGGCCTTTCGATAATACTCTAATTGTTGCATCATCCAGAGTTTGTTTTGACAGATTATAGACCGCGTTTAATCTATTATCCGAGTTTGTGGTCAACGGTTGCGTTTCGTTCTCGCGTTGACACAGATGTTTGACATTTAATTTGGCCGTTAATTTTTGATTTTTTATTATATGTTTGTTTTTGCATTCGTTATATTTATTAATTACTCGTTCATTTACCGTTTGATGCAAACATTATAATCAAATGTCGTTAAGACTGCCTTTAACTCACTGAATGATGTGTCTATGGATTTGTTTATGTCATGTTGATCAGAGCGTTTTGTTGGATTTGAATGTCCTTTTAGTGGATATTTTGACACACGTAGGAATGAGATTATGGTCTCGGCAACTCTTCAAGAAATTTAAGGCTGTTAGATATCTTGCGCGCATGGTCATGAGATTTTCTAATCGGCGAATTTTATTTGAAATTACCAGTCCGTACTGGTTTACATAATGATTTCTTAAATTAGGTCGTTACATATGAAATTAGCGTTTTGTCGTACTGACCATTTTGATCTGAAATATCTCTTCTTTGGTTAAGATTTCCAAATTCAAATTTATAAATTCATTTAGCTGGTACATTTGAGTTTTGAAAACAGTCATTCATTTGTTTTTCCTCATTATTTTATTCTTTGGCGTAGCTTATTACCGCACAATGGAAAACATTAAATATCGGTATATTTACTATTACGAGTTCTACTGTGCCACCAGTGCTGCAGAAACAGCTTAATGATGTGTGCGGCGCTGGTGTCGCATAAGAAAGCACGGTACGTTTTGGTTTCAACGTTTTCGTTCTGGAAATTTCGACCTTCAAAACCAACCCGTGGACGGCCGGAGACCAAAGTGGAAAATGAAGAATTAAAGGCTATTGTGATATCGGATCCATCACAAAGCACTTCAGAGATAGCTGCAGGCTTCGGGTAAATGATAAAACTGTATTAATCTACTTGAAGCAAATCGGGAAAATAAAAAACTTGAACGATGGGTACCTCATGAATTGAGTGAATCGAACTTGCAAACACGCGTCGACTGCTGTGTTACTTTGCTCAACCGACACAATAATGAAGGATTTTAAATCGGATCATTACTTGTGATGAAGAATGGATACTGTACGATAATCGGAAGTACTCGTCGCAGTGGCTGAACCCTGGAGACCCAGCCAAATCCTGCCCTGAACGAAAATTGAGTCAGAAAAAGTTAGTTGTAGTGTTTGGTGGACTAGCGCCGGTGTCTTTCACTACAGCTTTCTTAAATCTTGCCAAACGATTACGGCAGATATCTATTGTCAGCAACTGCAAACCATGAAGGAAGAACTAGCTGCTAAACAACCGAAATTGGTCAATCGCTCTAGGCCACTACTGCTTCACGACAACGCAAGACGACAGTCGAGCGAGTGCCTGCTGTACTGCCATATGTCAGGGTGTCACTGACAAGATTGGCTACATCTTGAAGCGTGCTTCCATTAAAACATACTTCAAGCCGCCGAAGAAGATTAGTAAGTTTTACCATCAGTCAAGTATAATGTCCTCTGCAAGATGCAGGAGTGTACAAGCTTGATTGTGAATGTGGTCTCCTGATATAGGACAAACTAAAATATCCATGAAAACCCGCGTTAAAGAACACATAGCTGATGTGAAGAATCGACGCCCGGAAAGTCTGCAGTCAGTGAACACGTACAGGATCGCCCCGTCACCATTAGATTTGATAGACCACAAATCCTCGCTAAATAACACCGATTCTTTTCAAGGATGATTCGCGAGGCTATTGAAATCAAAAACATCCTAATTTCAATAGAGAAGATGGCTGGTGCAACCATCTGTTTGGGATCCCATAATTAATAAAATTAAATCCCAACCCAAGCATACAACTGCAAGACTTCAAGATACTGTAAGTTCATACTTCGTAGATTGGAACAAAATTAATAATTTTAATCTGGAGGTAGCCGTGGTTAACTATCGACGACGTCAAACACCTCAGTCCCCCCCGTGACCATGGGTGCTGTAAAGTACTCGAAACGTCGGGAATATAAAATAAGTTAATATACGCGATAAAATCCGTAAAACTAGTTTTATTTAAATGTATCGTGTTTTCCTATATTTTTTTTGGAGGAGCAATATTCACAGCGACCAATTTTATTATTGTTAGATGTTGCAGAAGACTCAGAACCATCTAACTGACATACTTCAGCAAGCCTCAGCTTCAAGGTTCTAGGCAAAGATGTGTCGAGAGCTCGCCGTCTGAGATGCGAATTGATCAGATAGTATGACAGAGCTTCAAGAAATTGCCTGCGTTCAATTTTCTTGTTTATATTGTTTTGCAGTTATATTACAAACGTGTTAATACCTGCTACATTACTGTGCTATTAAAAATCACCATGGGCCACCTATTTGTACCTCGAGCAACGTTATACGTCTCACACAATTTGTCGACAGTGTCAACTCCTCCTTTGGTGGAGTTGTAGTCCATGATCATTTCTGGTTTACCAGTTTTCTCGTCCATTTCAGCACCATCATGCACGCTAGAAACAAAAAGCACATTTTATATTTTTTAGGCACATAGGAAACCAGACTGTAATTGTCGGTGCCCGAATAAACTGGACTTTTCAGTTTAGCCTCGTACCTCTGTAAGATTTTAGGCAATTACTTCTTGTTTTTGCGTATAGTCCCAATCAAGGTAAGTTTGTGTTCCGATTCAAGTTTATCTAATAATAGAATACTTGTGAAGAAATTATCACATGTTATGTTATGGGCATAATTTTGAATACCTTTGATCAGTCACAGAATGAGTGCCATAGACGAATTGTCAACTTTATAGGGTCCGTCAGGTTGCTTACCTAAGTAGTAGTTTTTGAATAATCCATATTGTTTTTTTTTTCTGTATATTTTTTTAATGTTAACAAATTCATGGTCCACCCTGTATTATTCTAATTGTAATATTTCTACACCGGATAGGGTAATATTTACTAATAATATGGGGTCTTAATAAATTAATTTTTTCTTTTTTTTACACTTTATATATCATAAAATGTTACGTACTTCAAATAATCTCTATGACATGAAACATAAATATATTTTAAAAAACATGTCCATTTAATCAGGTATCCCTATATAAAAAGGTAATAATATCCCGGTGAAGACAATTATTCATAACGTACATTCAATTAAACTAATGTGGGTCATTTCTAAACTTAAAAAATGTATTACTAAGTCTTTTAAAGATTAAACATCTTGCTCAATATGAGCCCCTTGATTGCGGATACACCTCCTGATTCTTTTCCTAACTTCCGTTTTCGTTATTTTTGAAGATAATGTAGCCCTAATCTGCTCTGCCGCATTTAAGATACGCCTTCGATGTGCTTCAAGAGAATTCACTGGGGTCACGTAGACTAAGTCCTTCATGTGACCCCAAAAGTAGAAGTCTAGTGGCGTCGGATCAGGACTTCGTGCAGGCCACGGAATTTTCCCTCCCTCCCCTCCCAATCCACCTGTTTGGGTATTGGATATTTAGCCACTCTCGTACAGATATAACCGGAAGCGAGCTGGACAGCCGTCATGCTGATAAATCAAATTACTTTTAATTTCTTCTAGAACATCTACTAAGAAGTATTCCAAATCATTTCACAAAAATGTTTCATAAATTTCCCCGTTTAAATTTTGTGGCATAAAATAAAGCCCAATAAGTTTGTCATTTACAATACCCATCCACACATTCAAAGAAAATCTACGCTGTGACGTTGTTTCTTTAAGTTTTTTTGGATTTTTGTCCACTTTCAGTGCCCAGTAATGAAGACTATGGTAGTTTGTAATACCGACTCGGTCAAATTTGGACTCATCCATCCATAGAATATTTCTTAAAAAAATTCTTCGTCTGCGTCGGCATTCAACATGAAACGACAAAACTGGAGCCTACTCGCTGGATCGCCCTCGTACAGCGTTTGTACCGGTTGGTAATGGTACGGATGTCGGCCTGACAGGTGCACCACCGACCATACCTTCCACTGGGACATACCGAGCCGGCGTGCTACAATGTTCGTTGAGACGTTAGGGTCGTCAATAAAATGTTGCATAATTGTTTCTTCATCGTCAGCCGTAAAACTTCGTGGTCTGCCAGTATCCACTTGATTTCTGTGAATAGATCCGCTTTCACTTCGATAGGTGGCTCCGAAGACAGAAACGTGGGGAAACCGGCGATCAGGAAAGCAACGTTGATATTCTCCACGAGCCCCAGCAGCGTTGCCGTCAGCAAAACCATAACCGTACAAGATATCGGCATATTCTTTATTATTAATGACGCCATTTTAACTTCGACGCACAAAAACAGTAACAATGAACAGTCAGTAAAAACACCAACAACACGACTGAAAGCAATAACAAATCAATTAACGCGATGAGAGTTTATTAAACACGTGCTTGCGCAGCTATAGTCAAAACTAACTAACGAGGGTCACTACGACTCAATTTAAAATGGCCGTCTGCTTTCTGAATAGTTGTCAACAACCAATCAGACGCCAAGTGACTAAAAGTGTGCAAGTTCGTCCCTAAGATCAATCATTCTTTGCCGTTCTCTACCGGCGTTAAGTAAAAGACCCTTTTATAATTATTATTCATTGACTTCACCGGATATTATTACCTTTTGGATAGCTGATTATATGGGCATTTTTTTATAAATATTTTTATGTCTCATGTCATAGTAATTATTTGAATTACGTAACATTTTATGATACATAAAGTGTAAAAAAAAGAAAAAAAAAGAATTTATTAAGACCCATAATTTTTTATTGTGAATACTTTTTGTAATTTTTATGATTGTTTGTAAGAATACTCACTACCTCATATCTTCCCGTGGGTGTCGTAAGAGGCGACAGAGGGAAACTGAGGCAGAGGATGGGCAGCAGCATCTTTCTGATAACAGCAAAATAACAATAAAAAACCGCGGTTGCCAACCCGCTCGCCAAGCGTGGCAACTATGGCAATATACCCGCCATGATAGTAACGAAGAGACGGCCCCCAGTCTCCGGCAGCCCCGCTATTCCTGGCTACGGTGGCGACCATGGTAACGGCGGGGTAGGGGGTGCTAAGAATCTCCGGTGGAGGTTCGGTTGCCACCTACGACGATTCGACCTGGCAACTTATAACGCACGCACCCTGAGGACTGACGAGAAGATCCTGGAGCTAGAAGAAGAGATGGACAAGTTGCGCTGGAATATTATAGGATTATCCGAGGTCCGAAGAGAGGGGGAGGACACGGTAATCCTAGAATCCGGCAACTTGTTCTATCACCGGAAAGGCGACCATCTGTCCCAAGGAGGTGCCGGATTCATTGTCCACAAGTCTCTCATTAACAACGTTGTAAAGATTGAGAGTGTGTCGACGAGGGTTGCGTCCTTGCGATCTTATACTCAGAATCACCAAACGGTATTCGCTGAAGGTCATACAGCATCAACCTCGGCACATCCCGATGAGGAGGTGGAGGAAATGTATGAGGATATCTCTAGAGCCATGCATTCCTCCAAAACCCACTATACGGTGTTAATGGGAGACTTGTACGTAAAACTAGGTACAAGAGAGAACGGTGAGCTGAAAGTAGGGAAATTCGGATTAAGGCAACGGAACCCAAGGGGCCAGCAGCTGGCCGACTTCATGGAGAAAGAGGGACTCTTTATGATGAACTCTTTCTTCCAGAAGCGGCCCCACAGGAAGTGGACCTGGTCGAGCCCCGATGGTTCGACAAAAAATGAGATTGACTTCATTATGACGACCAGGCGACAACTGTTCAGTGATGTCTCAGTGATCGCGAGGGTGAAAACCGGCAGCGATCACCGAATGGTGAGAGGCACACTGAACCTAAACTTTAAGTTGGAGAAGTCACGTCTAATGAAGTAAACGCTCCGTCCCCCTCGTGCTCTAATCCAAAGTCCCGAAACCTTTCAGCTCGACCTACGAAACCGTTTTCAGTGCCTAGAAGATTGCAATGCAGTGGACGAAATGAATGACAAGCTCGTGGAAACTGTCCATGCGGTCGGAGCTAAGTTTTGCAAGACCCGCCGCAGAAGAACACACAAACTCTCCGATCACACTCTTAATCTCATGGCTGTTAGACGGGAAATGAAGCTGCAGTCTTCAGTAGATTTGACATCATACAGGCAACTGAACAGACAGATCTCCAAATGGCTGCGGTGGGACTTACGCAACTTTAATACTGCTCGTATTGAAGAAGCGATCGAGCGGAACTAGGGCTCCAAAGTCTTTGCTAGAGATCTGTCTGCCAGAAAGAGCCAACTGTCGAAGCTGAAGACCGAGTGTGGCAGCGTCGTTTCCGGGACACCTGAGATTTTGAGTGAGATTGAGAGGTTCTATGGGCAGCTGTACACATCATCGTTGGAGCCACACGCAAGTGTGAGTAACGATCCAAGAGCGAGTCTTATCCGACACTATTCCGATGATATCCCGGACGTCAGTCTGAGCGAGATTAGAATGGCTCTCCAGCACCTTAAAAACGGCAAGGCCCCAGGCGAGGATGGAAGGATGGAATTACAGCGGAGCTTCTGAAAGCGGGTGGAAAACCGGTACTTGAAGTCCTTCAGAAGCTCTTTAATTCCGTCCTACATGGTGGCACTACACCGGAGGCGTGGAGCAGAAGTGCGGTGGTCTTGTTCTTCAAGAAAGGCGACAACGTTCTCTTGAAGAACTACAGACGGATTTCCCTTCAGAGCCGCGTCTACCTGCTGTTTTCGAGAGTCATTACGAATCGTCTCGCACGCAGACTCAACGACTTCCAGCCTCCCGAACAAGCCGGTTTCGAAAAGGCTTTAGCACCATAGACCACATACTTACCCTTCAGCATATTGTACAGAAGTCCGAGGAGTACAATTTGCCACTATGTCTGGCGTATGTGGACTATGAGAAAGCCTTTGATTCCGTCGAAATTTGGGCGGTGCTACAGTCCCTTCAGCGGTGCCAAGTCACTGTCGTTATATCGAAGTGCTGAAGTGCTTGTACAGTAGGGCTACGATGGCTATCCGAGTACAGAACCAGAGTACGAAACCTATCCAACTGCAGAGAGGTGTAAGACAGGGTGACGTTATATCCCCAAAACTCTTCACCGCTGCATTGGAAGACGTTTTCAAGCTTCTGGACTGGAAAGGATGCGGTATTAACATCAATGGCGAGTACATCACTCACCTTCGATTTGCCGACGATATAGTTCTTATGGCAGAATCGCTGGAAGAACTAAGCACTATGCTCAATGACCTCAATAGTGCCTCCCAACGGATAGGTCTTAAGATGAACATGGACAAAACAAAGATCATGTTTAATGTCCATGTCACACCTATGCCGGTGGTTGTTGGGAGCACTAAGCTCGAAGTTGTTGATGAGTATGTTTGCCTAGTACAAACAGTCTGACTAGGTAAGTCTAACTTCAACCGAGAGGTCAATCGTCGGATTCAACTCGGTTCGGCAGCGTTCAGGAGATTACGACACATCTCGTCAGGTATACCTCAAAACTTAAAAACGAGGTTGTACAACCAGTGTGTGTTGCCTGTGATGACCTACGGAACTGAAACGTGGTCCTTCACTGCTGGCCGGATGAGGAAGCTCAAAGTCGCTCAACGAACTATGGAGAGGGCTATGCTCGAGTCTCACTGTGTGATAAACTTAGAAATGAGGATATCCGCAGTAGAACCAGAGTGACCGACATAGGCCAACGGATTAGTAAGCTGAAGTGGCAATGGGCCAGCCATATAGCTCGAAGAACCGACAACCGATGGGGAAAAAAGGTTCTCGAGTGGCAGCCTCGTACCGGCGGACGAAGTGTAGGGCGTCCCCCCACTAGATGGAGTGACGACCTGGTAAGACATGCAGGAAGTCGATGGATGCAGGTGGCTCAGGACCGTGCTTTGTGGCATTCCTTGGGGGAGGCCTATGTTCAGCAGTGGACTTGTGAAGGGCTGTAATGATGATGAATGATGATTCGCTTGGTTGAAGCTTCAAAAAATAAATAAAATTAAAAGGAAGCATAAAAGAGGTTTTATATTTATTTATAATTTAATACGAAATTCTGGGTGATTATTGAAAAATCTTTAAAATCCGTATATCTCAAGACCTGTTTCTTTTTAGCCATACATATGGAGTCAAATTTGTAGCATTTTGCATCACGTCCTGCCAGGAAGTTGTCGAATTCCCAGTAACCCTGTATGTGAAACTTTCTATAATTTCAACATCTGTAATTACCATATACTAACAAATAAACGCTATTCTATTATATTCTATTCTATGTGTTGGACGTAAATGGCAATATAATATGCTACAGAAACACAGAAGTGAGTTTATCAGAATCGAATTAATATCATACGTCTAGCAACACCTTTTTTACATCGGACATGTCTTCCGATGTGTTTTTATGAAGGGTAAATTTGCCCTGGAATCAGAAATGCTTTATTTACATTTATTCATAATTAAAGTTAATGTAGTTTTGACAAAATAATTTTGACTTTCTTGGTCTTTTATTAATACACGGCATAGTGTTTATTTGCGATATTTGATTCAAATAATTGGCCCCGTTGTATATTGATTGGCACCATAAAATATATGCAGGTATTTTTTAAGTAGACTTTGAAATTTCATAAATTATGTAGTTCTATTTACGTTACACGTGAGAAGTACTGTATTCATGAACGGGAGTATAAATACACAGAAGATGGGCAGCAGCGTCTTCCTGATTACATCTCAAAATAATAAAAGATGCAGTTGGCAATCCACCTGGCATGCGTGGCAACTACGGCAAATATCCAACTTATTTGGCAATCTATGAGGAAATTGAGTTGCTGAACGGGGTAGAAATATATTAGCCATGTAGAGGCGGCGAAAAGAAACCAATGCCCCATTTTGTCTCATGGGTGTCGTAAGAGGCGACAGAGGGAAACTGAAACAGGAGATGGGTGGCAGCATCTTCCTGATATAACAGCGCAAGGTAATAAAAAACTGCGGTCGCCTACCCGCTTGCCAAGCGTGGCTACTACTGCAAATATCTGGCCTATTTGACAAACAATGGGGGAAGCCTATGATCAGCAGTGGATAGCAATATTAACATTCAAAAAAGTTGCAGCCTACATTCATCCCACTACTAGGCATAGGCCGCAGCGAGTTTTAGGACAAAAAAGAATTGATTGAGTGAACTCAAACGCGGGATGACCGACTTCACACATACCTAAAAATAATTTAATTTCCGAAATATATTTTTAACTTCTCAGATATACAGGTTTCCTCGCGATGTTTTCCTTCACCACCGAGAACGTGGTAAATCGACACTTCAAATTGCTATTAAAATATGAGTAATGTCGGTGCGGATCGAATTTGGGTTGCTAACGTACTATGAAATTTACGTTTGGATCGGTTCGATTACCGGCTTTGACAGGTGACTTTCAAGATTCTATCAGTGCAGTTCCATTCATAGTTAAACTAAAACTAAACCTGTGTTTAAAATTAGCTGTCTTTGATATTTATAGTACTTTTTCCCAAGAGCCTGTTCATTTACTCATGTGAATTATGAAACCGGGACTGTCACAAGAATTTTAATATGTCTGAAAATATGATATATATTAATATATAAAAACTGTTTTACAAGTCTCATTGAAAGCAAAAAGTAAAAAAGCAACTTACATACCCTTTTACAATTTTACAAGGGCTCCTAATTAACCATAGTGCGAAATAGCGGTTTTCACTTGTCCACGATTTTTTTTAAATTACTCTGACATGAAGTCAGAAGTTATTCTTCACCACTTCACTGAGTATGTGGAAAATAAGCAAATAAAATTTCCTTACCAGTTTCATTGATCCTCGCGGGAATCGTACACTTTTGTTC
Source organism: Parnassius orleans (assembly GCA_029286625.1). Taxonomy (NCBI): domain Eukaryota; kingdom Metazoa; phylum Arthropoda; class Insecta; order Lepidoptera; family Papilionidae; genus Parnassius; species Parnassius orleans. Next base: position 151,693 of record JAGSMP010000223.1, read on the forward strand.
CTGTGCTATGAAATCTTACGACAAGCTACACGGCTCTCGTATTTGCTTAAATAAAACTAATAAAAACTAAAAAAAAGCTATTGCGCGATTATGCACAAGATATGCTATACCGATAGACACCTCTCTCTTATAAATTATAGACCTCTCTCTTAATCACAGTTTTGTGTACAGAGTTTTGTTAATCATTTTGCTACAAAGTGACAATTACGATAAATCATCCCGACAGTGGCTACCGGTCTGGATATAGATGAGTCTGACAATTTTTTAAGCTGCAAGAATAAGTATATACGTATGTACATAAACACTCACGCCTGTCACCCAAAGGGGTAGGCAGACTACGAACTTCCATTTCTCCTCGCCTCTCTCGCCTCTTTTACATCCATATATCTACGCATACATGCTCGTCAGTTAAGGGTTCTCCTAATCTGGCCCATTTTTAATATATCGCCAATTTGGTCAATAAACCTTCGTCCAGGGCGTCTCTTCCCAACTCTACCGTTCACATCTGCAATATAGATTTTCTTTGTCACACTTTCTTCTTTCCTCACACATTTTTTCTACATAATCAAACCACCAAAGCATTCCTTTCTTAATTCTGATCACAACATTATCTTGCAAACCACACTTTTCTCTTATCTCACAATTTCTCACCCTGTCATTTAGATTCAGCCCTAACATACTCCATAATGAGCGCATATCTACAGCATTTATTCTACTCTCGTGCTTCTTCTGCCACACTCAACTTTCACTACCATACATTAAAGTAAATAAGTATTCAATATAATTCTATTTAATTTGTCAGTTACTTATTATTAGTTTTCTTAGCAGTAACAATATGGCGCTATTATTGCATTAAAACTATGAAAATCAAAACTGTACCCTCTAGTAGGTACTCAGCGACAATAAATTGAGGTGCGACTGGGGTGGCCCAATCGCACAACAAAGCCGCAAACTTTTATTATAATACATAAATTAGCCATAAAGTGATGTAGAATGTAGATTCTATTGAAAATTTTGCTTCTGTCAAAAATACGCTATTAGCACTGCTAGCGGTATGTAATGGAATATTTTACCATATAACATTATCAAGAAATAGCAATGTTGTGTTTAATTGTTCATATCGCCAAATAATCTCTATTCATTTGTTTGGTCAAGCTATAATATTATGATAAGTCAACAAACTGTTAAATTTTATGTAATGCCAGCATTTCACGTAATGATCGACTACTTTATGATATTATTAATTCTAAGATCTGGCCAATATATAATTATATATAAAATATCTTTATTTAAACTATAAGGATAATGAGAGTTTTGCAATAATAACAGTTTTTATCATAATGGTTGCTTATATTTACGCGAACACTACACATTGAATAAAACTACTTTTACGGATTATATCGCCTTTAATAACTTAATAACTTTTTATCACTTTACTAATATATAAAAAAACTAAAACGTACTAAAACTTTTTCTAGATATTTAAACTTAGAAACATCTCACATTTTATGCTTTTCGATAGATGTCACTTTTATCTATTTAAATAGTAATTAATTGGTATAAAATTTATTTATTCTTACTAAAATGAAATATGAAAAAATGAAATAAAAGAACAGAAAAATGAACGCTAGAATTTTTAAATCAATTATGAATGTCGGCGTAGTTCAAATTACTACGCACGGTTAAAACCAATGACCTATATATATAGCCTGGCTATCCACCGTGGCAAAATAAGGCGATTTGATTTTCTCTATTTTGGTGCTGACAGCAGAAGTGAACGCCTACGGAACTAATAATAGAGGTGAGAAGACAGTGTGGCAAAATATATCGATAAAAATTCTATACCCAGGCCTACCTGTAACGTTCATTCTATTTATGTATCATTTTAATATAATGCCATACAATAAATAAATGTAAATATGCCTAGGCCTCAGATGCAAGCTTTATATCTTATATAAAACCAAGATTGACGCTGCGTTGGTCTGTCTACGTTTTTATTCGTAACTACAGAACGGATTTTGCTCTTAGTTTCAACATTGTTTATGTTGGTTCATTCGCGAGGCTTAAATATTCAATTAGTACTGGAAAATATTCAACTGCAGTAAGAACTTATACTAAATATAAATAAAAACAAACGGTTGATAATAAATTTCTCAAAGAATTTATTATCAACCGTTCATTCAGTTCTAGCATTATAGAAAACAAATCAGCTGCTAAAATAACGCCTATTCAAATTATCTACAGGTCTATCTATAGAAATAATAAACTAAGTAATATATAAAAATGTATGTTTGTTTGTTCGTATTTTATGCGCTGCCACAACGTTCATCAGATTGAAGGGGTGGCAAAGTATTTGCATTTTTAGTCTTAATCGAGGAGATTGATGTAGATGTCTATGGGCCACAGCATCCACTTACCATCAGATTGACTGTGTGCTCGTTTGTCACCCTTACTTTATAAAAAAACCTTATTAGACATTACGCTCGCATTCACACTTACTTGTCTACAAAAATAATCTTTTAATAAACTGAGTTAGTAAATAATAAGCTTAAATTCGTCATAGAAGATATTTCAGATTTTCAAAAAGTGATGGATCGATAATATTAAGAATATTTAAGTGATAATTCCTCATATTTACGCCAATACTACACAACAATAAACGAAATTTATTTTACGAATTTTATCGCGTTTTATTTTAACTTCTTATTTCCCAACGCTTCTGGTGCTTTACAGCACCCATGGAAGTCCCCCCCCCCATTATTATAGAAAAGTTGATTTTTTTTTATATAACCGAATGGTGGCGACGCTGTCGTCGCGCTACAAGCGAAAATAATCTAATTTTGGATTTAAAAATATGATGATTATGTATTATACTATACATTAAATCAAAATCAAATGCAATATCATCATGACTACTGCCAGCAACCGATCAAAACGCTGCCATATAGCTTACAAATAATATATTGTAATAAATCACCTTTGAGAACCCCCTGTTACTTACATATATAAAATGAAGAAAATAATAATACCCTTTATTATTATTTTCCAAAATAGGCACGCTATTGCTTAAAGAAAAACATCTGCATTCTGTGGAGTAAGAGATTCCACCAACTCGTGGTGGCTCATGTAGTAAGAGGCATTAAAGCTTTTTTAAGTGGCGCATTTTTTGAAATATGATTAAGGCAACAAACGAGCACTCAATCTACCTAATGGTAAGAGGACACTGTGGCCCATAGCCACCTACATACATCTATAATCGATTAACTATCAAAATGTAAATGCATTATTAACATTGAATTTTGAAAATTTAGATGGAATGGTCGTTTCCAGTAGAAAGGATCTCCGGTTCTCTTTACTCAGCGTGCGAAACACAGCAGCATTAAGCTGATATTTTACGCTGGTATTCTGTAAGAGCGTAGTCCTTCCCCGGTCGAGCTGACCCATTCGTGCTACAACCATGATGTAGCTGCAGAGTGGCTCTACTACGTAAAAACTGCGGTTGTCACATCGACCGGGCTGGCGCATGTTAATGCCATACAGTATACGATCTAATCCAACCATAGTGAATGTACGGTACACAATTAATTCCTATACGTTCAATAATAGGCATGCTGGCCATAAAAAGCTATTAATAATGGAGTCCATTATTAACTGACAGCTCATGCGATACCTTGAGGAGCACCAGCTGATTAGTGACCGCCAGTACAGTTTCCGTCGGGGTCGCTCAGCTGGTAATCTTCTTGTCTACCTAACACATAGATGGGCGTAGGAGATCGAGTCCAAGGAGGAGGCGTTGGCCGTTAGTTTGGACATAGCGAACGCCTTCGATCGGGTCTGGCACAAAGCGCTTTTCGAAGCTCCTTCCTATGGGCTTCCCGAGAAATTGTGCAATTGATCACCAGTTTTCTGCCTGATCGGAGCATCAAGGTTGTAGTAGACGGCATGCTCCGATTACAAGCCTATTAACGCTGGTGTTCCATAAGGCTGCGTGCTATCACCAACGCTGTTTCTTTTGCATATCAATGATATGTTGCAAACCGGTAACATTCATTGCTATGCGGATGACAGCACTAGTGATGCTATACACCGGCTGTGCCAATATTTCTCGGAAAACGTCTTCGAGTACCGGAACAAACTTGTGTCTGAAGTCGAGTCTTTACTGAACAAAGTCTCGGATTGGGGGCAACTAAATCTAGTCCAGTTTAATCCTCAGAAGACACAAGTTTGCGCGTTTACCGCTAAAAGAACCCTTTTGTTGTATCTCCTCAGTTTTAAGGCACTCCCCTTGTTGCCTCAGCCAGTATCGGAATCCTCGGCGTCGACATATCGAGTGACGTGCAGTTTCGTGGTCACTTGGAAGAGAAGGCCAAATTGGCCTCTAAAAAGCTTGGCGTGCTCAGCAGAGCGGGACAGTATTTCATGCCGGCACACCGCCTGCAACTTTACAAGGCGCAGGTTCGGCCTCACATGGAATACTGTTCCCATCTCTGGGCTGGGGCTCCCCAGTGCCAGCTCCTTCCACTTGACTGCATCCAGCGCAAAGTGGTTCGAATCGTCGACGATCGAGTCCTCTCCGATCGGCTTGAGTTAGTGCGCTGCGAAGAGATGTTGCATCCCTTTTCATTTTCTATCGCATCTACCATGGGCAGTGCTCTGAGGAATTATTCGGCTAATTCCAGCCGCTCAATTTTACCATCGAACATCGCGACTAAACTCGCTATACCATCCACACCATCTGAATGATTGGCGGTCCACCACTGCGCGATTTAAAAGATTTTTCTTCCTCGCACAACTTCCTTGTCGAATCAATTACCACCAGCAATTTTTCCGGACTGATACAACTTAAGGACCTTCAAGAAAAGAGCCTACGCCTTTTTAAAAGGCCAGCAAAGCATCTGCAATTCCCCTGGTGTTGCAGTTGTTCATAGGCGGCGGTAGTCACTTACCATCAGGTGAGCCGCATGCTCGTTTGCCCCCTCTCCTATAAAAAAGGCGACTATGGGAAACCCCAAAAGGATATCATGTTTTCCTAAAGTTGCAGCTTCAATGGTGTGAGTGATCTTGCGATGGTTTAGGCCAATCTTCCCAACAGAAGACCTCATGTCCAGTTGTGAACTTTTGCAAGCTGATGAAAAGAAGAGAGAAGAGGGAAATTGTTCTTCAGAAGATATTTTCTGGTACATGCTGACCGTTACCGTTACAGTCTATCAAAGTCTACTGCTGAATATAGGCCATAGATTGTTTCATAGGGATTTTGCCATAGTTGCCACGCTTACAAGCTGGTTTTTTTATTTTTTTTGGTTTTTATTATGAAGACGCTGCTTCCCATCTCCCTTTTTTCCCTCTGTCACTTCTTACTATACTCACGGGACGATATGGAGTAGTAGATATTCTTGCACCGCCACTACACGATACCATGCTGACCATAGACAGTAAAATAATTTCTGCAAACGTATTTCGCAGATCAATTTTAGTGAAAAAATCCTGTTTCCCTTGCTTCCTAAACTTAAAAGCCATAGTTCATTAAGTATGTCCATCCTCTAAGTAAATACAAGTTTCTTAAGTGTATTTGCTAGTACGCTTGTGCTTGGATCCATTAATGTCGTAGAGGATGGGAGGCCAAAGTACTATTTTGCTAAATATTTATGTCGGAACTTGGGCGAGCTTCCCTGTTTACGCTTCGGATTTAAACTCAATGCAAATGTTATTTAGGAGAGTACTGTTTTAACTAAGTATGAGATATGCTTGCAAAATTCAATACCAGAGATTCTTAATACGAGTACGTAAAAATACCAGGTCAAAACCAGAATTTAAAATACTTGAAAATATTTGTTAGTATTCAGTTTAGTTCGTGTCGTGCCACAATTTCGTGTTCCGCCCGCCAATGCCCTGAGTCCCGTGCTGTTCACGACTTGTTCTCGGCGTCCAAAGTTGAAAATTCTTGAGAGGAAATTGATCCATGTTGTCCTATGAGGAATAAGAAGTACAAACAAATTTAAGTGAAAAAAATACTTATAAGTTCAAAGTATATTTTATTCGCAAATACGAATGTTTTCCTATGCAAATATTTTCATGTCCGGTGTTTCAAGTTCTTCCTGTATCCGACTTATAATTACTTTCAAACTTGCAAGTATTTTCTGCTCTTACCAGAGCGCCCTATTTTGGAATGAAACCCTGGTTTTTAAACCTGGTAGCCTAAATACGTAACATCTCTAGTTTAAACGTTAAGTTGATACATAACAGAAATATTTCCTATAAATGAAATAACAACGCTGGTTTCCTGTGGAGGCTTTTAGTCAAAAAAATGCACGGACCAAAGCGCATTCAAAACAAGGAAATATAAAGTGTTATTAATTGGTTATTATATTTGTTAGAATTAAATAAATTAAGGATTAATCATTAAGGCACCTAACACTGAGAGATGATCTCTTTACTTATGTCCTATGTCCGGTTACATATCCTTACATCACATCCTTGTAAATATATTAAAACTTAATATATTTATTACTTATTTTACTATATTAAACAGTAGTAAAGCTTCAATATCTTTTAATATCTATTCTTGTAATCTATATTGATAAAAATATTATATTCTATTCTATTCACAAAAATATATACTACGCTACAGGTTGACTAGCAAAGAAGTCCGCCCATTGCTTTTTTAAGTAGAACACGATAAAAGTTTTAAATAAAATAAATAAAAAAATCTGTTAGGTAATTTACGCATAAATTATTTCTTATTCCCCAACAAAGTTTTAAACACACCAATTTATATGTAGGTACATTAATATAATGTGACGGCTAAGAGAAGATCTCTTTATGAATATTTAGCAACCAACTTTTTGATCCTTAATCCTTTCTGTCCCTAATGGAAGTGGACTTTATTAATAGAATTTTCGGACTGACTTTCATTCTCGCTTATTAAAAATTATTGAAACCACAGTCCCGGAAATTTTAAAATAAATTGACGTAGGTATTTTAAACGTACTTTCGTAGTCGTTTTCAGACCGTATAAATTTCGTGCCAGATATTGAGTTTCTTAGTAATTATGCGTGCGTATAGTCAAGGGTATTGCGGCTTTAATTTTATTAGACCACGTTGACATTTTTGATGTGTAAGGGTGACATACAATTACAAAGTTCATATGATGGAGTGAAAAATATTGTAATCCACAGACACCTAGGTCGGTTACCTACCTACGAGGGCTAAAACGGATGACTCGTTACAAGTATACCAAGAACTTCAGTAATCAAAAAAATACGAGCGTGCTACTTTTCTAATAAAAACAATCCATTCCTACTACAGTTATAGCACACTGCATCAAAAAAAAAACATTTGAATGAAATTAGTTTTTTATCTCGTTTCTTAACTTATTTTATATTCACGACATTTCGAGTACTTTACAGCATCCATGGTATATTATCTATGCCCGTGGTCACCGTTGACGTCCCAATGATATAGTTAACCACGGCTACCATCTGTTTAAAATTATTAATTTTTGGTCCGATCTACGCAGAATAAGCTTATTTATAGTATCTTTAAGTCTGGCAGCATTGAGTGAGTTGCGATTTTACGCTGGTATTCTGTAAGAGCGTGGTCCCTGCCCGGTCGAGCCGACCCATTCGGCTCTACCACGTAAAAAACCTATAATTTACGTATTCTAACCTGACTACAAAAGCAGGAGGTTCTTCATTTGTTAAGTACAAGAACATTCCTGGAGGTATAAGTAAGTCAGCAATACATCACCGACCCACCGCGATGTTTCCAAGTTCCCACGGATCACGCGAGGTGACGCGTTGCTACAACGCGGCATCGTTCGCCGTACCTCAATCCACTTAATTTTAAGTCGCTTTTGTAACAAAATCGTACAGTTGTCACTAGTAATTAGTAAATTAAGCTGAATTATTTTAGTTTTTTGAATTCTACCTTGCAGCCGAACGTAATTCATTCGACTGTATGTAATTTTTTTCGTGAGTATGTTACGAAGTATCCTCGTCGACTATGAACCGGTTTTAATGATTTTTTCATAAATTTTATTTTAACTTCGGGGATGGTCTCATATAAATTTAGAGAAAAAAATACATTCCTAATGGTGAGTTAATATGGAATAGTAGAAGTTGATGTAACTATTTACACGACATTCTCGTTGATACCTTGAGCATGTGATATTTTTTATTCCACTCAACCGTGTAAAAAAACAATTTTACTTTTAGTAAAAAGTAAAGGCCGATTTCAAAGACCTAAAAGGAGAAAAACAATTTCCGAACTTTCAGCACCGACTTTTGAAGCTGTTATGTGGAAATTATATAAGTCTTTTTAGTTCTTTGAAGTGAGTTTTTACCTTTTATTAAAAGTTTAATTTTGTGTTATTCTGTTGACATTGCTTCTTCGGTCGGTAATTGATTTATAAAATTGTTTTTGTTTCTATATTTAGTGTCATGAAATTTATTTTTAATTAAATAATATTACATACTACTAGCCGGCAGGTCCTTTTACCATCCTATATCTGCCGCCAAACAACATTGCGTGCACTGCTGTGTTCCGCTCTGAAGGGTAAAGAAATCAGAAATCAGTGTAATAGCAGGCTATGAGGCATTCCAACTTAGTCCTTACAGATGACATCGCATCAGCAGTCTTCTTTCTTTAAAGTAGTTTGCCGGTGTACATAGGCTGCAGTAGCCACTGACCATGGTGTAGACTCTAAGTTCGTTTGTCACTTCATTTTTGTAACAAAAAAAGTTCAAAATATTATCAAACAAGGAAAATATGACTTCTGTAAAAACATAAACTCGTACTATATTTTAAAGAACGGGGTGACGTCAAAACTATTCCACATGAGTAAAGAAATCGTACAGATTCTTTACTCATGTGACTATTCTCAACTTTTTGTGGGAGCATGCACTCATACACACATATTAATATTCATCTGAAATCATTTGAGAGAAATTTTAACGGTGTCAACAGATTTATTTGAATAACAACTAGTAAGGCAATAACACAAGAAGAACCACTTGAAAGTCATACATCCTCACATGTGTGGCTTTCATGTTGTTCATATTCAAGTAACTTAAGTCCATTATTACGTCGCTTTTCTGATGCAGGGAATGTAACAGTGTTGCGGCGAATCTAACATTAACAACGCGCTACGTGCTCACGAGCTAGCGTAATGAGCGCCGGTGCTGATAATTTTGCCAACCTCCCCACTGTTGTATACAAAGTAATTTTAAATTTAGCATTTCCATAATCCAACAAAGAAGACTCTTATGAACTTCATATCAAATTATTTCTGAAATTTAAATAAAAATAGTTTTTACGGATTTTATCGCGTAAATTAACGTATATTATATTTTTTACATGGTAGAGCCAAGCTGCAGTGATATTACGATTGTAGCTTGAAAGGAAAGACCACGCACTCACAGAATACCAGCGTAAAATAAGAGCTCAATGCTTCTGTGTTTCGGAAGGTGAGTGTAGAGAACCGGAGACGCTTTTTACTGGAAACGAGGCATTTCGATTTAGTCCTCAGTGGTGGCAACTCATCTCCATTTTAATCCTTAATCGAGGATAGATGAAGATGTCTATGGGCCACAGCATCAAATGGACTGAGTGCCCGTTTGTCACCCTTATTTTGTTAAAAAATATATATATTTCCGACATTTCGAGTAATTTGCAGCACCCATGGTCACGAGGAGGACTGAGGTGTTCAACGTCCCAATGTCATACTTATCCACGGCTACCTTCAGATTAAAATTATTAATTTTTGGTCCGATCTACGCAGTATTAATTCATAGTATCTTATTCATCTTGCAGTTGTATGCCTGCGTTGGGATTTAATTTTATTAATAATAGGATCCCAAGTAGATTGTAGAACCAGCCATATTTTTTATTGAAATTAGGATAATTTTTTTGATTTCATTAGGGAGAATTTGTGGTTTATCAAATCTGATGTAGTGACGGGGACGATCCTGTACGTGTTCACAGACTGCAGACTTCCCGGAGCGTCGATTCTTCACATCAGCTATGTATTCTTTTACGCGGGTTTTTATTTGTCTGTTAGTTGTATGAGAGACAACATTCACAATCAAGCTTGTGCACTCCTGCATCTTGCAGAGGGATATACTTGACTGTTGGTAAAAACTGAATAATCTTCTTCGGCAGTTTGAAGGCTTAATCTTGACATATGGCAGTATAGCAGACACACGCTTCCAAAATTGTTGTAAAAATGTTGATACTTTTTTGTACATTTATATTTATTAAGGTTAACAATGGTAAGGTTTGTGCGAATTTTATTGTAAACAAAGCTTCCCAGAAGCTATAAAAACGTTTAGCAAAGGCGGTTTGGGGACTACGGATTCTTTTAACACCATATCTTTTCTACGTCTTTGCAAACTTAACGGATCATAAATAATTTCGCCGTGTTTTTTTTAAAACAGAAGCCAACAAAAAAAAAACTTTCTGACGCTTAGCACCTCACAGTATAGTACTAGAGTCTCGTATCTTAAGCGCTGCTGCTGGGTCCGGGTCAATGGAAGCGCACCGCCGCGGCCTATAAAATAATTTTACGAAAAAAGAACAAACAGGAATAAATTATTTAATATTACCACAATCAATATATGGACACAATACTATAACAGACGAGACAAGATAATATTTCTATGACGAATACGAGATAAGGTTACAGTAATAATATTTATATAGAACATAACATTTTCATGATATTCTTATGAGCCTACGTGCTGTTATCGAGTCATTACGAATCGTCTCGCACGCAGACTCGACGACTTCCAGCCTCCCGAACAAGCCGGTTTCCTAAAAGGCTTTAGATTATATATACCACATACATGACCTTCGGCAAATTGTACAGAAGACCGAAGATGAAGTCCGCAATTTTGTTTTGCGTATGTGGACTATGAGAAAGCCTTTGAGTCCGTCGAAATTTGGGCGGTGCTACAGTCATTTCAGGGGTGCCATGTTGACTATCGGTATATCAAAGTGCTGAAATGTTTGTACAGTAGGACTACGATGGCTATCCGAGTACAGAACCAGAGTACGAAACCTATCCAACTGCAGAGAGGAGTAATATAGGATGACGCAATATCCCCGAAACGCTTCACCGCTGCATTGGAAGACGTATTCAAGCTACTGGACTGGAAAGGATACGGTATTAACGTCAATGGCGAGTACAACACTTACCTTCGATTTTCCGATGATGTAGTTCTTGTGGCAGAATTGCTGGAGGACCTAAGCACTATGCTCAATGACCTCAATAGTGCCTCCCAACGGATAGGACTTAAGATGAACATGGACAAAACATGTATAACGTCCAAGTCACACCTATGCCGGTAGTTGTTGGGACCACTACGTCCAAGTGTGTTGACGAGTATATTTTACCTGAGACAAGTATTCCGACTAAGTAAGTCTAGTTTTGACCCAGAGGTCAATCGACGGATTCAACTTAGCGTATTATTCCTTGTTTTGTATTATTCCTTGGAGGAGGCCTATGTTCAACAGTGGACTTGTGAAAGGATGTTATGATGATGAATGATGATGAACAAATTCATAATATGTATATAATTTGTAATTGATCACACAAGACAAGGAATAATTATTTAAATTACAACACCAAGATAGTTACTCGCAGCTGAAGGCATTGGGCATTATATTTTGAACAAAGAAAGACAATATTTTAACTAATTTAGAGGTTATAGGTTAAGTTAACATTTTACAAAGCGATCCGAGAGAAATTTATGCAATATATTATTTGAATTTATAAATTATGTTTAACAATTAATTTGAATTTGAATTTATAAAACATTTATCAGAATTAGCAATAAACACTGAAATAACAATTAAAAATTAGGAAAAACTATAAAATATGAATAAGAACAAGAAAAATAATAAAATTAAGTACCACAACCCATCCAAGTTGGGGTTGACACGAGTTTTATTAAATTGTTTGTTGCAAAGTAAAAGGAATGATCGGGCATTCTGGCTCGCTTATGATACCTACGACCAGAGACTAGTGTTGAACAGTTTACCGATTGTATGAGGCTTAAATTAAAACAGTTAGGGTAGTACCGTACGATATCGATGAGCCATGATGAGTTTTCGATAGATCCAAATAAGTGAATGATTTTAGAATATTCAGTAATTTATTATATTTAACAATAATAGATATGTTATTTTACTATATTATATTAGTGTACAACGCTAGAACTGGTAATGCTGTTCCCGTTACCAATATGTGATATTTCAAAGTAAATTATAAGTTGCTATTACCTTGTTATTCCATCAGCAGAGTACATTGCATCACAAGTGGATAGATAAATTTACATTTCACCTTAACACCATTCTAACATTGCAAATCTTTCAGTTCTTCCAGATCTTTGTAGGATGTTTTACATAGAACACGATCATCACCATAATTCATTACAGCCTATCCAAAGTCCACTACTAAACGTAGGCCTGTGTCCCATCAATAAGGGCATCCACGACTTTTTCTGCTACCAGGGCCGCGCCACTAGAAAGTGAGGTATAATATTTGACAGATTTCATAGCGGGGAAGTTAATTTTTTCGGAAAATGTAGAAGTTATTGTTTCTTTCTGTACTATTAGCTATATTTTATATTAATAATGACGGCTTCGTGGCGCAGTGGCTTAGCAATGAGTTGCAGCGCTGGGGGCCGCGGGTTCGAATCACGCATGGAACAAGTATTTGTATGGCCTACAAATAATTGTTTCGGGTCTGGATGTTTATCCTTGTGCAATTTATGTTTGTAAACTGCCTCCACGATACAGGACAAAATCCTAGTGTGGGGGTAACGTTTTTAAAAAAAAAATAACATTAAAAATAAATAAACCAAACCATAGATAATCATAAAAGTAGAAAAATAAAAAATAAAGTTAAAAATGTGCAAAAAATTAAAGAGCAAACCACTGACGCATTGTTTTTTGTATTAATATAATACTCTAGAAACTGATAAACTTTTCTTAGAAAACAACTTCTCAATTAAATTACATTGTGTAACAAACACTTTAACCTCAGTGTCAACTAGCGACATCTGGTGAGCAAAAAATTATTAGCCCATTGCTTCATAAGGGGAATTTTGCCTGAGTTGCCGTGCTTGGCAACCGCTGTTTTTGATTATTTTGGGATTTTATTCGGAAAAACAGTATCTTCTTTGCACATGTTCTGTTTCATTTACCCTCTGTCATCTCTTACGACACCCACGGGATGATAATTGGTAATGATATGGAGTATGTTATACACGCCACTAGACAGAAAAGCTTTCTTGTGTCTTCAAAAGGATTGCTTAAAAAATCTGAAAAAGGCATAATTAAGGTTTTTAAAAAAACCGGGCAAATGCTTAAAAAATAGAGTCCTCAATTAATGCAAGACAGTCTTATACGTGATTTGTGCGGGGAGCAAGGTGACATGTCTAGAAACACAGATAGTGCACAGAATGCACTTGACCGTTTTGTAATCGTTAGTTTAGTGTATTATACAACTACACGTTTACCGTGTAGTGGCGGTGTAAGAATATCAACTACCCCATATTATACAATGGGTGTCGTAAGAGGCGACAGAGGGAAAAAATCAGGAGATGGGCAGCAGCGTCTTCCTAATAACGATTAAAAAAAAAAAACTGCAGTTGCCAACCCACTTGCCAATCGTAGCAACTATGGCAAATATTCCCTACGAGGTAATCTGTGTGGGAGGCCTTTGTTCAGCTGTGGACTTTAATATTCTGCAACAGTACAACTTTACGTACATGTATACATACATATAAATAAGATTTTGAAGTGTCTGCTGTAACATTGAAATTACTGGGTAATTTGCATACTATAAAGACATTAAATTTTTTTTTTAATTTTGTCTGCCTGTCTGCCAGTTTCTCTGTTCGGGCTAATTTTCGAAATGGCTAAACCGATTGTGATGAAACTTTGCGAATAGATAGCAATGCCAGGAGTGATCTAGGCTATTTTTTTTTTCGAAAAACTTGAAGATTTTTTTAATGATTATCATTATATCTAAAAAAAGTATTTGATTACCTTATATCTTAATAACGCAACATATTAAGATATAAGGTAATCAAATCAAGTATTAAATGTTATTGTAATGTTTAGCCTATGTCAGTAGCATGACGCATTTTACTGACACATTAATTACATCAAGTATTGTTTGTTTAATTACCAAAGCGAATTAGAATATAATATTATATTTAAACACTTATAATTCGCCGGAGCTAAAGTTCTGCCAATACAACATGAGTTAGCTCGTAATAATTAATATGTCGGATGCACGGATTAACATCGTAGCTTGTACAATATATTAATAATCAAATTCTTTTTAATATTTCTAACGTGTGTTTCTTATTTCCATATTTTATTTATTTATTTATTATAAAATATTTGCAGTACAGTTTTACAATAATAAGTAATGGTTCTCTTTTTTTTTAACGATAATTGATACACATCAATTCATCATTAACTTTATTTCTTTTTTAAAAGGCTTGCCATTGTTATGCAAACGTAAACCGGCTTGTATTTCTTGGAATTTGCTAGCCGTCACGAATGTGTAGAATTTCAGTTTGGCCCCACGCAGCGTTTTATTTTTTTCAACCGGAAGTGACAAATAGACTTAATGTTGTAAATGACTTTAATTAGACTATTCAACAACTACAATTAATATTGATATATATTTCACGTGGGCTACTCTGCGTTACATTACAGTATATTTTGTAGTAAGTGGCTACTGGCTACTGCAGCCCATGGACACCTGCAACCTACTTAAAAAAAGGCTACAGATGCGTTTTCATCTATAATTATATCGTTTGAATGTCAGGGTTGGTAACATCAAAATTAATTTAATTGTACTTGCTGATATATTTGTCACAAGTAAGTATGTCACTTGTTTTGCTATCTTCTTCTTTTTTTTCTTTATAAGCCCATAAACGGTGGTAGAGCCACGCGGCAGCATTTGCTGTTGCACGTATGGGCCGGTTCGAGCCGGGTTGGTACCACGGCCTCATAGAATACCGGCGTGAAGTGGAAGCTCTGCTTCTGCGTTTCGTCTGGTGAGTGCAGGTGAACGGTGGCCCAATCCCCCGCTCAACATGGTAACGGAATTAAATAAAAGACTACCCCAGGAGGGTACCAGCACCCCTGGAGAATCCCTCGCTGAGCATCCACGACCATGCTACTCCACTCCTGAGCGTGGGTGCTCAGGCTGGTGAGGGGGGGGGGCAAAATTCCGCTCAAAACAATAACTGCTCGGGGCATACTGAGCAACAAGACCAAGGCGACCCCTGCCACGCTATCCGTGAATTTCTGCAACATCAGGGGACTTCACTCGAACCTCAACGCCGTCCACTACCATCTCGAGATGACGAAGCCGGCCCTGCTCTTTCTGACCGAGACGCAGGTGTCCTCTCCGGCTGATACTTTGTATCTCTCCTACCCGGGGTGCAAATTGGAACACTCGTTTGTACCTCGGGCTGGAGTTTGCGTATACGTCAGAGAGGACATCTGTACTCGACGCCTCGGCAGTCTTGAAGGTTCGGACATGTCCAACTTTTGGCTACGCGTAGACAGCGATGACCATCCGCGCGTCTACGGGTGCCTCTATAGGTCCCAAAGCGGTAATGCCGAAACAGACCGACTCATCGACCACGTCCAAATGGCTACAGATTCCTTACTACAACAGGTCCCATCCGCAGAGATCGTGATCCTTGGCGATTTTAGCGCCCACCACGGCGAATGGCTCGCTTCACGTTTAACCGATCATGCGGGAAGATCTATTTATGACTTTGCCTTGGCAAATGGTCTGACACAACTGGTTACTTCGCCTACGCGGATTCCAGATGTGGAAAATCATACACCCTCCCTGTTGGACCTTCTGCTGACCTCTCATACGGACGGATATCAGGTTTCCGTCGATGCCCCTCGCGGCTCTTCGGACCATTGTCTGATCCGGAGAGTGGTACCACTCACGTGTTTGGCATTACAGGTCAGCGGATTGGGATGGAATGCGGTCTTTCTTTGCATCCTACCCATGGGGGCGGGTTTGCTTCTGGCCGGATGATCCCAGCGCTGTTGCTGACTCTGTCACTGATGTGGTGCTACAGGGAATGGAACTATTTATTCCATCATCTGTGGTACCCATCGGAGGCAGATCTCAGCCTTGGTTTGATCGCTTCTTTAAGACTTCATTACGCAGTAAGCAGGAATTGTTGTCAGGCCTAGGCTGAGGCTTCGGCGGCTCGGGATGTAAACACCAGCATGCTTATAAAGAAGTATAACTTTGCCTCCAGGTCCTTCAAAAGAGTTATAACCGAGGCAATGTCAAAGCACATAGGCAGAATTGGCGAGAAACTAGTTCGCCTTCCTTCGGGAACCCGTATATTCTGGTTTCTCGCCAAGGCTGTCCAAGGGAATTTCTGTAAGCCATCACTACCATATCTGCACAGGGAGGACGACTCACTGGCCCACGCCGCAAAAGAGAAAGCCGACCTTTTAGGCTACCTTTTTGCGTCCAACTCGACTCTTGATGACGGGGGAAACACACCGCCGACAGACCGTTCCCTGGATATCCACAAGTCGAGTGGGCCTGACGGAATCCCCCCAATTGTGCTGAGGACGTGTGCTCCGAAGTTGGCATCGGTTCTAACGCGTCTTTTCCGGTATTCCTACTCCCTAGGCGTAGTCCCGAAATCATTTAAGACAGCTTTTGTCCACCCGATCCCTAAAAAAGGCGACCGCTCAGACTCGTCCAACTACAGGCCTATGGCATCACCTCCTTGTTCTCCAAAACAAAGGAATCCATTATAAACTGCCAGCTCATGCGATATCTTGAGAATCACCAGCTGATTAGTGACCGCCAATACGGTTTTCGTCGGGGTCGATCAGCTAGCGATCTTCTGGTCTACCTGTATCATAGATGGGCGGAGGCATTAGAGTCCAAGGGGGAGGCATTGGCCGTTAGTTTGGACATTGCGAAGGCCTTCGATCGGGTTTGGCACAAAGCGCTTCTTTCGAAGCTCCCTTTCTATGGGCTTCCCGAGAAATTGTGGAGAGCCTGTCGTTGTAGACGGTGCAGTCTTTGACTACAAGCCTATTAACGCTGGTGTTCCACAAGACTGGGTGCTATCACCAACGCTGTTTCTTCTGCATATCAATGATATGTTGCAAACCGGTAACATTCATTGCTATGCGGAAGACAGCACTGGTGATGCTCTATACACCGGCCGTGCCAATATTTCTCGGAAAAACGTCGTTGAGTACCGTAACAAACTTGTGTCTGAAGTCGAGTCTTTGCTGAACAAAGTCTCGGATTGGCGGCGACTAAATATAGTCCACTTTAATCCTCAGAAGACACAAGTTTGCGCGTTTACCGCTAAAAAATCCTTTTACGTGGTAGAGCCATGCTGCATCTATATTAATAGTATAGTTGTAGCACGAATGGGTCGGCTCGACCGGGGAAGGACCACGCTCTCACAGAATACCAGCGTAAAATAGCAAATCCTAATGCTGCTGTGTTTCGTATGGTGAGTGTAGAGAACCGGAGACCCTTTTTACTGGAAAAGAGGCATTCTATCTTAGTCCTCACGGCTGACAACGCATCTACATTTAAAGTCGGAAACGAAGATAGATGTAGATGTCTATGGGCCACAGCAACCACTTACCATCAGGTGGACTGTGTGCTCGTTTGTCACCCTTATTCTATAAAAAAAAAAAACTTCCTTGTTGCCTCAGCCAGTATCGGAATCCTCAGCGTCGACATATCGAGTGACGTGCAGTTTCGTGGTCACTTGGAAGAGAAGGCCAAATTGGCCTCTAAAAAGCTTGGCATACTCAGCAGAGCGGGACAGTATTTCATGCCTATAACTTTACAAGGCGCAGGTTCGGCCTCACATGGAATACTGTTCCCATCTGGGCTGGGGCTCCCCAGTGCCAGCTTCTTCTACATGACCGCATCCAGCGCAGAGCGGCTCGAATCGTCGACGACCGAGTCCTTTCCGATCGGCTCGATTCATTGGTGCTACGAAGAGATGTTGCATACCTTTGCATATTTTTTCGCATTTATCACGGGGAGTGCTCTGAGAAATTGTTCGGATTAATCCCAGCCGCCAAATTTCACGAACGCACATCGCGGCTGAACTCCCGATACCATCCACACCATCTGGATGATTGGCGGTCCACCACTGTGCGATTTAGAAGATGTTTTCTTCCTCGCACAACTTCCTTGTGGAATCGATTACCACCAGCGATTTTTCCGGACCGATACGACTTAGGGATTTTCAAGAAAAGAGCCTACTCCTTTTTAAAGGCCGGCAACGCATCTGCAATTCCTCCCCTGGTGTTACAGTTGTTCATGGGCGGCGGTAGTCACTTACCATCAGGTGAGCCGCATGCTCGTTTGCCCCCTCTCCTATAAAAAAAATAGATTTTAGGTGGTAGTGCCATGCTGCAGCTATATTATGGTTGTAGTACGAGTGGCTCGGCTCGACCGGGTAAGGCCCACGCTCTCACGTTTCATAATCGAGGATAGACGTAGATGTCTATGGGTCACAGCATCCACTTGCAATCAGGTGGACGTTTGTCACCCTTATTCTGCCCGTTTATTCAGCGGTGATACATGGGAAGAAGTACACCTGTATGCCCAAAGAGGTTTCAATTTGATTATGAACTAGCTAACACATAATAAATTAATGCCGAAAGTCTCTAAAACAAAATATATGTCATTTACATTTAAAAAACTTAACACTCCAATTTCACCTAATTTCCATATAATAGCACACACCTGTCAAAATTATAATGATGTTATTAACTGTTCTTGCCCTACGCTCCAAAAAGTAAATGAAATAAAATGTATATATAGGTATAATAATTGATAGTAATCTGAATTTTCAAACACACATTAATCTTCTAACTAATAGATTGCGCAAAATGATCTGTATTTTTAAAAATATTCGACATGTGGCAGATGAAAAAATAATAAAATCAACCTACTTGTCTTTGCTTACTTGCCAATCATTAATTACTAACTATTACTAATGCCCAAAGAGCCCTTCTTAAGGTGGATAACTTTCTTCCATTTCTCTACCACACTAAAGAGCTATATCAAAACTGTAAAGTTCTCACAGTCCGCCAATTATTTATTTTACACACTATTATGAAACAACATTCTTTTTTATATTACGATCCTTCTCTTCTTACAAATAAAAGAAAGAAAAGTAAATTTTGTCCTTTTGCACCATACAAAAGAAATTATACACATAACTTCTGCTTTTTAGGTTCTCATCTATATAATAAAATTAACTCCGTTTTATCCATATACAAATTTCCCAAGTTTAAATACAAAAAGATGGTAACCCTATGGCTATTAAGTCAAGATTATGAAACGACTGAGGAACTACTTAAAATCATAAAGTAAATCCCAAACGCTATACACACACACACACACACACACACACACGTGTACTCACACGCACTCACACACACGCACACATACAAACACACATTTTCTTTTCGTATATTTATCATACACCTAATATTACCTAGATTATAGATTGGTCTGTAAGTGGGGGCTGGTGATCTGTCATACAGGGAATCCTAGTACGGACACCAGTCTCTCACAAGTTCGTTGTAGCATATTAATATTAAGTTGTATGGTTATGTTAATTACTAAATTTGGGAGAGAAAATAATTTTTTTTAAACGTTACCCGCAATCTAGGACTTTCTCCTGTATCGTGGAGGCAGTTTACAAACACAAATTGTACAAGGACAAACATCCAGACCCGGAACAATTATTTGTAGGCCATACAAATACTTGTTCCGTGCGGGATTCGAACCCGCGGCCCCCAGCGCAACAACTCATTGCTAAGTCACTGCGCCACAGAGCCTTATTATTACTTTATTATTATTATTGTCTATACATCTATACAAATAAATAAAATTGAAGTGTCTGTTTGTAATGTCAAAATTACAGCTTTTTACTAAATGCATATGAAAATATATACGGTGCTTATAACAAAAATACAATTTTTAAAATTTTTGTCTGTCTGTCTGTTTGTTCCGGCTAATCTACAAAACGGCTGGACCGATTTTGACGGGACTTTCACTGGCAGATAGCTGATGTCACAAGGAGTAACTTCGGCTACTTTTATTTTAGAAAAGGAATTAGGGTTCCGCGCAAAAAAATTAAAACCCCAAATAACACGCGGCCGAAGTCGCGGGGAACAGCTAGTTATTCTATAAAAAATTACCTTTATAAACAAATTAATAAGAACGCAATTAAAGTAAAGATATCATTTTCAGTAATTCTGTGTATTTTAATCAACTTTTCCTTCTCCGTTTCCATCAGCCCTTAAAGTTCTTTGCTGAAAATGGGCCTCCAACGCTGTAGGGATAATTTTCTTAATCGTCACGCTTAGCAGGCAGATCGACAATCACAGTACCAAAGTTTCGTATCATTGATGCTATTTCCCAACGTCGGTTCAGGCATTTTAAGACAAACGAGAAGGTTTTCAGATCGTATTTCGGTCACGGCCAGGTTCAACAGAGACTAGCCATCTGCGCAGGACAGGATGACAGTGTCCAAGTGAATGCGCAAGCATAGGTGCATTCTCTATTTCCTCACTCTCATAGTCCGATGGTACGGTAAACCGACACGACCGGAGAGAGATCAGGCGCAGGACGAAAACCTGTTCGTGCTTTCCGAGGGACGAGGATGAAACACCGCCAACTCCTCGTGACTGATTTTGGGCTGCTACTGAGCTTATTCTTATTTATTGTCAGAAAAATTCAACAAATGATATTTGACCGGAACCTCATGATCTGCAGTCACATTTACGACTTCTAGACTAACGAAACCGTAAAGGCTGTAAAAGTTTACTACTTTATTGCATACTTAGTGAGCAAATAAGTACTTGAAAACTTGAAAAACTAGAGGCAGCTATGAGATATTATGGCATATCGCCTCTTTCGACACTCTTATGCCGCCACTTCACGGAATTAAGCTTTAATACATAAACTGATGATTAAAATTCAAATATAAATAATCCGGGTTGACTGGGAGAGAATTCCAAAAGGTGTTAAGACCGCTCTTTGTAATCCTTTTTATTATGCTGTAAAAAATAAATATAAAATAATAACGTATGCTCTGTAGGGTCAAATCTGTAAAAAAACATCTCATCTATTAATTTATTTCATTACTAGCTGTGTCCCGCGGTTTCACCCGCGTATATCACGCGTCTGCGCCTCGCGACATGCGAACTTCTAGAGAGACATTACGACGGACGGTTGCTGAATTAACAAAGATTTAAAAAGTGAAAAATGTTACTTAAATTACATGGTTAACGTAATTGGTGGTTATGCATGGTACAGGTACTGATATCGCCTTGAATACAAAGTGATTTATTTGGATATAAGGATTAATACCAAGGTACGAATAATGTGGCCTAGTTTGTACCGGCGTTACTATTGCATATTTTAACATGAAAAAGTAGTTATTTTGACATAACTGTAATAGTTAGACATTTTTTGCAAACTTTTTTGTAGATATTGATGTCCTCTATAAAACTGAAGTACATCACTTTGCTCTATTGTCAATAGTTTCCGCAGCGTACGCGATATAAGGATTTTTCGGCGTTACTATTGCATATTTTAACATGAAAAAGTAGTTATTGTGGCATAACTGTAATAGTTAAACATATGATATCGTAGACTTTTTTGTAGATATTGATGTCCTCTATAAAACTGAAGTACATCGCTTTGCTCTATTGTCAATAGTTTCCGCAGCGTACGCGATGTAAGGATTCCTTTTGGTATTTTTTTCACACCTTGGGTTACGTTAGCGATGTTTTCATACGGATCCCTATTTTTTTGAAAATATTCTATCGCCTATGTTCATTAGGGGTTAAGTAGAATTCTAATGGTGAAAGAATTTTTCAAATCGGTCTAGTAGTTTCGGAGCCTATTCAATCCAAACAAACAAACAAATCTTTCCTCTTTATAATATTAATATTAATTATATAGTGTAGATTGCAGGCCATCAAAAGCCCATTGCTAAACAAAGGCCCTCCGCCATTGAATGTTATATAGAAAAGATATTAGCCACAGTTACCACCCTCAGCAAGAATAGGATGGAATATTTTTTTTATTCAATATAGATCACATGTTTGTAATTATTATTGAAATTCATTTTTTTACTTTACCACTGGTTCGGAAAAAAAACCTCTGTCCTGCGAAGAACCAGCAAAAACCCAGCTGGACTTTTTAAGCGGGTCGGCAACTACTGTTTTAAGAAACATCCAGATTTTAATTATGACAATCGAGCACACAATCCACCTGATGGATGGCCAGTAGATACCTACATTTTTATCCTCGATTATGAATCAGAAAACGCAGATGCATTGGCACCCCTGAGGACTAAGATGAAATACCTCGTTTCCAGTAAAAAGGTTCTCCAGTTTTTTTTTTTAAAAGTCAAGAAACGTTTGTTTTCAGTAGCAAGGCAATAGATGTTGAGTGATCAGTACCTACATTTTGTCACTGACATCGCGCTCACGTTTCGTGATCATCATTCGTGATCTTCAATAGGCCAGTTGTAATAAATTTCATCAGGGAATAAGCAGTGCCTTTGTACATAATTTTTTTTTCCATTTTCCTATCAAAATATATGCGTACATAAACTAATAAATAAATAAATTATAATCACAGTCAGCAGACTCCCTGAGGCCAGTGTTCGATTTGTGACGTCTGTAGTGTATGTTTAGAACTGCCCTCGCCTTGACATCAAATGTGATGGAGCACAAATCCTCGCAAAAATATTAGACTCCGAAGGATGATTAGAGATCGAACCCGCGTCCCGCGGCGCTGCAGTCGATCCCTTATCTAGTAGTGGTTAAGGGATCGATAAAGGGTTAACAAAGTTAATTCCTAAATATACATAATACTGATTTTTTTATCTGCATATAGCGTCATAGCTCAAATTAAATAAAAAAAACTAATAACATTAATAGTATGACAATTTAAGTTTTAGGTATAGTTTTTCATTATTGTTTTAATATTGTACATATATATATATATATATATATATATATATATATATATGTGTGTGTGTGTGTGTGTGTGTGTGTATATATCGTATTTTTTGTGCACAGAAGTTTAAATAAATCAATAAATATTAATATATCTATATGTTATTTACCTATATATGTAAAGTCTTGTTAAATTACTTTTACTTTTTCGTACTCTTTTCATTTACTTAATTACTTTATCATATTATAAATCATTAGTACTTATTTACATTTATATGTATTTTCATCACTTTTTTTTTTGTACATCCCCCTCTATTTTAACTATTGTTTGCATCAGTCCTCTACGCAAAGGTTGTCTGGAAGAGATCACTTTCAGAGTGATAAGACCGCCTGTTGTACATATACATTAGATTGACAATAAATAAATAAATAAATAAAATATAGTCTCATAGTTGAATCTGCAAAAAATTGTGTAAATCAAGGATACAAATAAAAAAAGCTCAAAATAAAATACCGTACGCATTATGTGATATTTCATTTTTGTCGTATTGCTTTTCTTCAATTCGAGCGTAACTTTAAGAAGTTATCAAAGGTAAAATAAAAACAAGAAATCCAATTTTTGCTTTAAAGTAAATCGCGTTTACGTATTCAACGAAAAAAAGACATTAGAAGCTGAAACATCTGCTTAATAGCAGTTTTATAAAGCTAAAGAGATTTATTTTATAAAAGAGTTCGCCGTGTTAAGATAATTGAATTCAAAAGCTGTAGGGTTGAAGGATATCTCCTGTCTGTATTATACATAGATTATGATGTTGAAAATGATTAGGTTTTGCGGTTCATTCGCCTTTGATAATGTACTAGCGATCCGCCCCGGCTTCGCATGGGTGATTTCTGGATCTCGAAAAGAGCACCACCTACCGGGTCAAAACACACAAAAAATTTATCACAACCGGTCCAGCTATTTAGGAGGAGTTTTTTGACAAACACGCAAACAGAAGAATTATACATATAAAGTAAATAAATCCACGCTGCTATATAATGGCATCGGGCAGCTAAGGACTACGCTCTCACAGATTAACAGCGTCGTCGTATAGTGAGTGTGAGTGACAAGAACCTAATAGCCTTGTTACCGATAACGGTATTCCATCTTTCTCAGTTCTAGCAACGCATTAGCATTTTGATTGTTAATTGATATTTAATGTAGGTGTCTATGGACCACAGTATCCATCATCATCAGGTGAACTATGTGCCAGTTTGTCACCATTTGTTCATCATCATCATTCTTTATTAAAAAGGAGAATGATTTGCAAGCATCAGTATTATCGTTCGAATATAATTAGTGTGAGTGTATCCAAGAGAAAAAACAGTTATTTTGTAAGCTATTGCGATACGCCACTTACCATCCAGTTTTATCATTATCAAACACAAATAACAAATTCAGTAAATTCTTTCGAGCTGATTTTTTCGTAATTTTTCATTAAAACCCATATTGGTAATTCCCTGCTTGTTTATTCCATTTGGCTAAACATGGCTCGAGTAGCTTGCTGCTCTTAGGACTCTGCCTACGTCCTCGAGGATTACTGGCGTAACACTATGTAATAAATATTATAATTTCTTTTATAAGCATAAGAAACGGCAGTACATGCAATGGTTAGCTAAGTGACGTCACTCTAAATCCAATATTGTGGACTGCCCAAGATGGTGAACTAGTTATTTTATATGTGCTCCCATGATATGGGTATCAAATAAAAGAGTTTGTTAAAAAGAATACGAAAATAAAATGACGTCACTCTAAATCTAATATAGGTGTTCGCGCCACTTTGCAACTACCGCGTAACGCTTATGAGATGTGTTAATTATTACCCAATAACAGTACTGCAACGTCCATTATCGGGTTTCCTATCTACCATCTTTTATGTCTAGCATGTGCACTCTTATGTTAAACGGGGTGCTCACAAGCTCGCAAGTCACGCAACCAACCTCACGGCTTATATCTTGTGTAATCGCACTCAGCCTTGTGTGATTTAGATATTGAACTATACAAGAAAACAGCAAAGTGTATAGACATTTGCAATAACGCTGTATTTTGCGATAATCTGTGACATTTATATGTGTGAAGACAGCAAGCCTCCAACCGCCGTGACCGCAGCCTTCGAGAAACGAGGCAGATCAGCGAAAGTCCAGGTGAGTGCACATGCATTCTTTCACATCCTTCTTGTAGCCCGAACTAAGGGACTTTTGCAGTATTGCGAAATATTATATTCTTACCGCCTCATACAGTCCGTAAACTACGTAAAATCATCCTTTTAATAACTTTGAATCAGGAATTGGTCTTTTAAACCAACAAACCATTTTTATCATCATTATATGTTGGCGACCCGCCTAAAAAATTATTTACTTTTTCTGTGAAAAATAATAAACAAAGTTAAAGACTCGTAAAATATATTTAATTATGACAGGCACTTAATTTATGTTAGAAGTAAATACATACAATAAAATGTCGAACGAAAGTTCGGGGTTCGATTCCCCGGTTGAGCGTTAGTTCCATGAAAATTTATTTTTTGAATTAATTTACAGTCATGTATTACATAGTAATCAGCTGTGCAATACGAATAGAAGTATTATGTTAAATTAAATGCTTATTTTAGAGGGAAATATATTTAGCACTTGAGATTATTTTTGTTTTTTGTGATAACTGATAAGAAAAATTGTGACTGATAAGGATATCTAACATATTTAAGATTTGTAACTTTGGAATAAATGTTGTAAAATAGGCATATTTTGTTAAATAAATTAAAAAGTTTTTATGTGATTATAATGTGATGTATGTAATAAAATTAAGACTTTTTGTGCTATTGTTGTGTACAAGTTGTATGATGATATGTTTTTTATGAATAAAGTTATTGGGAAAAATGTAAGAGAGCAATAGCAAAAATCGATGTAAAATTTTGCCTAACCGCGCGCGGTGCGCGGTTCTCTTTCGCGTATAGCTTTGAAGTAGCTCAGTATACTGGTTACTGGTCAATTCGTTAAGGATCTCCTAAGTGTGTGTTGTTTGAGGATTAGTGGTCCCAAACAACCGCCGGTACGACATACTCCGCTAGCGTCGAGTCCGTATACTCCGCGAGGCGTCGAGGTCACGGCCTGGGCAGATTCTTGGCACTCAAGCGTTCCGTGCCTTGTGTCAGTCGCGTGCGTGAGTGCTCTCAAGCACTTCCCCAACCCTTTCATAAAGGGGTGGGCTGCCCAAGTGTTGCGACCATTATATTCGCTCCCACCCGATCCGAACGTCGTACGTCGCGTACTACGCTTTTTAGCTACGTTAGGTAAGGGTCATAGACAGACACACTCACAACAGTTGTAACCAACATCAAATTATAATGACCGGCAAGGGGAAGGGCCCCACCTCGCGTTAAACCCCGGATCGTCCGGGGATATAAGGCCACTTATGGTTAGGGATCTAGCAAATCCGGAACGGTCAAGGACCGTAAGTTCGTTCAGCCAGATTCCGAAACCACCGGAAGCCTTCATCGCCGCCTAAGGAGCCCGCACCGCGCGCCGCGCTCGCGCTCACCGCGCCTGAGTGCACGAGCGAACGCGAACCGTCGCCCTTACCGCAGCGGGCGAAGAAATCGGCCAGGAGGCATACACCACCTGAGACAGAAGCGTCCATCTACGAGAAAAGACAGTGCGTTGTCTCGTCCGACTCGTCAATACCATCATCTTCGGACGAAGAAGAATCACTTCCATCGGTGGCAATTAGAAGCCATAAATCGCCACCGAAATCGCCATCGCCGAGAAAACCAACCCCCCCTATCTCACCGGACCGACGTAGCAACGCGGCCGTTGATGAGCAAGGAGGGGTGGAATCATATGGCTGGGATAGCACCACGTATGCTACCCTAGCCTCCTCGGAAGGACAACCAGCTCAAAACCCGTCTGGATTACCACTGGATGATGGCCAACGACCATCCACAAGCTACGCGCAACTGGCAGCAGCCCCGGCAGTACCTAGGAAGGTGGCTGAAGTGCCCAAACCAACGGAGGAGGCCGAGAAGGGCAGATATCCTCCTATAGTAGCAGAATGCCTCCCGAACTGGACGAAGCACTTCGAGGTGCTCAACAAAAAGTTGGGACATCCTCCGAATGCTCGTCCGTTCGGGAAGGGGGTGCGCTTCTCCCCCCAGAGCCCGGAAGAATTCCGGGCCATACAAAAATATTTAGTCGAGATTACCAAGGAGATACCAGCCATGTCCTGGTACTGCTACACCCCCGAAGAGGAGAAGCCCACAAAAGTGGGCATTAGGGGGCTGCCAGTAGATACGGACACCAAGGAAATAGGGGAGGCTATCCAGGCGTTAGGATTCCCTATTCGATATGTGAAGCAATTCCCAAGAGGCAGGGGTGTCTGTACTTACACAGTTAGACCACCTAAGCCAAGAAGGCTCAAGACCTCTACAACATAACCAGCTCCTCTACATGAAAGGAGTTACGGTAGAAGCTGGCAAGGATGAGTGGGCCCAGCACAATGCCACCGTTGCCAGGCGTTCGGACACGCCTCATATAACTGTTTTCGGCCAATCAAATGCGTCCGATGCGCGGGGGAACACGCCGCAAGTCAATGCCGGAGGGTAGGGACGAAAATACCAACATGCGCAAACTGCAAAAAACCACACTGCCAACGATCGCCGATGTCCGGTTTTGAGGAGGATTGCCCGGAAGCAGGGTACACTTCCGGGACTGCTTCCGGAGGCTCGAGATGGACCCAAGAGAGTCGCCCGAGGACCGTCGTAAACGAAGGGTGGGCAACCATAAGAGGAGAGGCAGACAGCCCCCACCCCCCACCCGCAACCGCAACCGCAACCACAACAACAAATGGATGTCGTAGAAGTCGGCACTAGAGCGACCACCGGCGACTCTCCACCCCTGACCGCTACAGGCGGCTAGCACCAAAAAGAAAGCGGGGGCGTGGGAAGAAGTAAAACTCAACCTCCTCAAACCGTCACCTCTACCTACGCCAGCGGTCACGATAGCCTCCAAGCGCAGGTTACCGTAAAGGAACGAGAACCACCGCAGGTAGAGCACCAGGGCTCTACCTGAACATAAACCCGCTCTACAATTAGAGCGCGCTCTACAATACGTAGAGACCCAAGCCCAGCCGAGACCAGAGCCATACAACACATCAAGAATACCACCATCAACAAATACAGAGAGTGCCGACGCGATACATAGATTGGTCGGTATAGCGATAGAAGTCGGCACACAGGTCCTGGCAGACATCCGAGCCAGGACCTACCCAATAACGGCCATAATGAGGGCATTGGCGCAGCTACTGGCTCGGCATTACGGAGGCTAGTAACCTGCGCCTATTATACTGGAATCAGACGGGATACAACATAAGATCCATGAACTCCACAGTCACCCAGCAACAGGACATACAGGTGATATTGCTGGAGAGACAAACTAAATCCATCAACGCATCTTAAGCTGCCCAACTACCACATTTACAGAAGGACGAGGTCAATCCTCACGGGACCGCCTACAGAGGCACAGCGGTACTAGTGAGGAGACATCGTCCACCAACAACTGGATTTACCACCATATGTAACGATGCGCTCTATCGGTATAAAAATGGAGGCGGCGGGCGAGGAACTAAGATCTACGCAGCATAACGCCGCCCGCCAGGGACTCCATTCTGCTCCTCAGACATCCGGACGGTAATGGAAGGCGTAACACCTACCATCGTTGCGGGGGACCTAAACGCGAAACACCCGGCGTGGGGGTCCAGAGTGATCACCCCGCCGGGTCGTGCACTCTATGAAGACGCTGAAAGAAACAGCTACGACGTTTTAGGTCCCGAGGAACCAACGCACGTCCCTACAGATCCACGAAGTAATCCGGATGTATTAGATATCGTGCTCTCTAGGAACGTCAACTGCCCAATAGTGGTAGAGGTGCTGTACGACCTGAATTCACAGCACCTCCCGATTCTAATCACCCTTGGCCTCAAGGCAGTGACTACGCTGCCCAGAGCTCTTAGAAGGAAGATAAATTGGAGGCTCTACCAGAAACACCTAATGGAGAGACCTCCAATATATACCCCAATCAATACAGCGGACGACGTAGAGTCCGCTGCAAAGAAAATCACAAATACGATACAAGAAGCTCTACAAGCGGCCTCTACGATCGTCCCAGCAACAGGAAGGAGGGAAGAGCTGCCGCGAGAGATATGCGTGCAGCTCAAGCGCAAGAGAGCGCTGAGAAAGCTCTGGGCGCGTACTCGCTGCCCTAGACTAAAAACGAAACTGAACACCCTAACGGATGAACTGTCGGTTGCAGTCCGGGCCCATAGAGGAGGCCTGGGAGCGGCGCATATCAGAAGCAGAGGAGGAAGACGCGTCGCTCTACAAACTGAACCGACAGTTAACCAAATCCCCCCGTTTGCCCGCTGACCAACAACGCGGGCGAACGTTGTACGAGGCCAAAGGTAGAGCGGATATCCTAGCAGAGCACTTCGAGGAGCAATTTATGCCGAACCCAGCAAGTGCGGAGTTCATGGAACTTCATACCCGGAAGGAGAGCCGCGTACAGGAGTTCCTGTCGACGCCCGCGCCACTTGCAGGAGAGTGGTATATATCCCCGCTGAACTGCGGAGGACGGTAGCCCGCCTGCAACCTGGGAAGGCGCCGGGGTGCGATGGGATAACCAACGCAGCACTCCGACAGCTGCCCAACAGAATACTTGTAGAGCTAGGTCGACTCTACAACGGTATACTGCGGACATCCCACTTCCCGGAGGACTGGAAAATCGGTAAAGTGATCGTACTACCGAAACCCGGGAAGGACAGGCGTAGAGCAGCCAGCTATAGGCCGATCACGCTACTACCGCACTTAGCTAAACTGTGCGAAAGATTGCTGCTAAGAAGCTTCCGCCCGTGCGTACAACTTCGGGCGGAACAGCACGGATTCAGGAGGGGCCACTCAACAGCAACACAGCTGACCAGGGTGCTGCATTACCTTGCGGCCGAGTACAACCGTGGCCGCACATCGTTGGGCGTCTTTCTCGACATAGAGAAGGCGTTCGACAGAGTGTGGCACTCTGGACTACTTTACAAATTAGAATCACAAACAAGTACCCCTCCTGCTATGTTGCGGCTAGTGGCGTCATTCCTTAGAGATAGGAAGTTCTACGTCTGTGTAGAGGACGCCGAGTCCGCAGCGAGACCAATTAGAGCCGGCGTGCCACAGGGCAGCTGTCTATCGCCGATCCTGTACGCGGCTTATACCAATGACATCCCTACCCTGGCAGACCACCTGCGCGAATGGGAAGACGATGTTGAATTGGCGCTATACGCGGACGATAGTGCCTACTTCACATCGTCTAGAAGCCCATAGCCACTGCCAGGATGCAGCGCCTGCTGGACCTGCCTGGCTGGATGAGTGGAGGATGGCCGTCAATGTTGGCAAGACGACCGCTCTGCTCACTCGCCGCTTCAGGAACTTCCCACCACCATTGACGCTCAGGGGCCAAGAAATCAAGTACGAGAAGGCCGCAACCTACCTTGGATGCCGGATAGATCGGATGCTGCGCATGACCGCGCACGTCGATATCGTCGTCCGCAACGCCAGATGTGCGCGGGCGGCGCTCCGTCCCGTCCTGGCATCCAAGCTACCGCTGAAAACCAAGCTGAAACTGTACAAGACATATATAAGATCAAGACTTACATACGCTGCGCCGGCCTGGTACGCGCTCCTGAGCGATCGTCAGAAGCGGCGATTACAGGTCCAGCAGAACACAACATTACGGACCATCGTCGGTGCAGGTCGCTACGTCCGGAACGACGTCATTGCGGCCGACTTGAAGATGGAGACCATTGAGCAATTTGTGGCCCGATTAGCACGCGGTATGTTTGACCGCGCCGATAACGGGCCACATGAACACCTACAAAATTTTGCACCCTACATGCTCGGCCACCGGACGGGCCTCTAAAGAGAACTCCTCTCTATAGCGATTAGAGAGTCGAGTAATAACCACAATGCCGCAGACAGGCCAACTTAGACGCCCATAGGACTAATGGTCAAAACCACTTAACCGCCTGAATAGGCCAATTTAACCACCAGTATTGGTCTACACAGCTTCTTTGTAGGCCATACTAGACGACCATCGCAAATACAAGAAAAATTTTCGAACAAAAAGTGACCGAACCGAACCCCGAACTTTTAAAATTTAACCAACAATGCCAAACGGCTCCCACGACCGGTGCATAGTGATGCACCGCGAGGAATTCCGGTAAGGGGATATACGAGGCCGAGACCTGCTGTGTGCTAAATAGCACACATGCAGATGACAATGTATCGTCAATTCGTTCGCGACCAGCTACAAGTTTTATGTTTAATCAAGAAAGAAAAACAACATAGGAAGTGAAAGAAATTAGTAAAAGTTAATTTTGCTCTCTTATGGGAAATTTTAAAGATAATTGCTGTTTCATTTCATAATGTATCTTCCACAAAAGAAAACACATTACAGCCCACCGAAGATGTCTTATGAAGACGGTGAGACCAGGAACACTGTAGTAGGACCCGTAATTTTGGTCGTCCCACCTTTCTTCTGAGAGGTCCAGCGGACGCTCTTGCGTGATACTCATTCACGGGGTTCATATTCGCCTCGTTGTTCCCAGAACCCAACGTGGTGTGATAAGAGTTTCTGAGATAAACGTCTATAGTGACTAATCCTGTCTGCTGGTCCGTTTCAGTTTGGTCCTTCGAGCTGATCAAGCAGTCAGCTGGAAGTATTGACCACTAAGTGGTCCCTTTCAGTTTTGGTCATTCGGAGCCGGATCCAGACCGGATCAAGAAAACTGAAGACCAGGGCTGAAGCCGGACCGAAGACTGAAGACTAGGTCGGTGTAGTAGGCCCACCAGGGCTGAGGCAGGACCGAAGACTGAAGACCAGGTCGGTGTAGTAGGCCACCAGGGCTGAGGCAGGACCGAAGACTGAAGACCAGGTCGGTGTAGTAGGCCCACCAGGGCTGAAGCCGGACCGAAGACTGAAGACTAGGTCGGTGTAGTAGGCCCACCAGGGCTGAGGCAGGACCGAAGACTGAAGACCAGGTCGGTGTAGTAGGCCCACCAGGGCTGAAGCAGGACCGAAGACTGAAGACTAGGTCGGTGTAGTAGGCCCACCAGGGCTGAGGCAGGACCGAAGACTGAAGACCAGGTCGGTGTCAAAGCCCACCAAGGCTGAGGCAGGACCGAGACTGAAGACCCGGTCGCTGTAGTAGGCCCAGGGGCTGAGGCAGGACCGGGCGAGAACTGAAGACCAGGCCGGCGTAGTAGGCCCACCAGGGCTGAGGCAGGACCGGGCGAGTCACCAGGCCGTCAAGGAGGCCTAAGGAAACTGGATACCTGCCGGAAGAAAGAAACCGGGATTGTGGCTAGGCGCTAGTCATTGTATGGGGCGCACTGCAGCGAGGCGCGAGTGCTTGTTGGAGGCACTCATTGTAGCCAAGCAGGGCTTGATTTTCCTATCGGCCATCCGTGCTTGGCACTTCCTGTCGGGCAACCGTGCTCGACATTTCCTCATTCCTGTCCGGGATTGTGCTCCAACATTCTTGTGGCAAAGACTTGGTGTTTACTGTTACCAGGCGAGGTTGCACCTGCTGCTGCTGCCAGCGCTCAAAGGGCACTCACTGCTGCTGCCAGGCGAGGGTGCTCGATGGAGCCATTCACCGCTGCTGTCTGGTGAGGGTGCTTGTGGGTGGCACCTGACTGCATCGCGGCCAGTAGAGGGCGCCTGGACGAGGCGTCACCAGCGTCTGGGCAGCGAGTCACCAGCATACTAACCCGACATCCTGCAAGATGAAGAAGGCACAAGACCAGAATGTGAGGTCGAAGGGACCAGGACATGTACAGGAATCTCAAGAAAGAAGAAAGAAGCGGAATCATCTGGAGCGACCACAGCTACTGCTTCAAGTGGAGCAACCACGGCTACCACGTCGAGCGAAGCTACCACCGAGACATCCACGAACACATGGAACTCGGGAATGTCTGTGACAGCGACAAGCAACAGGACGGACACCAGTGGTACGCAGGCCAGCACCGCACAGAAATCCGTTATTTCCAGGAGCGAAGCAGCCGAGAAAGTAGGTCAAGTTGGAACCGAAGAAACGGTATCGACGAGAACAGTAATCGGGCAGACCAATGAAAAAGGTCATTGCAGTCAGCGAGGCTGAGAGCCGAATTGGAGGCGCGGATTAAATTCGAACGCTCAGAGCTCGAACGAGCAGAAGCAGCTGCTGCTGGCTAAGTCACAATTGGAGTTAGCACGCCTCGTTCGGGAAGAAATGGACTCGAGTGAGGATGAAGAGCGGATTACTCAGGTAGAACCTTTCGTAAGGAGTTGGGTTCGACAGACTATAATGGGCGCGCCAATTAGTTTAACGCAACTCGACACTGCTGATAAGGAAGCGTCAAGGATCACGCCTCAAGGAGACGGAGGTCGAGCGTAACCAAGGAAATGCACAGAAGGCACGCGTGTCCGAATTGACCGACGCGATTGTGAGTGCAATAAAAATATCGGGTAAAGATAAAATTTCCCCGCCTCATTCCTCCAGGATTCACCGGTCTTCGATGGAGACCCGGGTGAATTGATAATTTTCAAAACGGTGTTTGAAGACACGTTGTCATTTTTCAGGAGTGCAGGACGTGGCACGCCTTAGGACATTAAACGGCACCTCTAAGGAAGCGGTTAAGTCATTGCTCTTTACTTTATGAGAACCAGATGAGATAATAAGCGCTCTCGAAAGAAGATTCGGTAGGGTTGAGATGCTCATTCTAGCCGAGATCGAGAATGTGAAGTATATGCCAAGACTGGCAGAAGATGGCAGAAACATTGGATCTTTGCAAGTCGCGTAACGAACATGGTTGCTTCAATACAAGCATTGAACCAACCACAGCATTTGTACTCACCTGAGTTAGTGAGTCGTATGGTGGACTCGGAACTATAATTAAATTTAAATGGTTTGAATATCGAGCTCAACATCCCACGGAGCCAGGCAGAAGATACAGAAGATGGCGAAATTTTGAATTCGTTGAGTGAACAATTTGGAGCATCATTCAACGCTAAAAAGTACCCTGAAAACGAAAACGCCCTGAAATCGGAAGCGAACCGTACACACTGCAAAGAGTCTGTACGCAGCCGTATTGATAGTAAGCGTTATGAACGCCGGGATAACAAGAGGCACGACCGACAGGCGGTCATGACAACTCAGGATTAACCTGCAAGTCGGGTAACACGTAATTGTGTTATATGTAACAAAGAGCACTCCATAGAGTTGTTATAAGTTAAGAATATGAACAACCATGAAAAATGGGAAGCGGTTAAGAAAACGAATATATGTTTTCAATGTCTGACACCTTATCATAGGAGGTCAAAGTGTAGAGCGAAAAGATATGGTGTAGAAGGATGTCAAATGAGGCATCATCGAATGCACCGATACCCCAATAAAAATATCTCATCTCAAGGGGTGAGTGGGGCAAAGAGGCTTAAATTACAACTGTGAATACAATAAATGCACTGGCATGTGCATATTTCAAGATTATACCAGTCGAGTTGTATGGACCTAGAGAAAGGTTAAGACCACAGCTCTTCTGGATGAGGGCTCCAACCATGACGCTCATAGAGGGCATGGCTCAGAAGTTAGCGCCCGCGGCCAAAGAAGAATTACGTATTGAGGGCATTGGGGCAAGTGAATTAACGGCAGTAATTCGTATCCTTGAACATTAAAGTAAAGGCATTTTCACAAGTGACTTAGAGGAGATAGGTGCACAAACAATTAAAACACTTAATCTATCTCTCGCAATCGGTGAGCCGAAAATTATTGCGACGGTGTCCTCACTTGACACCAATCAAAGACGAGTTAATTTATGAAAGATCCAAACCTACCATATTAATTGGTCAGGACAATTGGCATCTCATAGTTACTCGTGAATTAATTTCAGGAGGTAAGAACCTACCTGTGGCATCGTTCACCAAACTTGGATGGGTTTTACATGGTCACATGACAAGTGGCATTAAACCAATCAAAACCGTTAACCACATTTCCACCAGAAAGGAGGAGGATATGGAAAAATTAATTAAGGATTATTTTAGTTTGGAGTCTTTGGGCGTATCTGCGCGTAAGCCAACGAACGACCCAGAAGAACGAGGGTTGAATATTTTGAATAAAACTGTACGTCGTATATCATACAACAGATACGAAGCTGGTTTGTTATGGCGTACTGATGAAGAACGCATGCCATCGAATAGAGCGCAGGCTGAAAGACGCCTGATCAACATCGAAAAGAAACTCGATCAAAATATCGAATTGAAGAAGGAATATGAGAAGCAAGTCGAAAATCTCATCGTTAACGGATACGCAGAAAGCGAACCATATTTCCATTTACCCGCGTGGTATCTTCCTCATTTCACAGTGATGCATCCGCAGAAGAAGAAAATAAGACTTGTTTTCGACGCAGCCGCAAGGACAGGCGGACGTTGTCTTAATGATGCATTATTGACCGAACCTGACTTATTGAGTCATTATTCGGCGTTTTGCTACGATTCAGAGAGAGGAAGCGTGGCAGTAATGGCAGGTATTAAAGAGATGTTCCTGCAAGTGCAAATTCGTGAGGAAGACAGGACAGTCTCCGATTTCTGAGGCAGCGCAATCGTGACGCGCCACCAGAAAGAGTATAGAATGACGTTACTCATATTTGGGGCGGCGTCATCTCCATGCACCGCTATTTATGAAAAATAAATGCGCAAGATAACACACTTCTATCCAGAAGCAGCTTCCGCGACGGAAAGCAATTTTATATGGATGACTATCTACAGGCATTTCCCGACGTGACGACGGCCGAATAGATAGTAAGCGATATGTATGAACAACATCCTTTTCATTCAACATGCTTCTTTCCAACTGAGGGATGGGCTAGTAACCGACCCGAAGTTCTATAAAATGGAAGATAAATATAAGAGCGACAGTGCTTCGCTGGGCGATAGGGAGCACGTAGAGCGCACATTAGGTTTGATTTGGAATATCAAACGAGATACGTTAAGTTTCTCCATAAGTCTTCGTAATACACCCACGGAGGTGATAGAATGTTTACGACCGGCTACGAAGAGGGAGATAACGTGCGCAGTGATGTCAATTTTCGATCCTTTAGGACTCGCATCACCCATAACGGTACAAGGAAAGTCGCTGATTCAACAAGCATGGAGATTAGGTATCTCTTGGGATGATCAAGTTCCACGAATTGGACGTGTTATGGTACATGATTATCGGAAGTAAAGAAATTAGGTCATCTAGAAGTACCTAGACCCGTTGCTGAAGGCGTCAGCAGGAGGGAGTTACATACGTTCACGGTCGATAGTGAAAGAGCGTACGCCACTGCGGTGTATTATGTCACTACAGACGGGCGAGAAGAGAGGCGAATTACGCCTATCACCGTTAAGGCAAGAGTAGCGCCGTTGAAGCCGATTTCCATTCCAAGGCTTGAATTACAAGCAGCTCTTATAGGCAGCCGATTAGCTACATCAGTTAAAGAAGAGAGCAGATATGAGATTTCCGAACGAGTATTCTGGACGGACTCACGTACAGTGTTGGCGTGGATTAAGTCAGATCCTCGTGATTTCAAACCATTCGTTGCTCATTGACGGGCTGAGATCGAAGATCACAGTAGGCCATGTGAATGGCGATGGGTACCGACGTCACTAAACGTGGCAGACGACGCCACTAGAAGCTTTCCTTCCACCTTCGATGAAAGTCATCGCTGGTTTCAAGGACCTAAATTCCTCAGGCTGAGTCCTGATTTATGGCCCAAGCAAGCGGACATAAAAAAAAGCTTAGAAACGGGTGAAGAAAAGTCACCAAAAAGCGTAAATACGCTAAGGGAGAGCCGTTAAGTCGTTAATTCCTTGGGGCACGCATTTTTATACGTAACAAGCGGTAAAAAAATTCAAGAGATTAGGAAAGTCGGTTAAAAGACCCGACAATCCGCCGGAAAAGTCGGTAATGTGTTCCGACGGAATTTTAGCAAAGTCGGTTAAAGGACCCGATAATGCTTTGGAGATAACGCTTGTAAAAAGGGCTGAAATATTAATTTGAAAGTTCGTTTAAGACGAGTGTTTCACTCAGAAATAAAATGCTTAAAAACGGGCAGAAGCGTTGAAAGAAATTCACGCTTAAGTAAATTATCTTTAGAAATAGGAGAAGATAACCTACTCCGTTTGAATGGGCGTTTTTACCTTTCAAGTCTAATTTGACAGACGAAAGTAGAAAACCTGTAGTCTTAGATGGTAAACACGAAAACGTTAAAATAGGGAAGTTCATCATCATTTCGGACATGCCAATCACCAAAGGGTGATGAATGAGGTGAACCAAAAATTTTTGAAAAACCAAAAGTTTTCACATTATTGTCAGTGGTGCAGGACAT
This sequence comes from Parnassius orleans, assembly GCA_029286625.1. Taxonomy (NCBI): domain Eukaryota; kingdom Metazoa; phylum Arthropoda; class Insecta; order Lepidoptera; family Papilionidae; genus Parnassius; species Parnassius orleans. The sequence continues at coordinate 189,210 of JAGSMP010000223.1, forward strand.
ACAGGTCGAAGCAGCAGAATGTGCCACAAGGAAACCTTCCTCTGGAAAGAATAGCTCATCATGAGCCACCTTTCACGTGTTCAGCCGTAGATTATTTTGGACCCATGAGTGTGTATATCGGAAGGCGACACGAGAAACGTTGGGGTGTTTTATTCACGTGTCTGACCACCAGAGCAGTACATCTGGAATTAGCAGCATCATTGACACCAGCGTCAATGATAATGGCGTTAAGGCGATTTATCACTAGAAGAGGAAAACCAGCCGTTATATATAGTGATAATGGAACGAATTTCAAAGCTGCGAATAAGGAATTAACGCAAGCATGCGATGAGTGCTATAATAGCATGAAATATGAGTCCTGTAAAAGGTATATTAATTGGAAATTCATACCGCCTGGAGCACCATATATGGCGGGTGCTTGGGAGAGATTGATGAGATCAATTAAGACTGCGTTGACCGCAACGCTCAAAGAAAGAAGTCCACGAGAGAAAGTTCTGCATACATACGTTGCTCTTGGTAGCAGAGCACACCGTAAATTCCAGACCATTAGTTACGATTAATATGGATAGTCCTGAAGAGGGTTTGACACCCAATCATTTTCTTCTCGGGCGCTCATGTGAAGATCGTCCACCTGGGTTATTTATGGAGCGACATCTGACTGATCAACTCAGCTGTAAAACCGCCCAGAGGTTAGCCTACCATATTTCGAGGTTCGAGGTATTAAAGGTTACTTTAATACGTCGAACGAGCGATAAGAAAGTTAATTGAACCGAAAGTGGGCGATATTGTCTTGATAATAGATCATTCGCTACCACGAAATACATGGCCACGAGGCAAGATTCACAGGACATTACAGGGACAGTTGACGTCATTACTAGCACAGGTATCTTGAGGAGACCTACGTCCAGATTAATAGTCCTGGTACCCGCGACGCCTCCTAAATGATAGTGCTCACGCACAGAGTGGGAAATTGTTGGCGACGCGCCTAAAAATTGTTTACTTAAATTCCTGTGAAAAAATAAACAAAGTTAAAGACTCGTAAAATATATTTAATTATGACAGGCACTTAATTTTTTTAGAAGTAAATATATTCAATAAAATGTCGAACGAAAGTTCGGGGTTCTATTCCGCGGTTGAGCGTTAGTTCCATAAAATTTATTTTTGAATTAATTTAGAGTCATGTATTACATAGTAATCAGCTTTGCAATACGAATAGAATTATTATGTTAAATTAAATACTTAATTTAGAGGAAATATATTTAGCACTTGAGATTATTTTTGTTTTTGTGATAACTGATAAGAACCATTGTGACTGATAAGGATATCGTAAGTAAACCGTAGTGTTTCATGATGAAAGAGAATAGATGTAATTTTGACAAGGCATTAGGCTCTATCGATGTAATTAGGATCGTCTAGATATCAGTTGTTTATATTATGTGAGATGTAAACCGAGCGCAATATCATGTGAAATAAGTAAAATAAATAAGAAAAATAATTTTATTAATTTATGAAAATTTCTGAAATTTATGTAAAAGTAAGTCAAAATGTTTCAGGATTGTTGTGTATAAAATAAGATAGTTATTTGTAAAAATGTTTAAATTTGTGCTAAATATAGTGAAATAAAGATTATATAAGAAAATTAAAGTTGTTTTTACGTGAAAAATATGTGTAATTTCGTGAATTAAACTATTGTAATAGTTAAGTTGTTTATGATTATTAATAAAGATTGTTATTTCAACCTTGTGTGTTTGATATTTAAGATTTCTAAGTTTGGAAAAAATGTTGTAAAATAGGCATATTTAGTTAAATAAATTAAAAGTTTTTATGTGATTATAATGTGATGTATTTAATAAAATTAAGACTTTTGTTCTATTGTAGTGTAATAAATTGTATGATGATATGTTTTTATGAATAAAGTTATTGGGAAAAATGTGAAAGCAATAGCAAAAACGATGTAAAATTTTGTAAACCGCGCGCGGTGCGCGGTTCTCTTTCCGTATAGCTTTGAAGTAGCTCAGTAAACTGGTTACTGGTCGATTCGTAAGAATCTCCTAAGTGTGTGTTGTTGGTGGATTAGCAGTGGTCCCATGCAACCGCCGGTACGACATACTCTGATGATCGTTAAGTCCGCATACTCTGAGAGGCGTCGAGGTCACCGGCCTTTTGGCAGATTCTTAGGCACTCTAGAGTTCTCGTGCCCTAAGTGTCAAGTCGCGTTTCTAGTGTGCCACCTAAGCACTTCCCCAACCCTTTCGTTAGAAAGGGTGAGGCATGCGCCTAAGTGTTGCCGCCATCACCTTTACCACCCTCAACCTACCATTCGCGTCGCGCTTCATCGTCGGCTCGTAGGTAAGGTAACAGATTGGACACATTGCATCGTATCGTTACAAAGTAGGGACTTGTAGGACAGCAACATTAATGACGGCTAAGGAAGGGGCCCCCTCCACCCCCTCGTGTTAGAAACCCCGGATCGCCCGGGTATTTTGGATCGGCCTCTTTTAGTTGGGACCTATAACATCCGGAGCGGTCTGTAGCAGGGCTTCCAGCCAGATACCCAAGAAGAAGCCCTTGTGAACTAAGGGACCCGCTTCGAGCACCGTGCTCACGCCCACCGTACCTGAGCGTACATGTGGGCGGGAACTGTCGCCCCTTCCACAGCGGGCGAAGAAAATGGCAAGGAGACATACCCCACCGGAAACGGAAGCTTCCATGTACGAAAAACCCCAATGCGTATCAGAATCACCAACACATGCAAGATATGCCACATCATCATCATCGTCTTCAACATCATCGGACGAGGAAGAAATCCAGGGAAGGTACAAAGTACACAAATCGCCACCTAAATCGCCAAGTCCGCGTAAACCAACCCCCCCTATCTCCTCGGACCGCAGGAGCAACTACGATACGGCCGAGTTTGAAGCTGGAGGCGAGGAATCGTACGGCTGGGAGTCCACAACGTACGCGACCCTAGCGCCATCTGCCGGAGGAACACCCCCCCCCCCCCGCGCCTACCACCAACCCCTCTGGATTACCATTAGATGACGGCCAGAGGCCGTCTCTACATATGCAACTGGTAGCTGCCCCGGCAGTACCACGAACTAAATCACCGGAAGTACCAATGACGCAACAACAAGCGGAAGCTGAAAGGATGAAATCTCCCGGACTGGACGAAGCATTTTGCGGTGCTCAACAGAAAGTTGGGACACCCGCCGAATGCTCGCCCGTTCGGGAAGGGGGTTAGATTTACCCCTCAAAGTCCGGAAGAATTCCGGACAATCCAAAAATATCTTGTTGATATTTCAGAAAACCTACCAACCATGTCATGGTATTGATACACCCCGGAAGGACAAGCCCACTAAAGTGGGCATCAGAAACTACCAATGGGCACGGATGCAACCCAAATAGGAGGCTATCAGGGCAAAGTTTCCTCTTAAGTACGTAAAGGAAATCCCCTCATAGGGCAGACCTGAATGCCTCTACTTCGCCTAGCTGGACCACCTGAGCCTGGAACAGCTAAAGGATCTCTATGCTATCGACGAACTACTTTTCATGAAGGAGTAGTCATTGAAGCCTGGCAGAGACAGTGGGCCCGGCACAGTGCCACCTGCCAGGCTTTGGACACCTTCATCGAATTATTTCAGGTCAGTGAAGTGTGTCCGCTGTGGAGGAAACCACCAAGCTAAAGAATGCCCAAGGGTAGAGACAAGGAACCAAAATGCGCTAATGTGGCCAAAGCCACACAGCCAACGATCGCCGCTGCCCAGTCCTGAGGAGGATTGCCAGGAAACAAGGGATCACCTTACCGGGGCTACTACCGGAAGCCCCCAAGAGGGTCCCTCAGAGTCGCCCCGCAGTAGTAATACAAGAGTACGGGTGGGCAACAGTTAGGGAGGGAGGCAAGCGCCCCCACCCCTGTACCCATCACCGCAACCGCAACCACAGCAAGTACAATCAGCGGAGCCCGCTCCGACTAAGGCGACCACCGGAGCGACTCTGCTGCCACCCGCCAACGATGCCACAGAAAGGCAACCCTCCCAAAAGAGGAAGAGGGTGCGCAGCAGGAAGAAGAAGGAGCAATCTCCTCAGCCTGTGACCTCTACCCCTACCCCAGCGGTAATGATAGCCCGGGCGCAGGTTACATAACAGCAGAAAACCAACGTGGGTAGAGCCCCAGGAAGGGCTCTATCAGAAAATAGAGCCCACTCTACACATAGAGCGCGCTCTACAGAGGAAGACAGAAGTACCTAAACCGCACCCGAGACCAGTACCAACCTACACGAGAACACCAACAGCCGCCCCTGCCCTTGATATAACAGATGCCATCCAGAGGCTTGTGGGCATTGCAATAGAAGTCGGCAGTCAAGTCCTGGCAGACATTAGAGCCGGGACTGACCCCATAACTGCCATTATGAAGGCATTGGCGCAGCTACTGGCTCGGCACTACGGTGGTGTCTAATCCGGATAACCTGCACCTCCTATACTGGAACCCAGATGGAATCCAGCAGAAGCTGCATGAACTCCGCACTATCGCTCAACAGCAAGACATACATGTTATACTGTTGGGCGAAACGAAATTAAGACCATCTACGCGCATAAAGCTGCCAAATTACTACATATACAGGAGGGACGAGGTCAACGCTCAAGGAGCCGCCTATAGAGGCACGGCTCTGGTAAAGAGACATCGTCCACCTAGAGCTGGAACCACCTCAGTACCAAACTATGCGCTCAATCGGCATAAAAATGGAGACGGCGGGCGAGGAACTAAGGATCTACGCAGTATGCCGCCCGCCAGGGACTCCATTTGCTCCTCAGACATCCGGACAATAATGGAAGGTGTAACCCTTACCATTATAGCAGGGGACCTAAACGCGAAACACCCGGCGTGGGATCTAGACTGATCAACCCGCCGGGTCGTACTCTATGAGGATGCGGAATTAAACACCTACGACGTATTAGGTCCCGAAGACCTGACGCACATTCAGCCGATCACCGGAGGAGTCCGGATGTGCTGGACATCATGCTCACTAGGAACATCAACTGCCCGTTAGTGGTAGGGTGCTGTACGATCTGAACACACAGCACAACCCGATACTAATCACCTCAGGGCAGTGACATCGCCTCAGAGCTTTCAAAACCAAGATTAACTGGAGGCTCTACCAACAACACCTACTGGAGAGACCTCCAGTAACCACCTTAATAAATACAGCGGATGACGTAGAGGCCGCTGAATCAAGAATATCAACTACGATCACCGAAGCCCACAACGTGGCCTCTACGATCGTCCCTCACGAAAGGAACGACGACCTACCATCGAAATAAGAGCGCAACTAAAGAGGAAGATAGCGCTGAAAAGCTCTGGGCGCTCGCGCTGCCCTAGATTAAAAGCACAACTAAACAGATTAACGAACGAGCTGTCGGTTACAATCCGGGCCCAGGAGGAGGCCTGGGAGCGACGTATATGGAAAGCAGAGGAAGAAGATGCGTCGCTCTACAACCGACTCTTGAACCTCTTGAACCGACAGCTAACGAAAACAAGACCACCCGTTTGCCCACTGATCAACAGTGCGGGCGAACGATGCTACGAGGTCAAAGTAGAGCGGATATCCTAGCTGAGCACTTCGAGGAGCAGTTTATGCCGAACCCAGCAAGTGCGGAGTTCATGGAGCTTCATGCCCAAAGGAGGCCGCGTACAGGAGTTCCTGTTGTCACCCGCCACCGCTTGCAGGAGAGTGGTTCATCTCCCCGCTGAACTGCGGAGACAGTAACCCGCCTGCAACCGAGGAAGGCGCCGGGCACGACCGGATCACGATGCAGCACTCCGACAGCTGCCCAACAGAACAATTGTAGAGCTAGGAAGGCTCTACAATGGTATTCTGTGGACTTCCACTTCCCGGAGAACTGGAAAACCGGAACTTCAAGCGGAACAACATGGTTTCGGAGCGGACACTCTACAGCCACACAGCCAGAGTGCTGCACCACCTATCGGCCGAACATAATTATGAGAAGACTCCGTGGGTGTCTTCTTGGACATAGAAGGCGTTCGACAGGTGTGGCACTCTGGATTACTCTTCAAGATAGAACAACAAACGAGTGTCCCTCCTGCTATGCTGCGGCTAGTGGCGTCGTTTCTAGCCGACCGGAGCTTCTACGTCTGTGTCGAGGATGCCGAGTCCGCAGTTAAGCCCATAAGAGCCGGCGTACCACAGGGCAGCTGTCTCTCGCCGATCCTGTACGCGACGTACACCAATGATATACCAACGCTCGCTGGACATCTGCGCGAATGGGAGGACGACGTAGAGCTGGCGCTATATGCGGATGATAGCGCCTACTTTACCTCTGAGCGCCTTCCTTCCCGCCTCCGCTAGCACCGCCGCCCCCGCGCGGCTGTGTTATCAGACAGTGCTCACCGTCCCCGTACGGTGGGTGCATTCTCGCTCATGCGACTCCCACATCCTCACTCCAGCACCGCCGCCCTTTGCGGCTGTGTTGGTTGACCCGCGCTTCCGTTCCCGGACGGTTGTGCCCCACGTCTCCCTCCTCCGAGGGAGGTTGTCCCCGATTCGGCGGAAAGGCCTTCCCAGGTGGTGTTTAGTCGGTAAACTACATCTTCAAAGTGAGTCCAACATAACCACGCAGCCGGATGCGTGGTATGCTATGAGCATTTACCACCTCCGTCCCCCGCTTCCGCAGGGTGCCTTGCATTGGGCGCAAAAAAAGTGGTCAATTTGTTCAGAACCAGCTACCAGTTTTATGTTTAATCAAGAAAGAAAAACAAACGCATATAATATAAATTTCGTGTCCCGGTGGTACGTACATTATTTTTTATACAACTGTCCCGATTGAAAAACAGACCCGGAACTGTTACCCGATTGACTAACCTCTAGAACTTAACATAACTTTGTAAAAAATTAAACAAATCAGAAAAGGTAGGAATTTGTTCCTCGTTTTGAATCTCAAAACGTTTACGTGTATCAGAATCTAAAATACGCGCAGCTAAATAAAATAAAATAAACTCATTTAGTTTCTTAATTTTTATAGCTTTAAGAGCATTAATGGTTTCATTCAACACATTGGTTAAATTACGTAAATCGGCATAATTACCAGACTTTAAAGGAATAAAGCTACAAATTTTATCTAAGTATGTTGCGGCCAAAATTCGTTTGTTTTGTAACCGCTCGATAAGAGCGTCAAAAACAATTTGGTAATTATCCGAGGTAACAGGCACTCCTTTCGCAATTGACAACAACGAAATCCGAGACGTGTCGTCAACAAATAATGAAACTTTTCTATTGACCTTATATTATTGTTTTCATGTACAAGTGTGGAAAATGTATCGAAGAAAGTTTGCCAATGTTCAATTTTTCCATCAAATTTCGTTAACTCGAGTTTCGGTAAGCATGCCTGCGCGTATGGTTTCATACTATGGTATGAAAATCTGGAAGTCAAACTCGGATCCAGGTCGCATTGCGGGTCGGCAATGTCGTCAAACGCAATCACGGGCTTCATATCAATAATATCGTCCAGCTTTAATTTTAACTTTAAGTCGTTTATTTGATTCGTATAATCCAAGAATTCTTTACGCACTAACTCAATACGCTTAAACCTAGACTCGAATTGAGACGCAGAAGTTGTATCCGTTTGGATATTCTTCGATAAATCACTTAGTATATGAATTTCTCGAAATGCATATTCCTTTTGAATAGTAAGCAAATTGAGTTGTCTCTCAATTTAACTAGCGTTTGACTTTGTTTTATCTGTCATTATGTTTGAAATTATAAACAATAAAACCGTAAATTATAAACAAATCTAATTTTTTAAACCAAGCAATAATGACGCTATTAATAAGTATATTATACTGCACCTATTGAAAGAAAGAACAGTATTGAATATGTGGAGTGTAATTATTCACTTACTACCTCCGTGTTTAGGTAGTACGAACGGCACATAACGTGTAATTGAAATTCATGTTATCAACAGAGAATAATTCTCCCTAATTTTAAAATTATACATCAAATAAATTTAATAAATTACTTCGTATTATATAGTTAAAATTAAGGCAATGAAATAAATATCTTACTAAGTTTTACTTGTAAAAGTTTATTTTTATCTAAAGGAATTGCTATGAACTGTAATTTTGGAGTTTTTGAATGAATTGGACCCAAAATACCATAGGAAATCCGGCTCGAAGGATCACTATGAAAATAGTGGCAATAGAAAATGCGCGGATTAAACTCCGGTTTTGTAGTTATCGCGATACTTCTTCTGGAAATAAAAATAATTAGAATCTTATTTAGAATTGATACTTAATTTACCTACAGTGAGAGAAAATTAGTCAGGCCCACCAGAAAGGTTAAATGAAGTAGGTAAACTCACGGTTAGCGGCAGCGACGATCAGCTTCAAGTTGGCTTAACAATATCTTCGGATGTGGAAGGCTTCGGTCTTCCTTGACCACCCTTTTACGTGATTATATTGTCTATACACACAGGTGGGTCGACCCGGCACACACACACTAACGCTTAATTACATTGATTTTATTTTGGAAGGTTTAGACAAGAACATCCATTACCGACGCAGTTAGTCTTGAGTCTTGATTACATGTGGGTATCGATCGCGTCGACTTCTTTTTGCAGACGCTTTTGTCGTAGGCCAACAGATGGCACCATAAGTTTTGTTTTGCATATAATTGGAAGGAAGGATGCGATAGAAAAGCAAGGAAGGCAAGCCAGTACACATAGCATCACGCTATTTTACCCAAGGGTTGAGCGGAGCTTCGGATTATATTCCCAAGTCACAATAATAAAAAAATTAGTGTAGTTAGATATAATATATTTAGTAATACTCTTGAAACGCCACTAGACCCCGCGCATGAGACCCGCGGTTCAATGTGCCAGGATAGTATAAATTCCATAGTATTTGATACTCGATGCCCGATTCATACTTGATGGCCGATGACATTGTGCCGAGGGCTTAAATAGCGTGGTTCATCGCCTACAGCGTTAGTCCTAGAGAAGAAGAAATTGTGGTTAAGTAATAGCTGCGCGGATCAATAGATCTGCGAGATTAAGTTGCACTTGCCGCGGTCAGTCCATGAATGAGTGACCATTTTCTTAACATACCGAGATTGAGAGAATATAGAGTGCATTTGTATCCTCAGACATTTGGTGCATTTTACTATATTAAGATCATTATGTTTTTAAAATTCATGCAGCTAAAATGATAATAAGTTTATTATTGCTTTATACTTTTCAGGAACAGATGAAAGAATATAAACATGAAGCATGATGAAGCCTCATAACCATATTGGCCTTTAAACAGAGCAATCTTTAACTGATTCCTACAAGTTTTCTTACTTAAATTATTAAGTTTACATTTAAATTTAAGTCGAATGTTAAAATAAACTTCTATAATGTATTTAATTATTAATTATTAAATGTTTGTAATTATCAAAAGTAATACTTATATGAAAAATAAAGCAGCTATTATGTACTCCGTGTCCCCGTTTTTTATTTCCCCATCCTCATTTTGTAAATTATATAAAATATAAATAGGTATATACTTAGTTAAGTATCTACCTATTTATATTAACAATATGTTAAAAAAGAAATAAGTTAAAATAATTAAATTTGGTCATGTAGAAAGAATGAATGAGGAAAGAGTCACAAAGCAAATTTATGTTGCAGAAGTGAACGGCAGAATCGGGAAGGAACGCCCTAGGCGAAAGTTTATCGACCAAATTAGCGATATATTTAAAATGGGCCAAATTAAGAGTACCCTTAACCGATGAGCGTGTATGCGTAGGTATATGGACGTGGAGGAGGCGAGAGAGGTGTGTCAGGATCGTGCCAAATCGAAGTCCATAGTCTCTGCCTACTCCTCTGGGTGACAGGCGTAAGTGTTTATATATATTAAAAAAGAAATTCCGGGGAAACTGTGCATGGCAGTAAATATTTTTCTCCAAAGATCATAACTCGAAAATACAACTTTACGATCTGATTCTTGGGGAGTTTTTTTAAGTTTATCGGTAGAGTCACCTGGGAGCTTATACATTTGAATTTAAATCCAACAAAAGACAGGTAGGTTCAGCTTATTCCAAGGAACATGTTATATGAGTATTTTTTAATTATTTTAGAACTATCATGGTAAAAATTCACTGAATTTTTGAAGTTATACAATTTCGTGCACTAAACTATTTTTTAAATCTATTTACCGCTTCCTTAACAATCATTTTTCGATAGTCTTTGTTAGTAAAATGTACATTACTATCTAACGCAACAAATAACAAATCAAAATTAGTCACCTGTTTTCGGGCTGTCAGGTCGTCTATACGCCAGTATATTCTAAGTCTATGGTTATTACACACTGATAAATAATGAGGAAGTAAGATGTTTTAAACTGGTTGTGTAAGGATAACAAAACACATGTATAATTTAATTGTATTTATTACTGTCAATCATCAGTTCAAAAGATTTTTTCAAAATAAGTTGATGATAACATGTCCATTTATGATATTGTTAGGAATCAGAAGGACATTATAAGACTGTTGTCTTCAATATCCATACACTTTTTTGTTTCTGCCTACGGGCAGCTCTGCAAGCTATCAGCCTGCAAGGCATACTAATTTGTTCTAAGCGATCCACCTGAAAAATTTAATGAATATTGTAAATAGTGTCTGTACTAAATAATAATTATTATTAATATATTTTTTCTATATTTATTGCAATCTAAATACTGCAGCGACTATGTTTATTTATGTATTGATTTACATTTCAAACACTATAAAGCCAAAAAAACACGTCCATTTATGATATTGTTAGGAATCAGAAGGATATTTTCAATAATAAGAGACATGAGATAAGACTATGCCTTTAATGTCAATAAATTATATTTCCATATTTCTGTCAGCATTTTATTATCTCTGCCTGTTCGTTAAATAAAAGAATTATTACAGGAGCTGATTAATAGTGTATATTTTATACATCATTAATCAGCTCCTGTTGATCAAATACAGAAGGAGTAATTATGGATTAACATCAACACTATTTGACTATGTAAAAGTTGTCCGACTTTTTATTTTCACCAGTATCATGTAGGAGAAAAAGATATTATTTTTATGTTAAGTATCGAATCGTAGATGACCCTTCTGCAGAATTAACAACACAGTAGTTTAAGCATAATAGAAGCATCTGATTCTGTCATAGCGTATGGTCCAAAAACATCAAGGATATAACCATTACACAAGTAAAAATGGATTAACTAACTTACAATACTTATGCAAACTGTATATTTGGTTCTGGTACAAGTAATTACTACGTTTTTACACATAAATATATGTACTACCGTCTATACTGTCTATCCACTATGGCTGGCATAAATTCAGGATCCATGTCTGGACTACTATATAACCCATTTGGTATTGCTAAGTTATTTGGAGCAACTAGCTGAATACATAAGGTATTTGTAACTAAATGCACTTAAACGAAATGAATGATGAAGCTGCATCAAAAAGAGAAGCTTCTTTCTGAAGAAGCTTCTTTCTTCTTTCTTTCTGAGAAGTCTGTGGTTAAATACTTTAGTTTGAAAAATACTTTCAAACTAAAGTATTTAACCACAGACTTTATTCTTACAGTAGTGGTGCAACTCGAACTCCGTTTTCACTCGAGTCAATCAAGTGAATTTGTCTAACTCGGTACTCGAGTGAAAATAAATTTTACTCGAGTCCGCTTGCATTCAAGTTACTGAGTCAACTCGACGCACCGGATAGATTCAGAGAGCGCTAGATTGATATCACTTTACCAATTCACTTGGAGTATAAGTCGCCGCGGGCGACATCACAGATTACATCCAAATTCAAACTTACATCTGGCATCTTGTAAACAAATATTAACTTAAGTTTGTTTTATAATATCGTAGTTGTGCTATTAATGCTGTTTAGTTTTTGTTACTTCGTATAAGAAGTGCGTAACATAAAAGATGATTGAAATATACTTGTATGTTTATATTATGAGGGATAAAAATGAAATAACGAAAAAAAATCGTCAAAAAATATGGCATGATTTTGAAAAAATAATATATCGTGAAGAAAGTGGTTTGTAAGATATGTAAAAAGCAGTTTATATACTACAGACATGAAAAAAAACATGGAAACACTACAAATAAATATATATAAAACATATGTTTATTTTTATTTTATTTCATATTGCCACATATTACTTATTTAATAAAGGTACGGTTTTAAAAATGCTTTAACTAAAGTAATCTCTACTCTCAACTCAGTAATAAACTTTTACTTGATGCAGGGACTGTAAATAGTTAATTCGAATTACTTGAAAACTCGAGTACAACTAGAGTGGCATGATAAATTAACCCAAGTGACTTGAGTCACAAAATTCTAATAGAGTCACATCTTTATCTTACAGTCAATGCAGTGTCTGTCTACAATTTAGTGGTGAACTCGAATTACTAATTCGAGCAATTTATTGATATATTATATAATATAGATAAATTGATAAAGTATAATTTGAGATATTTAAATTATTAACAACATTAATACTACTAATTACGTCATAAAGTTAGAGTGATATTATTTTATGAAGATTGTCTATACGCAAACCAAAAATATATAACTACCTACTAAGTTTAGTATAATAATTGTGTTGGATGGAAGAACAAATTTAAAAATAATTTGTAACAAATTGACACAGTTTCGTTTTGCCAATTCGAGTTACGTGAATTTCAACTCGAGTTAACTCGAGTCGAGTTTCTTCCGAGTTGGCACAACTCTACTACAATTATTTATTAATGTTACATTATCAGAACCAATGGCCTGAACACAAATATCAAAACAACTTTTTTTTTTAAAGTTGGAAAAATTTACTTTGCCAACATCCGCTCAATAAAATAAAATTTCCTAGTGTAGTGGTGGTGGGAGTAGTGGTGCTGTGATTAGTAGTGGTGCTGGGATTAGTGGTGGGGGATAGTGTACGCAATTGAGGGAGGGCGGGAGGTGCTCTTCAAACTAGGTAAGACACATAATTTTATTTTATTGAGCGGATATTGGCAAAGTAAATTTTTCCAACTTTAATATAATGGATTTCCTCGAAGTAACGCCTGATTTTATTAATTATCTTCTTTTTTTGTTTCAGAGTTCTTGATTACGTTTAGATTTTCATAAAATCTTTATGCTATAAATAATAAATTAGTATTTTTTTTTGTGTAATATTAAGGGTCGTTAAAATTTCTAGTGGGCCCAAAAACGATTGTCTCCTTTTTTTAACTAAAATAAAATTTGCAGGACGTGGTGGTGCGCGTGCATTGTGGCAGTGCACTGCCTGGCAGGGTCGTCATGTAATGTCAGAAAGTTATCAATGAAGGAGAAGACGTATTGCTCAGTTCAAGACTTTAATTCTACTGCTGACTTATTCTACTTTAACATTAATATATACTGTCGTGGGGGCTACACTACATATGTACATCCATCGACTTCCTGCATGATCCATGATTCCTGGTGATCTTACCAGGTCGTCACTCCATCAAATGGGGGGCCGCCCCACACATCGTTTACCGGTACAAGGCTGCCACTCGAGAACCTTTCTTCCCTATCGTTTATCAGTTCATCGAGTTATTTGGCCGGCACATTGCCACTTCAGCTTACTAATCCGTTGAGCTATTTTGGTTACTTTGGTTCTACTGCGGATATTAATATTTTTAAGTTTATAACGCAGAGATACTCCGAGCATAGCCCTATCCATAGCTCATATTTTGACGAGTAAATGCGAGAAGTAAATAAATATTAATATATTTTTTGCCTTAGTTTCATATTTATATCTAAAGGTCGTCCTAAATACATTTTCTCAACACACACAGGTGCTGTTGCTTAATGAATTGTAATTAAAGACAGCAGTGCGAACATCCTAAATAAATACTGTTAAAAATACCAATGAACTTTAGTTGCGTCTGTGCCCGCCGAGGTAAAAAATACAATTTATTTAATTACTTTTATACGCTTCAAGAAATTATTTAAGAATGTAAATATTTAGTGAAGCGTCGCTGTGTAAATAATTACTTCGTTTTATAATTTTGTTTCATGATTATTTTTTACATTTTCTTATTTTAGTCACTCTATATAAAAATAGGCTCAGCTTCTTTGCGTGATCAAATTTATAACAAGGGTATAATCCGCCGTTTTTGCTTCGATTTTTTGATTGAGCCATGGTATCAGAGTCTGAGCGCTCAATTTCAGAATACGCAAGAAACCCGGGTTCGATCCCCAACAGTCCCAATAAAATTTTTATTTACAATATTATGTGCTGATTTACCAGGTGCTCGGCGGTGAAGAAAAATCTCGAAATCGTCTCAGGAATAAAAATTATCAAAGAAACTTGAAAATCTGGCAAAACGCACTAAAGCAGCACACAAAACCATCTCAGAAATGAGAGGAAGTACCTATATGCCCAGCAGTGGGACGTATATAGGCTGTATAAATAAGATAGTCCAAAAGATTGGAGAACTAGTATATCTACTGATGATAGGTAAAGATTCTTGAGAAGCAGACATAGGTCAAAAGTGCGACCTTAACGTGTTCTTTTTTCCTTTTGATAGCAATAGTTTACAATAACGTATGAATTTTTTGTAACCACGTAGCAGTTACATATTTGCAAAAAACATTAACAGTTAATATTTACCAAAGGGCGACCTTAACGTGTTCTTTTTTTCTTTTGATAGCAATAGTTTACAATAACGTATAGATTTTTTTGTAACCACGTAGCAGTTACATATTTGCAAAAAACATTAACAGTTAATATTTACCTATTCAAAAAGGGAAGCTCACAGTCCACCGGATGGTAAGTCACTCCTGAGAACTAGGATAGAATGCCTCGTAACCAATAAAAAGAGTCTCCGGTGCTCTTCATTCACCATACTAAAATACGACACTGTTTACTGTGAGAGCATAGTCCTTCTCAGTCTATCCAACCCTTGCGTGCTGCAGCGTGGCTCTACCCTGTTAAGGTCTGTGCCCAGCAGAAAAAAAGTTTTACTGTCCTTTACCTTTTTATAAAATTAAATTGTTTAAACAAAGGAACTAGGGACAGCGAAAAATCTGCAGCCGTCGCATTGTTACTTGAATTCGTGGCGGCGAAATGAAAAACAATTTTTATTTTCTTTTCTTTTCACAGCTCGCTTCGGTTGATTGCGTCCGGTTTATAACAATTCACTTTTGTCGACTAAAGTTTTAAAAAAGAGAAATTGAGAGCCAAAAAATATTCCTAAAGAAGAGCGAAGGCGTGGCGGTGAAATCAAACGCTTGCTATATTATCTAAAGTCACTACGTTCCAATAATGGTGAACGCACTTAGTGAGCTGTCGCTAGGTCCCTAGGAGACATGTGTCATTCATTTATTTATAGTGACTCGATCATTCAAGTATTGATTCGTCTTACGAATCGGGTCATTCGGATCGATTATTCAAATGAATCGTTTCGAATTTCAGTACTCTGTGATCTATGAGACCCGCTCTATTCTGTCGGTCGTCGGCCATTACTATATTCTTTGGTTGACTGCCTCGTTGGCCTAGTGGTTGTAGTGGTGCGGCTGCTGATCATGAGGTCCCGGGATACGAACCTGAATCCGGGCCGGGCCAAAAAAATCAGTTATTGAGTTTTTCCATCAAGAAATTCTCAGTAGCTGCCCGGAGTCCTAAAGTTAGCGGTGTCTCACCTCCATGCCTCGGAAAGCTCGTAGAGCCGTTGGTCCTGCGCCTGATCTCTCTCCGGTCGTGTCGGTGTACCGTCCCATTGGACTATGAGAGTGAGGGAATAGAGAGTGCACCTGTGCTTGCCGCATACACTTAAGCACTATAATCCTGTCCTGCGCCGATGGCCAGTCTCCGTTGAGGCTGGCCGCCGTGATCGAAATTCGGTCTGGAGGACATTATTATTACTCTTTAGTCGGTGGCGGTTCGCGAGCTCAGGTCGTTCATTTTCGATCGAACACAAATATATTCTTTATTTTACATTGCATAATATTCTGAACTTTACTGTGTATAAATGATTTAATTTTTTGAATAAAATTTACTATCAATTAAATGAAATGCTTTTGTATCTCATATGTGTTCGAAAAATGAAAATTAGTCCCTTACAGTCACAAGTAGTTTCATGACTATCTCAAACTCAAACTTACACACAAACGTATAAAGATTGGTCAAAGCGATAATCACAATTATTTCGAATAACAAGTAGAAAAGAGCCCATTCGCGAGATACTTTAACATTCACAATTCGTACAAACAGCCAATCATATGTGACATGTATAAAGGTCCTATCAATCGTTTAATCCGGAACGTTCATAAAACGTAATTTCAATCAAAACATTGATACGACCCGGGTCTAACGAACGGGATCATCCACGATTGATACATACTTAGTCCCTATCTGAGGAGTCTAGTTTATGTGATGTTGGTGCTGTTAGGCTACACGGCTCTTACAGCTTCATTGGTCCTAGGCATGAACTTCATTATTTATTTTTAAATCTATAGAACGCTATCGCATTATTAAGGATATGTGGCGCCATCTCTTGGTGAACTGCCTCACTAAATGTAATGTGATGTTGCGATAACATTTCCGTTTGTAATCCAAATGAAACCATTATGAAAATGTACCCTTTTGATGAAAAAACTTATTAAATTATGTTTTTATTTTAAAATAATATATTATATACTAACGACCTGCCCTGGCTTTGCCTGGACAGGATCTATTTGCTATTTGCTGTTTTTGAGAGTCATTACTAATCGCCTCGCACGCACACTCGGCGACTTCCAGCCTCCCGAACAAGCAGGTTTCCGAAAATGCTTTAGTACTATAGATCACATACATACCCTTCGGCAAATTGTACAGAAGACCGAAGAGTCAATCTGCCAATTTGCCTTGCGTATGTGGAATATGAGAAAGCCTTTGATTTCGTCGAAATTTGGGCGGTGCTACAGTCACTTCAGTGGTGCCGAGTTGACTGCCGGTATATCGAAGTGCTGAAATGTTTGTGCAGTAGGGCTACGATGGTTATCCGAATACAGAACTTTATATAAATGCAAATCAATAGTTCTATGTACCAACCAAGATGATAAATAATTCAAATTAACAGTTTTTTCATTAGCGAGCATTAATATAATATATTAATAAAATAAAAGTAAAAAACTTTTTTAAAAAGCTTTGATTTAAATGCACCAAAAGAATAAAATAAACATATCCTTTAAAACTTTTACTATCAACTTATAATGTCATTACACAATTTATATGATATAAAAAGTTTTAAAGGAAAAGTTTATTTTATTATCGTAGCATTTAAATAAAAGCTTGTTTTTAAAAAGTTTTACTAATTATTTTCTACTTTAGTAATCGCTGGACAGGTTTCTCAGTCTGTTCATCTCATTAAACGCATCATTGTTGCAAGGTCGTTTTTTGGTTAATTTCGAACAGTCTAGCTCTTCAAAAAGGAGACCTTCTAATGATTTAATTCTACTTAAGGCCACGTATGCTTGACCAGCAGCGAAGAACTTCGAGCCCATGTATACAACGGTATGGTCGACAGTACACAAATTGCAGGGTATAATTGATAGCATTCTTCGTTCTGCAGTGCCGTGACTATATTTTGTTGGAAATTGTAGTCTTGGGTTGAATGAGATGAACACCGTCTTTACCGAAGTCTATATGGATAATATGTCCAATGGCACCATTCACCAGACCTTTGGGCAGTCAAAGTTTACCAACCGATGCTACAGACTCGAACAATTCGACCTCAATATCATAACCTAGGACTCCAAAAACCCCAGTACACCAAAATTTCAGACGGATTGATATCATGTTACATCCTGACATTCAGGCCTCGGCACGGCCTCACCTTGACTTGGGTGTTTGGAGGAATTCGCCACTTATTTCAGCTTGAAGCTTCCTTGTGCCTTACAAAACACAGTTCCAGGTTTGATTTGGAGTTATGCTTCTCCTTGACAGGTTGCAAAAAAATGCTGTTGACGCCTATCTCGCCAAATTTTACAAGTCAAAGTTAACCAACCGATGCTACAGACTCAAACAATTCAACCTCAATATCATAATCTAGGACTCCAAAAACCCCAGTACCTACACCGAAATTTCAGACGGATTGGAGCAACGGAGTTTATGATCACCATCTTTTTTTTTAACTCGCATTCGTTTTCTCAGCAAGTCCTTTCATTTGATACCCATATTGTAAAAAAAGCATAAAAACTTAGTCCGCCATCTTGAAAGTCCGCTATATTGGATTTAGAGTGAGGTCACTTTATTTTCGAGTTATACTCAACAAGCCCTTTCATTTGTTACCTATATTATAGGAGTGCATTAAAAATAACTAGTCCGTTATCTTGGGTGTTCCGCCATGTTAGATTAAGAATGACGTCACACAGCTAACCATGCATTTTCATCCAAACTTAACGTATACAAAATTTCAGCTCAATCGGTTGAAGATTTCTGCTTCAAAATTAAGTTGAACAAACATAGTTACATTGCAAGTTAAATAAAAGCTTGTAAAAATAGTGCGGTATACATAATACGTCGACGTTTATTTTATTATTTATTTGTGAATATACCTGTATATTTATTTATTTTGTTTGTTAATAAAACTAAATAATTTTAAATAAATTATAACTTTTGAACATTCTTAAACTCGAGCAGGATCAATGCTAGGAAATATACAAGAATTTAAGTATGTGGGGCTTAAAACTAAAATGCTAAATGTATACTTATAAAACCCGATGGGGAATGTTTTCGGCTTCTTTGTTGCAAATACTTTTAAAATTTTCCAACAACTTAAAAAATATAGCGCCTAAAGTCTACGTGCAAACGTTACAAACGTTAGGGTGCTTTTTGCTAAAATATTGGATTTGCTAAAAGCATGGATGACGTGATAAATAAACAAAGTCAATCCTAACACTCAGATGTAAAAATAATTTCCAAATATTAACCCTATCTTTAATACGAACCCCAAATTCGTGGCTTATTACCAAAAACTCTTATTTACCAAAACTCTTCTTAACAAAAAGCGTTTTGGTAAAATATCTTAGATCCTAGATCCCTCCTGGCAATGTTCTGTGTCTGCTCGTAATGTTTCATCACAATAGGTTCAGCTATTAAAGCTAAAATTGTTTTTCTTTGTAGCATGAAATCCCAGAGCTTAATCGAAGTCAGTTACTTTAATAATACAAACAGACACTTCAATTTTAATTATATGTATAGATTTTAAAACAAATATGTATATGTAATATCCTCCATTTTAAATTAGTGGTATTTTTAAAATGCTAGATCTGAAATGATATAAGTTAAGAAATTGACAATTGGAATCTCCATTGTCTAAATTATTTTGACCTACAAAACTTCTGTTAATAATAACCTCAAAGGGTTGATTGATTATTTTTATGAAGAGCTGTCTTAATTTCTATAGTGTAAAAGAAATTTTCCAGCGTTAGAGACAAGTTGAACTGCTTCAGTAAGAGCACACTTTAATCAACTAAAGTAAATGTGCTGCTTGTATAATCTGTGTTAAACAGCTGCATCTTGATCTGCGGAAAATGTTAACGAACAAGTAACATTTCTTGATTTTCTGATCTAACCGACATATATTTCACGATTTTTTTTCCAAATTCACTAAGAAATATATCAACCACTGGCTCCACTGAATTCATTGATTGTAATATTCACTATCACCACATCATCCACGTTGAATAAAAAGATCGTGAGGAAAACTGCATATTCTAGAAGTATGAAATATTTTTTTATAGAACAAGGGTTACAAACGAGCACACAGTCCATATGATGGTAAGTGGGTGCTGTGACCCATAGACAAATATGTCATAGTAAAAATTCGTTGTTACCCCTGAGTACTAAGATGGTATGGCTCGTTTCCAGTAAAATGGTCCCCGGTACTTTACACTCATCAAACGAAACACAGCAACATTGAGTTGCTATTTTACGCTGGTATTCTGTAAGAACGTGATCCTTCCCCGGTCGAGCCGACACATTCGTGCTACAACTTATTATAGCTTCAGCATGGCTCTACCACGTGTTATATAGCCGCAGCATGAAATAATATATTTTGAACCCAACTATTTAGTTTATATCACAATTAAACTTGGTCTCGTACTTTGATGCCCCGTGGAAATGTGTTCTGCATTATATCTGCAGGCTTTGACAGTGAAACTTATAAGCTTATAACAGAGTCAGCGAATAATTTAATTGTATAATATCATGTTTTGTGGTCAATTCATAGTTTTTCTTTTCATATATTTATTTCCATCATTAATCATGTCAAAGCAAAAAAAATCGTTTGTATTATTACTCCAGTGTTGGTGAT
Organism: Parnassius orleans; assembly: GCA_029286625.1. Lineage (NCBI taxonomy): Eukaryota > Metazoa > Arthropoda > Insecta > Lepidoptera > Papilionidae > Parnassius > Parnassius orleans. The sequence goes on from JAGSMP010000223.1 coordinate 209,578, forward strand.
AGTATAACATTACTATAATAAACTTGGATAAATTTGAATAAGTCCGGAGTCTATTTACTTCGTTATTTACTTGTTGCTAGTGGACTTTCAGAATACAAAATAATTTTTGTGAATAAGGATGTAAGTATTAGGCTAACTTTTACATTTTTATACTCATAATTTTTGGTAGGTGTTCTTTACCTTTAATTAATCGTGTATTTGCAGCCTCAGAGATTCCACTATCCCGTGTTAACTTGTAACGCTAATTTGGTCGATAAACTTTCGTCTAGGACGTCCCTTCCTGATTTTACCGTTCACATCTGCAATATAGATTTGCATTATAACTCTTTCCTCGTTCATTCTTTCTACATGACCAAAGCACCGAAGAATTCCTTTCTTGATCCTGGTCACAACATAATCTTGCAAATCACACTTTCCTCTTATCATACAATTTCTCACCCTGTCATTTAGATTCACCCCTAACATACACCTTAATGACCGCATTTCTATAGCATTTATTTTACTCTCGTGCTTCTTCAGCCACACCCACCTTTCACTACCATACATTAAAGTAGGGACTAACACAGCATTATGAATTGCTATAATTGCCTTTTTTGACACATTCTGACTTTTTGCGTCCACTCGTCGTTCTATATCCTTATCATATCTACCATCCCTGCCAAATTAATTGAAATATATTGTTAAAATATTTTATTGCAAATGAATATTTAAAATAGTCCCGCTGGGTTTCTTGCTGGTTCTTCCAAGGAAATGTGTTTTTTCGAACCAGTGATAAAGTTTAAATGACATTCAATAAGTACTCTTGTAATCAATATTGAATGTAATTATTATTCTGTTCTCTTCTATTTAGAAGGGTTACCGTTGCAAAATAGATTCTAGAACAGAAGTGTGTTTTTCATTTCTGTAATCCGGAATGTACATATAAATCCTCTAAAATAATTATCTAATGTAAATGCAATATCATGATTTTAGCTTAAGATTTTACATCAGTATATCTACACGTGGTAAATTACTGCGTAAAATAACAATTAACCTTTTCATTCGTGACGACGTTACTGAAAATCATAATTGGGTTAATCACTTACTACATTTAATGAGAGAGCCAGGCAAAGTTTCTTTAGAGTTGACTTGAAATGCGTTAGTATGCCGTACGTGATAATCTTATAATCTTACGAAATTACATACGCCCTTAACATTTAAATAAGGTCTGCTGTTGGAGTTCACAAGTTGAGGTATGTAATATCTTAATTTGTTTTATGAGACTAAAGTCTTCACGATCAGAGCACACTTCAGCATTATTGAGAGCATAAAGTGAAGCGCTTAGCGAAGTACGTTGTTTGAATACAGAGCGCTACAAAGAGGCAGTGAACAAAGCGAAGCTTAAGAATCAACATTAGTAATTTAAGGCCCTAAGAGCAGTGAAATGCCTAAATTCTTGAATATTTAAGTAAAAAATCACAATAACTGTTCATTTAATCCGAGAAGAAAATAAAAGGTGACAGAAGAGGATTTAATAAATGTTTTACATATACATAAATACATAAACACTCACGCCTGTCACCCAAAGGGTAGGCAGAGACTATGGACTTCCATTTGGCACGATCCTGACACACCTCTCGCCTCCTCCACATCCAAATACCTACGCAAACACACTCGTCGGTTAAGGGTACTCTTAATTTCTCCATTTTCAATATATCCCAATTCGGTCGATAAATTTTCGCCGGGGTCCTTCCCGACTCTGCCGTTCACCTCTGCCACATAAATTTGCTTTGTCACTCTTTCCTAATTCATTCTTTCTACATGACCAAACCACCGAAGCATTCCTTTCTTAATCCTGTTCACAACATCTTCATCTACACTCTCTTCATCAACACTCTTCTCTTCACTTTTTCTTCTAATCACACAATTTCTCACTCTGTCATTTAGATTCAGCCCTAACACTCCTTAATGACCGCAATTCTGCAGCATTTATTCTACTCTCGTGCTTCTTCTGCCAACCCAAAGCCAGCGCTCAACACAATTGAGTTCAGTGTTTGCCATAACACATCCCTGTCCACTCTGTCATAAGCCTTTTCCAAGTACACGAACGCACAAAAACCTTGGTTTTTGGCCAAAACTTCTCCGCGATCAAGCGCTTGGAAAGGCCTGATCCACATCCCATTCTCTTTCTAAATCCCGCTTGCACATCCCAAATTTTTCCATCAGTATCTTTCATAACTCTTTCAATTAGTACCTTATCACAGTTTTCCGACTATGCTAAGAAGGCTGATACCACGGTAGTTTTGCAGTCCTGCTGCGATCCTTTTCCTTTATATAGTGGGAATATCACGGCTTTGCGCCAGTCTCCGGTACCCGCTTAAGTTCCCAACACAAATTAAACAAGGTGTACAGCAGGTCTGCCATCACTCCTCTCCAGCCCTTAGCATTTTGAGTGATACTCTATCATATCCGGCTGCCTTAACTGTTTTCATACTTTTCATTGCTTTCATTATTTCATCTGTACTTATCTCTCTGTCTCTTTCCTCTTCTTTCAGAATTTCTATTTAATTTAATTTAAACGTCTCATCACTTTCTTTTATCATTCTTATCCGTTCTTTCTTTCTTTTTCTTTCAACTACTCTTTTACTCTTGTATTTAGATGTCTAAAGACTGCCTTTTTTTTCAATATCATCATAGGAAGCTGCCTCACGAATAAGGTGATTAGAGTGAGATTCTGAGGCTTTGAAGAAGTTCTCAGATAGTGTTTTTAGGAACTGTTGTATTGTGGGGAGCTCTAAGTCTCGGTGGAGGTCGGTGTTACGGACGTACCAGGGTGTGTTCGTAGCCCGACGACAGAAATAGTTTTGTACAACTTGGAGTTTGAACAGGGTTTTAGGTTTTGCGTGAGCAAAATTGGGGCTGCGTATGTCATTACTGGTCGTATACAGACCTTATAAAGGGTTCGCTTATTGCGGAGGACATTTTACTGTGTCGGCCCAACATACTGTTGAGCCTAACCCAGATAAAATCCTGCGTTTCGAGTTACTCTCTTGACATGGGGCTCAGTGAGCCTCGTGTCAGGGTGACACTAAGTATTTGGCGGACGTATGCCAGGGACAGAGGTCCCTAACATACGGATTGGCGGAATAGTAGTGGAGCGGCGTCGTTTATGTTCGAAGTGAACGGCGGAGTTCTTCTGGGTTCACATCGATACGCCATTTTGGAACCAAGCTCCTAAGTCATTAACCGACTTTTGGATCTTGTTACGTATAAAAGGTAGTGAGGTGTCTTTGCAGTAGAGGCAGTGTCGTTTGCAAAGAGGAGAGCTGAACACCATTCGATGGTACTATGGGAATGTCGTTGGTGTACAGGATATATAGAAGAAGGACAAGTACGGAGCCCTGAGAGACACCGGCTTGATTGGACGCGAAGAGGAGAGCGTGCCTTCGTGTCTGAAACGGAAGGTACGGTCATTCAAGTAGGAGGCCACGAGACGAACAAGACGATCAGGAGACCTATTTTGTATAGTTTGTAGATAAGGCTTACGTGCCAGACTCTATCAAACGCTTTCGCTATGTCGAAGACCGCGATGGTCTTATGACGGCGAGGATAAAACCGCTGAGGATATATTCCACAATACGGTGAACTTGTGGGGACAAGAGTATTTCGCTCGGAAACCAAATTGATGAGGGATGACAAGAGGGTCACCGTCTGTGGGAAACAGGTGGCGCCTCATGAGAGTGAGGATGACTCGTTCAAATGGTTTGCCCATGAAACAGAAACAGAAACAGAAACAGAAATTTTTAACTCAATATAGATTATAAATAATACTTATTGAAAGTCACTCTTTGTTTAATTACCACTGGTTCGAAAAAACCTCTGTCCTGGGAAGAACCAGAAAGAAACCCAGCGGGACTTTTTTTAAATAACAGCTTACAATCATGTATGTTACACAATTAACCACACAAAACAAATTAGAAACAGCTTGGTAGCGAACACCTCATTCCCAGGGGTTATTATCATCATCCATAAATTCCTTAATATTATAATAAACCTTTTATACAAACTATGTTTAATAAAGTTTTTGAATTTTGAGCAGGTCGAATTTTGTATATTTTCTGGGATTTTGTTGTAAAAGCGTATACATCGCCCCAAGAATGAATTACTGACTCTTGTTCCTAGTATTTACAGAATGAATATCACTTATTTTTGTATAACTACTTTTATTTTTGTGTACGTACATTACATTTTCATAAATGTATTGAGAGGCCAAAGTTAATATATTAATTTCTTAAATTTTTCTTGGAGCGACTCTTAGGTTTTAAATCATAGATTGCTCTTATGGCCATCTTCTGTGAAACAAATATAATTTCAGTATAGAATAGAATAGAATAGAATAGAATAGAATAGAATAGAATAATTTTATTCAATATAGATTACATGTGTAATTATTATTGAAAGTCATTTTTACTTTACCACTGGTTCGAAAAAACCTCTGTCCTAGAAAGAACCAGCAAGAAAGTGTCAGTTGCGTGTCCCCATAGCAAAATACCATACGACATTATGCTATGGAAATAGCTAAGTAAACCAGTCTAGCTGTTTCCACACTAGTAAGATTTCTAATCTTTTTACAGCATATGCTGCAGAACTAAGTGTGCTTGCTAACTTTGATATATGGGGCTCCATTGAAGCTTCGCGTCTAGTGTTATTCCAAGAAAATGGTGGTATCGACAAGACTCAGTTCCTCCCATTTAAAATTACATTAGTATTTAATTGTCTGACATTTGGAGTCATGAACTTCATACATTTCGTTTTACTGCTATTCAAATGCAAGTTATTAACATAAAACTAATTTACTAATTTAGATAGAGCATTATTTACTTCGTCATATTTTAATAATTGTCGTTTTAATTTGAAAATTAATGAAGTGTCATCAGTAAATAATACTATATTATGGTTATCCCTACTATGTAAGGTAAGTCATTAATATATACAAGAAACAGAAAGAGGCCGAGAATTGAGCCTTGAGGCGCCCATTTGTACTATCGACCCGGAAGAGCTCATACTATTAATGACAACTTTTGAGTTCTGTTACTAAAATATGAAACAATTAATTTAAGAGCATTAAAGAAATCATTAAGAAATCATTATTTAAGAGCATTACTTCTTACACCTTAGTGTTGTAGTTTCCTGATTAATGTTTCATGGTGAACACAATCGAAGGGTTTGGATAGGTCACAGAATATACCCAAAACATCCTGTGAATTCTCCATGCATTGAAATATATTTAATCAGCTCAACACCAGCATCATTTGTCGAGCGCCCCATTGTGAAACCGAATTGATTTTTATGAAGTAAATTATTATTATTATTATATATACATGAAAAAATTAACATTTGATCAAGAATAATTTTCAAAAATTTTACTTAGTGTTGGCAGTACAGAAATGGGTCTAAAATGGCGGGTGTAATGTACTACCAGATTTAAATAAAGGTATTACTTTACTATGCTTCATCAAATCAGTAAACACACCATATTCGATACTAGTATTAAAAATAATAGCTAGTTGAGGCGCGATTATATCGATTATAGACGCAATAACTTTAACGAAAATGCCCCAGATCCGCAGTTTTCTTAATATCAATAGTTTTAAAATATTTTACAATATCTTTTGATGATATTTTATGAAATATAAAATTCTTTGTACATGCGTTTACATTTGTTTAAGTAATGATTCGGCGACGGCAGGAGAAGAATTCAGTAACATAGTGGTTAAGATCGGAATATCCGTAAAATATTTCTCAAAACCATTGCAACATCCTGATCTGATTCCGTTAATTTGTTGTTAAAACTTAACCAGTAGTTTGAAGTACGAGTTGACCTTATCAGTTTCACTATTAATTATACTCCACGTCATTTTAATTTTATTAGAAGCCGTTTTAATTTTGTTGCTCAAATGCAAAGGCTTGGCTTTGGAGCACACACCTTTAAATATTTTTGAATATTTTTAACATATTCCTAAATTCGACACTAGGGTTATATGACCTTTCATGGTAAAGTTCATATAACCTTTGTCTCTTTATGGACTCCTACTGTCACCCATTCATTGAAAGCCTTCCGACTGTTCAAGTAGAACGTTTTAGAAGTAAAAATATTATCAAATTCACTGAAAATAAGTTTGAACACTGTTCCATACAAAAAATTAGGATCATTTTGGTATGAAAGTGATAGAAGTTTCTTCACTATGTTACTTCTAAACTTCTCCAAGCGACGTGCATTTACAGGAACAAACACAATTTTCTCATCTACTTGCTTTTTGTGAATATAAGGTAACGAAACTAACTGTCCACAGTGATCAGAACTCAATTTTTAATTATACCTTTATGCAATGGCTTAACATTTGTAAAATGTTATTTATACATGTTGCACTACATTCAGTAATACGCGTTGGCTCTAAAAATTAATTATTTATTTTATTTTTTATTTATTTTATTTATTTATTTTTTACAAGTATAGTTATTTAATAACATCCGACAGTACAAATAAACTTACAAAAGTTTTTCCATGTACCGCCGATTCGTAACTTCGATCATGTTCAATCGGTTCGCGTTGCGCCAACTTTTTTAATGACGTATATAAATGGTGTGACAAAACAGCAAGATGTTTTTTTTTTTAACTAGTTGTGTACCAAGCAGAATATAGTTAGTAATGTTAAATGAAAATTAGTAATTGAGATAATGTTATAATTGTGTGTATCTATGTATATATGTATTAGTAAAATTTTATTTATGTATATTATATTATGATGTGTTAGTGGATATATTTTTATATTTTAGTATAAATTATTAGTAGGTATCGTTAACAATTTGTCGATAAAATACTGTTTAAGCATATATTTAATATTTTTTTCAGTTAGTTCATTTTTTATTGGTTTTGAAATTTCGTTCAAAAGAGCGGGAATTTGATATTGTAATCTAAATTTTCCATACATATTTTTGTATTTTGGGATAATCATATATGGATTGAGGCTTGTCGAGTAAGCTTTGTATAAATACGGCTAATTTTAATTCTTCACCATAATTTTCAAGTAGCAATAGGTATTTCACTTGTAGTGTACTGGTAGTATTTTGCAAAAGATGGAAAAGCCCATAAGGATTTTTATATTTATCTTTTATTTTGAGAGGGGTGATACATTTAAGGATGCGTAATTGTAGCTCGTATATTTTTCAAGGTGGGTTTTATAAGTGCGTCCATAACTGCTCAACCTGCAAACTATTGATTCGCCGAGTGCGTTATATAATAACAGTAACATCTGGTAAGGTACTTTACTCTTGATGAGATAAAATTTTGCTAGGATTGTTCGTAGCTTATCGCAAACAGATTCAATGTGATCAGTCCATTTCATACGATCATCAATTATTAAACCTAAATATCTACTTTTTCTACTATTTCAATTTGAGGACATTCACAGTTGTTATTATGGGCTGAACTTTGGATATTATGAAGGGAAGTGTGTGATTATGAGCTATAAGAGTAATGTTATGTTTTAATCTATTTTGACTCGAGCTAACGTACATCATTTTAGTTTTATTCGAATTAAGTACTAGACCTGCATCATGTGACCACTGCATGAGCCTCGTAAAGTCTTCTTTGAAAAGTTTTACCGCCTTATCCATATTGTGGTGCGCTACTACCAGACATGTATCGTCGGCAAATTGGAAAATTTTTGAGTTTTTAATCAATTTGTTGATGTTATTCACGTAAGTGATGTAGTGTAGCGGTCCTAATACTGAACCCTGTGCTGTTCCTTCACTTACCAAAACTTTATTACTTAATGAATCCCCTACCTTGACATAATAGGAACGATTTTTGAGATAATCTCGACACCAGTCAAGCATCGGCCCTCTAATTCCACAGTCGTCTAGTCGCTCTAGCAGTACATCATGACGTAAAGTATCGAACGCCCTGCTATAGTCGATAAATAACAGCAATACATGTTTTCTTTCATTAAGATTTTCATATATGGTATCGGTAAATAGTGAAAGTAGCTGAGTAGTGCTTTTTTTGGGTTGAAATCCAAACTGTGTGTCATTTAGAATATTATTCAGACCATAAAAATTGTAAATTTGTCTGGCTATGTATTTTTCTATAATCTTGTCTATTGTGGGCAATATAGTTATAGGACGGTAATTATCGTAATCTTGTTTACTTCCTTTTTTGTATATAGGTCTCACGATTCCAGTTTTCAATTCGTCTGGATATTTATTGGTCTTTATACAAGTTGTTGACCAATTTTGCGATAGCCGGAGCAATTTCTTCGCAAATTTGTTTTAGATCTATCGCCCGTACTCCGTCGAAACCCGGAGCTTTGTTAACGTTTATTGTTTTTATAATTTTAAGGATGTCTTTAGGTGTTGCTTTTCGAAAATTCATTGTTACGTTCACAGGTTGTCTGTATTCTATTTTATCTAAAATATTATTTTACATTGAGGTATTATATTTTGAACATCACTATGAAATTTATTCGCAAAGTTATTTGCAATAATACTTTTGTTTTTGTTTTGCTCCAAACGCATTTAGAGAACTGTATCTACTGTATCTACTTTAATTAAAAAGACCATATGATTTAAACAATGATCTAAATTTAATATTGGTGGAGGAAGCTTCTAGGAGATTTATATTAAAGTCTCCTACATATTACAACAGATTTATTCTGTTTATTAAGCTTAACAAAACTTCCTCCATAATTTTTCAAAAGTATTGTATATAGAACATGGGGTCTGTAGACGCTCACAACAATGAGGTGCTCAAACTCAACACATGCCATTTCTACAGTTCGCTCAACAGAGAGGCTCACAATATCTTTGTTCTTTACATGATAATAATTTACTAGCTAATATTAACGAGCCACCTCTTAAAACCTTTCTACTGAACGAACTGACCAACTGGTGATTACTGAAATTAAACATTATGTTATAAGCTTTAACCAATGTTCAGTAATACATAACATATGAATATTGTTGCTATTTAAGAGCAATTCAATTTCTAGCTCTTTGCCTATCATGCCTTGTATATTCTGATGCACCAGGTGTAAACAATTTTTATTATCACTCTGTGGAGTCATACAATTAAGGTTTTGTAAGCTACATTCTAAATTATTTAAATTATATATAACTGCTAGAAATTACCTCTATTGTCTCATTTTCTAATTTAAATTACTTGAACTGATTCCAAATTACATATTAAGTCATTACACTGCTCAAAAGAAGCAGATGTCGTGTAGCCAAGTCCTTGGCTGAGTTAATATATAAACAATAAGATAGCACATTTGCTATCTGTCTTAAATTATATTTGGATACGTAATGTCTATCTCTAGTCAAAATTTCTTAATGAAATTATTTATGTCTATTAAATTAATTATATTATTATAATTATAACAATTAGATGTCAAGTTTAAATTGTTATTAAATGAAAAGTTATTCATTAATAAATTTGAATTGTATCTTATTTTATTTTCCTGTGGCCAACCCTGTATGTAAGGCAATGTAAACAAGATAATTTTATGTACATTTAAAGTATTTAGATGATCAATATAATTTAATAATTGAGTTTGTTTTACATTGCCTCTTCTCCTGACAAGAATTATTAATGTGCTATTAGGGCAAAACTTTCTAGTTATAACTTTATTCATTATATGACTAAAGGATGCTCCAGGCATACAACAATTACTAACCTGATGTCCTTTTAAACAGTTATTTAATATTGTGCCCAAATTTTTGCCTATGTCATAACAATACATATTAACTTTATTTTTATTAATATTTAAATTACTTTTTTGTTAATATTCTTTGTTATGGTACTGTCATAGAGTGTAGGTGAAAATAATGAGTCCTTACTGTTATCATTATTTACATATTGTCCCTGATGAACCTGGTATGGAGCGCTGATACTCACTCTGATGTTTAATTAGGAGTCAAAGCGCTCTCATTATACTTACATGACTTTACCAGATCATTCATGGCCAATATGTGTTCTTTTATCTCATCCTGAGACGAGGCATATTTATTTGACATAATTTGTAGGAGTTTTAAGTGATACAATTGTTGAATTTAGACACTCTATATCAGTCTCATAACAGTTATTCATTTTCTACCTCAATTGAATATAATTTAAGTTCATTAATTAATTCTTTCTTTTCTTTACATACATTTATATAATTTTTGACATTAATTTTAGTTTTAATTAACTTTTGTACTTTCCTAATATATTTATAAATTTTACGTATTTCTTTAATTTTCTTCTACTGCAGGTAATTCTTGCTGCTGTTCTTGATGTGACATAATCATCACCAGTCAAATCGATTGTTATGGAGGGTTGCAATGTTTTAGAAGATTCACATTCTATGAGCTCATTGAACAGACTTTGAGTTTGGGACGCTTTCAAGTTATCTATGTATTGTTTTAATTGCACAATCTGCTCATTAGCCTCACTTAATTAGATTGCAATGCAGCAATTAATATGAGGATTCCTCATATTCCTTGCTGCATTGGTCAAACTCATCGACTGTTCTCTGAAGTTGATCCTTTTCCTTTATAACAAAAGTATATTCTTTATGCAACTTAACCATATCACTTTTAGCTGAGTATTTTTAGCAATTATATTTATTATTTTCGTTATCATCCCTTTCTTTACACAACAGCTTACACTGCTCCTTTGACGCCTTGTTCTTGAAGTGCCATTTGAAGTTGGTTCTCCAATTGGCGCGTTTGGCGTTGCGTGTGTATTCATTTTACTATTAAGCGTAAATAGCAAAGAAACAAAGAAAGAAAACCCAAGAAGCAGAGTAAGCAAATGTCCAGATCTATGGGTTTATTTACAGATCTCAAATTAAATTATCATGTAAATAATTCAAAATGAAATCCAGAACAACACTTACTTAAAAGGTAAATCTTAAAATGTTAAAGGGATAACAAGAATAATACTTACAGTAAGTTTAAACGATGTTCGTTACAGCTGTCACTTTTGGTTAGAACACTAAACACAATTTAATTAAAATACTTATGACTTTTACTTATTTTACAAATAAAAATAAGTCGTATTTAACAACTGTAACTCAAAATTTAGTTGGATATTATCAATTTACAATTTTAATTTTTAAAATAGTTGGGAGCAAGTATTTTACAACTAGTCACCGGGGTTGCCACAGCAAAACAAACGTCCCATCAGCCTCCTCATGGCCTTGAGAAGGCTGATGGGACGATAACTGGTGGGGAGGTTGTGAGGCTTTCCTGGCTTGGGATACCAATGACAGTTGCCTTTACACGTGGTGGAAAGTAACTAAGGTTGAAGCAGGCGTTGAAGATAATAGCTAAAAGGGTTAACACCTGCTCAGAAAATGTTTAAGGACTTGGTTGGAGATGCCATCCGCGCCCGGAGCCTTTTTAGGCTTCAGTCCTTTGAAGAAGGATGAGATCTCATCATTGGACACAGTGATAGGGTCAGAGGCTGTGGGGGTTGAGTTCCTCATCCTCCACTGTCTGGATGTGAGAGGGGTCTGTGGGTTGAGAGCTAGGAGAGCATTGAGCAGCGATGCTGTCTGCGAAGCACTCAGCTTTTTCCTCGTCCTCGAAGGCACTAGTACCGTCGGGCGAGAGAGAGAGGGGATGAGTGATAGCGTCTAAGCGAAGGGCTCTTGCCATCTGATAGTACGCTGTATGAGGAGAGAGATATTCTCCATGAGATTACTTTTTCGAGGTCTCGAAGTTCGGAAAGGCGTGAACGGACTTCTCGTTGAAGACTATTGGCCGTACGTCTATATTCAGGGTTGATAGAGTGCTGCTCTCCGGAGAGCAGCTCTTTGGTTTTATTAGGTTGCTAATATGTAAGGAAGACCATTATTAGCAACCGGGACGACCTTCATTCTCCTTAAGGAGGATGTTATAAGGGTGGAGAGAGAATCGACCGCGGTGTCGATTTTTCGGTACTATCGAATAAGTCCGAAGAAAGGGGATAGGGGAGTCCGAGAGTCCAAAGCTGTGGCTAGGGACGTTTTGAAGCCCTTCCAGTTAGTGAAGGTTTTCGTGGAGGGGTTTGGGGAGGTGGCTGACCAAGCATGAGGGAGACAGGGCGGTGGTCGGATCCTAGATCGTCAAGGGTCCTGATTGACCTGAGGTTGAGGGAGACTTTTGCTATTGCAAAGTCTAATACGTCAGGAGCATGGTCGGTGTTGTCGGATAGTGAGTGACACCGAGGGACTGAGAACAGTGAGGTCGAGAGACTGCGTGATATCAAGCAGTTTGTTGCCACTATGAGTAGTAGTAAGACAAGTTCAATCAGTATGCTTGGAGTTAAAATCTCCAAACATAATAACTGAATTGCCTAACGCAAGGATGGCCTCAAAATCTTTTCTTTTTTGAGGGTATTGTTTCACTAGGGATATAGCATGAGGCTGCGACGATGGACGATGTCCAGTCAAGGCCAGCCTGCATACCGTGGCTTCCATATTGGTAAGCGGCGGAGTGGGAATGAGAGCAACTGGTATCTTCTGTATTAAATCGCAGTACCGCCGCCATTGCGGTCAGGTCTGTCATTACGAAGAAGAGAATACTTTTGATTGAGAAGCCTTTGAGGTTCTGGGGTCTGAGGTGGTCTCCTGTAGGAAGAGGAGGTCGGCTTCGCGATCTCGAAGAAAGAGCTTAAGCTCGAGGTTATTTCGCAAACCGCGAGTATTGAACGAAACAAGCGATAAGCCCTTAGGCTTAATACGTCCGTGGGACTTTGGGAGGGCAGAGCGCTCTGTCATTTTAAGTTAATATAAATTAATTTAACTTAACTACAATGAGCACAATAGGTTGTGGTGCTCCACAGATGAGAGACGGTCCTGAGGGACTTAGCAGCACGCAGTTTGCGCGCTAGTATGGCGATCTCGCCGATTTCGATGCTCTGAATAGTGGCATAAACCGTATTCAGGTCATCAACCATTGAGGGTTGCTCCTGTTGAGGAGCGGAGGAAGTCCGTGGGGTCGGCCTTTGGGCTCCAGGGAAAATTGGTGGCTGCATTTGCCGAGAAGAAGCCTGGAGAGGGCCGGATGGGGCCCTAAGGGGCCTAGGGGACCCTGAGGGGCCGATAGGGCCTTGAAGGGGCATGGAAGAGCCCTGAGGGGCATTCTTGAGGAGCGCGGTAATGTTTTTCATTAACCGGCGGCGGAGCTGGTCTGTTTAAACGGGGACGAGGAGCGCGAGGCATCCCCTGTAGTTGGCCGGGTGGTCAGGTCGCAAAAGACGCAAGCTGGCGGGGATTCAGCGTCAGTGGGCCGAGGGCACTCTTTCGAGTGATGAGGGTCTAGGCACTTAACGCACCTGGGGATAGCCACGCCGCATGCCCGTAAAGTTGGCAGCGGTGGCACTGCGCCGGGAAACCACGCCTATTCGGGGCTCGCGACAGGCCGCACACGGTGCGTACCTACCGGAAGATGGCTTTGCCTCCGGCACGTTGGACAGGATGGCAAGGGCAAGCGGGAACCTCTTGCTCTTGTTGCTGTGCATCTGTGCACAGCCTCTACTGGGAAGCCCTGGGACTTACGGTCCTCCAGGATTTCTTCGTTGTCGAGTTTGAAGGGATGCTGCGGATAACGGCCTTGACTTTACGCTCTTCAGGAGAGCGAACGTAAGACACACGCTCTGCTGTGAAAAGCCTTGTTAGGAGACGAAAGTCATCTATTGATGACGGGATTATTTTAATGGCTTCACTGTAATTTGTGGCCTGATCATAATTGATCTTCGTGTCGTAACAGATTTTCGACAATCGGGTATATTGTGCCTTGTCTCTAAGGGAAGACAGGGGGACCTGTTTTTGGCGAAGGTCGGCGCAGCTGCTGGCTTGGAGGGCGCGGGGAGGTTGAGTGGCAGTAAGGGTACTGCGGCAGCGGTGGGGGCTGGAGGTGGAGGCGACAGTGGAGTTACGGGGTGAGTGCAGCGGCGGGGCTGGGGTGGCAAGGGCCAGGACGGGGAGCGTTTTAGCGGCGCGTTTCGGACCGCGCTTGACTTAACCACCGTAAATGGGGTCTCTTCAGTCATTGTTCCATCGGAGTCCGTGGAACTACTGCTGGATGTATAACCGTATGGGTGGCAGACCTCTTCCGGAGCATGCGGAGGAGTCTGAGTATGAGCACTCCGGGTCGGAGCCGGGACGGGCAAGTTGGTCTGCGGGGCAGCCGTGGGAAGCGACGGGGCCGGGGTACATGCCTGAGGGGCAAGGGACGCGAGGATTGCGGCGAGGGCCGACTCATCCAGGTTGATGCCCAGACCAAGAGATTGGTTTAGGGCGGCTACGAAGGTCCTAAGTAGGTCCAGTGTGGACATGTTGGGGGAGGGGGACGACGTTCTGTTCTGAAACAGTAAGGGAGGGGATCCCTGTTCTCAAAAGAACAGGGGCTTGTTCTGAAAAGAACAAGTGACTTTGACGTTCCAAGTAACAGTAATACAATATAAAAATAATAACAGAAAAAATAACAATAAAAATAATAATAACAGTACAAATAAATAACAAAACAAAAAGCGGTCAAAACTTTCGCCAGGCGGCAGGGGGCAAGAACGGTAGGTAAAAGCGAACTCACCGAGCGACTGCTGCACAGCGTGAGCAGGATAGCGGAAACGCGAGAGCGAGGGCACTCAACGTACGGGGACGAGCGCGGACAACTTACACGACCGCTCGAGAGCGGTGGCGCAAGCGAATGCCTTCATCTTGTAACCTCTCTGTTCATATACGCTGTAACGAAGTGGTAGACACAGATGTCCGATGCCGCCAACGTCTGAATATACCATTAATTTGGCATAAGACCAAGTAATGATCCGTCCCTACGTTGGACCCCGGTAAACCTTGTATCTACCACTGCGCTCCTCATTCTTTCATCTACAATTATGAAATCTATCATGCTTCTATCACCACCTCTTTCCCATGTATATATGTGAATCTTCTTATGACGAAAGAAAGTGTTCGTCACAAAAATATTCTTTTCCACACAGAAGGTGAGGAGGCTCGGTGTTTTTAATTGAACAAAATGTTATTTTTGTCAATCGCTTATTATAAAAAAAAATCCCCAAAGAGTACATATCTTTGTCATATTTTCAAAATTTCTCCAAAACGGCACAAGCTCTATTAATAGTTTTTACACTAAAAAAAATGGTCTTAAAAATATTAATATTTTTAATTGAGAGTTTTATTTTTATTTCCCGTTTTACTCGAGAGAATATAATTTTTCCCCGAAATTTAATATATTCGCGCGAGCGTGCCTGCTCCGTCGCCATTTAATCCCCCGCGAGCTCTGTCGCAGTCTTTTTTCGGACATCGTCGAGGATGGACCGCGCGTCGGTGTTGGAGCGACTTCATTCAAATATATTTTAGTTTTTTAAGTGTTTATACTCAATTATAAATATTTTATATTTTTATGAATAGAAATACTTAATTTAGTTAATATCTGTACATTAGTAACTGGAAATATTGTTTTCTAAATAAATTAATTTTTAAAGTACCCAAAGAAGACGCAATTTTCGCGGCGACGTTGATTAGTGAAATTGAAAAAATGCATTTTTATATAATTTATATGTGGAACGACCAACATGCTCTCGTTACTTAGATTTTGATAGTTTTTAATACCTCTGTAATTTTATTGTTGCATATTTTTATTAAGTAGTTGATACCGAATTTATAATTATGTATTATAATAAAACGCTGTTTTCATGAGTATGACTTTAATAGAACATTATTGGAGAGGGAAATCTAGATACAGATACATATATTTAGGTACACTTTTATAAAATTAAATCAAATAATTGAAATAAAAAAATGTTGCATCCCTAAGTGCTAAATAAAGACATTCTTGGGTTTATGTTTTCTTTAAATGATAGACAAACCATCATCTGAAAAATTTTAAATTAGAGAGGGGTTTCTCTGTGATAAAGTTAGAAAGGAGAATATCACAGTAGAACCAGAGTAACTGACATAGCCCAACGGATTATTAAAGTGAAATGGCAATGGGCTGGCCATATAACTTGGAAACCGATAAACAGTAGGAAGAAAGGTTTTCGAGTGGCAACCATGTACCGGTAAGCGAAGTGTGGGGCAGCCTCCCACTATATGGAGGGACGACATGGTAAGATATGCAGGAAGTCCATAGATGCAGGTGGCTTAGACCATGCTTTGTGGCATTCCTTAGAAGGCCTATCTATATCTACATATATATATATATATATATATAGAGGCCTTGTGAATGGCTGTAATGATGATGATAATGAAGCCAAATGTACTTCCTACGAATACTCAATCTTTATTCCTCTTCACGTATTCTCATACGCTTTTTTTCACACACACACATACACTCACACACACACACACACACAAATAGGTAGCAAATAATACTTACCTACTACTACTATTAGGCAAGAGTAAATAGTCTTTTGTTAAGTCAGTGCGCTTCACAATCTTAGCTACATAACCATCAGGTGGGATTGTAGTTGCTTAACTACTTTCTGGGTAAGAATAGTAAAAAAAAAAAATTACCCTGTGAAAGTTTGCATGTAGATATAATTTTTCAACAAACCATAAAATGTATCACGTGTGATGGAAATATGTATATAAGAATAAAAGTTATCTCACACGGGGCAGTAATAATATTATATTATATCTTCCGGTATCTGCGCATGAAAACTTTTAAAATTTCTGAATCCCGAGGTATGTTCATATTAAGAGGCTGAATAGAGCCACATTGATCTGTATGCATGTTTTGTGATTTTACATTGTTATCGAAAAAAAATTGTACTTACAATTGAGCGTATTTCAGGTGGGGTTTGCAAAACACGATTCCACAAAATTCACTCAATAGAAAATAATTGCAAAGTAGCTTCTGAAGATACTTAAATTTTCAACTTTCTCGGATTTCCATAAAATAATGTTGAGTATAATAAGTACAATTATGTGTCACATGTTAATAAAGCTATTGGGCTATTTTAATTTTTAATAAAGTGATTTTACTTTAATTTAAATAATTTATTTTGCCCTTCTATATCAAGTAGCGTTTTTTCTGTCACTCCTATTGAATTTGACAGTGCTCGCTGAAATTTTGCGTCTCTAGACGGATCAGAATCGCGCGCTGACCCGGCTGTTAAAATATTGCAAAAATAATCGAAAATATTTATTTTTACTTTATGCCCAAGACTGTCTTGTTCTATTTTATTACGTTCAAATAATATTTAATACGGTTATAAAGCAAGTATTTACAAATGTTTTCATTCTTTTGTTATTCAATTGTTTACATTTATTTTCACATCTTAGCTTACATTAGAAATTCTTGGTGGGATGCGATGTATAAATAGGTTATTTTGTCAACAACTATAATATATACATATATTTGTTTTTTACCAGTGGAGTCAACACACTTGAAAGTTTTATCAGATGGCTAAATGATTAACTATCATATTATGATAAGGTCATGCTTTCTATAAAAGCTGCAGAAATTTTAAATCACGGACCTCTTGGTTTGTTTTACTATTCACTTAATTAGCGAAAAACAAGATGGACTGATCTAAAAGTTTACTTTCTAGTGTAAAAAGTGCTATTTAGAATTGTATGCAGATGATTATTAAAGTTTCTATGTATATAAGTGTAACATAAGTAGCAGGTATTATATTCATTGGCAGCGGCCATCCATATTTGTAACAATTTTCTGCAGCACTACGCCTACGAATTATTTCAAATAAGAAATACCAAAGCCAGCATCATTTTCTGTACAGAAACCGGCAAAGTGTTGCTCAAGGCACTATGAATAAAGCAGCTGATAAAAATGTTTAACTCATAACTGTTAACAAAAATTGTTACATGGTCTGATAGAATAAAACTATTCCGACGTGTAAGGTGCAGCAGCTATTATTAGAAGGAGAAGAGGTAAAATTTTATTTTAAAGATGCGCAATCAATATTGTTTTGTCTGCAATTGTGCATAAATAAAAAATAACTTCAGCCAAAGAGCACAACTGGCACTATTCTCAGGCCCATCAATAGGTGTGGAAAAAATAATTTTACCAGGTTTCAAAAAAACAATCAAATTACAAAAAATTTAGAATAATAAAATCAAAAAATGTAGATCTGTAGATCTATACATACATATATTGATTTATGGCCGCTTAGTAACTGACGGTAACTCAGTACCTATATAACATCCTACAGTCACGCCAAAACTAAGAGGAGAGAATCACTGTAGAAAACGTAATAATTTATTGCAAAAATTTTGTGATAAAATTTAAAAAAAACAAAAATATTATCCAAGATACCCAATACGTTACAAAAAAAATATAGCAAATAATAAACTCATGAGTTTGCGTCAGTTTTTAAAAAGGTTACAAGATATAACAAAAGAAAAAAAAATTTCAAAAAGTTCAAGATCTAATTGACGACATACAGCTGACACTTAATCACGCTTTTGGAAACAACGCCAGTTGTAAACAATACTTCTGTAAAAAATGGTGTACACAAGAGAATTAAGAACAGACAAAATCTTTTTTTCAAATTTTCGCCGAGTTGTAAGTAGAAGGCCAATAAGTCATGTGCCAATTTCATTAAATATATTTTATATGAAGTGATCTTGACTACGTTTCATCAATTAACTATTGATAAAATGAGAACACAATTTTACAATTGTGTTTACAAGAAACACTATCAGTTGAACCTTGCAGCTTGTTCATTATTTTATTATAAATACCTATAAATGCATATAGTATTAATAAATCATTCCATAATATTTTGTATTATTTTTTATTTTGCCCTATCTGAAACGTTTTAAACTTTATAGAAAATGTGGTATGAAATGACTGACAATCACTAGAACATTTTATCTAGTTACAAAGATTTTACGTTTACGTGGCCTCCACATGATATTTTTGTCAGCATTAGGTACCTTCTGTATCTGAAACGAATATGAATATTGAATATTATGTATACGACAAAAGTAAAGTAACAGGCTATAAGTCCTCTGTTGGGCACAGGACTCTTCTTATTTCTGAGAGGGTTTTAGGGTAAGCTAATGTCCGCCGCGCTGCCCCAATGCGTGTTTGAAATTTTTTTTTCTTATTCCTCAGACATGCAGGTTTCCTCACGATGTTTTCCTTCACCGCCGAGCACATGCTAAATTAGCACTTAAAAATGCTATTAAAAATTTCATTGGTGCTGCCGGGGATCGAACCTGCGAAATTTACAGCGAGCGCTTAGACCTAGAGCTACTAATACGACACAAATAAATACGACTCAACAAATATAATAAAAACTCCTACGTACTTTAAACTTAAACACTTGATAGCTCGTGATGCCTACCGGACGAATGTAATTGAAGATGCTTAACCGCGACATAACTGTCAGTGATGCGCAAGTATAATAGGCAGTATATCACTTATATATTTATCACCTCTGCAGTCTATTAATCTTTGCACTTTTCTAAGTAATACAGAACGTAGTCGCTAGACGGAGTTGACGTCGGCTAAAATCTCTGCGGTCGCCGTTTCGTCAAGGTCATTCAGGCTTATTAAAACCTTAAGAAATAAGGTTATTTTACGTTACCAGGTGAATATCTGATGTTTTTGAGTAAGGAGACGATAACACAATTAAAGTGGGTTACAAATCCATACATACGATTTGATCGCCTATGGATTTTTTATCGTTTAAACAAAATAAGTCCGTTTGAAAAGCTATAATGGAAAAGGTTTTGAATCTTATCTTAAAAGCCAAAAACTATTACGTAGATTGAGACGTAGTCTTAATGCTACGTCTATTTAACAAAAATACATTTTTAAATGTTTTTTATTTTCAACAATCAGTCCTATTCTTATACTTTTATAAGTTGTGCTAGAAGTTACTCCTAAAATTGTTTTAATAAAAGTAATTATTTTTTAGCGATTGAATGTTATAAAACATGCACCATCCGAGGTCGTCGGTAATGAGGCTGTACTTGCCGCGGAAACTTGATGGTCGTGGCTTTTTAAGTGCGCTCACCAGGCATAATCGCGCAGTGTGCAGCCTCCATAATTACTTCCTGACGAGATCGGAGGATTCATTCTATAAGGACGTCATTTCTTTTGATAAAGGACTTACTCCTCTATTCTTAGCCAACGAGCATTGGCAAGACCTGGCAACACAGAGCATTTCCGACCGGGAGACCGTATGGAAGGAGAAGGAGCTCCAACGGAGGTTCTACAAGGCTCCACATGAGCTTTTCTTAGATACAGTCGTCTCCCTCCACTGGCTACGTTTAGGTGACCTCTTTGGGAAACCGAGGATTCTGTCTGTGCGATACAGGATTAGGTTATTAAGACCAACAAATTTCGGAGATACATCCGGATGGTACCGTCGACATCTATCGAGCTTGTCGCCATCCCGTTGAGTCACTTAGGCATGTCATCTCCAGTTGTTTGGCGCTTAACTCTGAGTATTTGCTCAGACACAACCTAGTAGCTAGGATTCTACCAGGAGCTCGCTTTGAAATACGGTCTCATGGATTAGAAAGTGCCTTATTATAAGTACTTGCTCGAAGCTGTGCTCGAAAATGACCGCGCCAGGCTTTACTGGGACCGGGACATCATCTATTTTGCGAATAAGCCTGATATTGTGCTGATGGACGGGGCATACTCAAGGATATTTTTGTTGACACTACATTCCGTATGACAAGAACCTCGTGAAAGCCGAAGCAGATAAGAAAACAAAATATCTGGACCTGGCTCACGAGGTGACCGAAATGTGGGGTGGTCTGCCGACCGAAATTATTGCTGTAGTCTTCTCTGCGAACGGGCTAGTCCCGGTCAGCCTCTCGGATCATCTGAAATGACTGGGGCTCCGTGACGAACCGCTCCGGGCTCAAATGCAGAATAGAATAGAATAGAATAATTTTTTATTCAATATAGATCACATGTAATTCTTATTGAAAGTCATTTTTTACTTTACCACTTTACCACTGGTTCGAAAAAAACCCTCTGTCCTGGGAAGAACCAGCAAGAAACCTAGCGGGACTTTTTTTTAAAGTAAATTTTACATTAATGGTTCTACAAACTATTTACAAAATTTATTTTAGAAACTACTTGTAAGCGACCACCTTATTCTCAGGGTTATTATCAACCATGTATTCATTTATACTATAATAACCCTTTTATACAGTTTCAGCAACAAAACATTTAAACTTGGTAATAGACACTTGTACACTTTCCGGGACCCTGTTGTAATAGCGTATAGATTGCCAAGAATGAATTACTGACTCTGTGGAGTCGAGAATCTGGTATCACTAGCTTGTGTTTGTTCCTAGTGTTTACAGAATGTATATCACTTTTTTTACTAAAACTACTTTTGTTTTTGTGAAGGCAGTGCTCTTCGACACCGCCCGCATCGTCCGCCGGTTTCTTTTCCTTTCCCCCTAACCCTCAGCCGTTTGGTGTCCCCTGCCGAGGGCTTCCATGTGGTTGGGCTTTTATTAATTAATGTATTTTTATTTATTTATGTTAGTATATTTAATATATATTTATCCATATTTATCATTTCCTTTTATATATTTATTCAACCCAACCAGATGAGAATACTTTATAAATACCCCAACATAATAATGTCATTCAGACCTAAATTCGGTGACAGCCGCCAGTCTCAACGGAGACTATCCTTCTGCGTAAGACAGGATTATAGTGCCTGAGTGTAAGCGAACACAGGTTTACTCTCTATGCCCTCACTTGCATAGTTCTATGGAACGGTAATCCGACACGACCGGAGAGAGATCAGGCGCAGAATCTAGCAAGTAAAGCAGTCAACTTCCTAACTCCGGGCTGCTACTGAGAATTTCTTGACAGATAAACCCAATGACTGAGTTTGGTTCGACCCCGAATTCAAACTCAGAACCTAATGATTAGCAATCGCGTTTACGATTACTAGACCAACGAGGCTGCCAATTTAACTATAAGGTTTACTGAAACTTATATTAGTTACAACTACAATATTAAATTGTGTGACTATTGTGAACTCAATCATGAACATTGTGTACTCGTATTTCAAATAACTATAACAAATTAGATAACAAGGGATGCTCGGATTAAGTGTTCTAAATATGTAACAACGATTATTAAATTTGAAGATAACTCGACATTTAACTATCTGCTACCCTCTAAATAGAATTGTCATATGAAATAAAGCAAACCTGTTAGATGTAAACCTTGATTACTTCGTAGTAAATTATTACTATAGAATTTGCGTTTATAATGATAAATACATATATACGAGGTATTGGCACGCTATATTATGGCAGCAGCACGAATGGGTTGGCGTGATCGAGGAAGGACCACGCTCTCACAGAATACCAAGAAACCTGTTTGATGTAGAAATAATAAATGAATTATAGTTAATATTAAAATAATAAATGGAAATAAAAAGTGAAATGAATAAAAACGAGTTAAAGTAGCATTATAAACAGCGAAACCTCCTCAAATTCAATTTACTAATATTGATACTAAATAAGGAATAGCAGATAAAATATTAGTAATAACTGTTGCTCCTCAAAATGATATTTGACCTCAAGGTAAAACATATCCTATAAATGCTGTAGCTATTAAAATAAATAAAATAATAATACCTACTATACAAGTATATTTTAAATTAAATGATTCATAGTAAATTCCTCGTCCAATAAGTAAGTAAATACAAATTAAAAAAAATGAAGCACCATTAGCATGTAAGGTTTCTACACAAAGCAAGTTTCGTATATTGACTGTATAGAACCGGAAAACATTTTGCTGGAAAAGAGGCATTCTGTCTTAGTGCTCAAGAGTAACAACGCATCTGTCATCAATCGCAACTAACAATGCTTAATCAAATACTTAATCGCAAAGGATAAAATGTTCACGTCTATGGACCACAGCATCCACCTATCTTCAGGTGGACTGTGTTCTCAACTGTTTAGGAAAAAAAGAATCTTCATTTTTTAAGCTATTTATTTCACGTATCTTACGTAAGTGTATAGTGTAGTAGCTTCTACAACCATAAACACTAAGTTAGTTACAAACTAAAATGAATAGATATTTCTCCTTCTTTGCTCGTGCTCAAGGCCTACCGAATTATTACGTGTACATCAAGGTATTTCCTCGCTTTTTGTGAACGGATTCCTATAAACGCTACCGGAATCCTGATAGCGCTTATTGTTCATGGGTAATTGGACCTGAAATAACTTTCACTGGATGCAACTTCAAATCATATATACTAAGCAATAAATTTTTGCATTTTCAGCGCATAGTTATAGCTTGAGGAAAGCCTTAAATGCTCGATTGTGTAAGAATATCCACTACCCCATATCGTCCCACGGGTGTCGCAAATGGCGACAGAGGGAAACAAACCAGAATATGGGCAACAGCTTCTTCTCAATAACTTCTTAAAAAAAAACTGCTGTTGCCAACTCTTCTGCCAAGCGCGGAAAGTATGGCAAATATCCCCTTATGGGGGAGACCTATGTTCAGCAGTGGACTTTTAATAGGCTGTAATGGTATCCTCTTTGGGTTTTATAGTATTCTGTGCAAGTTTAATTCTGTGCAACACCAGATAAAGGCTCGTCGGTTACGTTAATTCCACTTTCTATCGATAACTTTCAAAGTTAACGTCGAGGTCACACTAAAAATTTTAGAAGTTAAATTTTATGTATGTAGTACGCATAACAACGCCTTACGTTGAATTCGCAGACCAAGCACTTGTTTCTGACATTAAAATTATTAACTCGAACTTACGTAAGCTCTGTTTTTTGTTAATTATAAAACTCGCATAAATAACTTCTTGGAGTTTTCAGGCTTTTACTTTAAATCTTTTCATTTACTGAGTGGAAAAAAACTTTGCTTTATAACTTCATTAATTTACGAAATCATCGAGCTTCAAGCCTTAGTCTTTAATTGATAGCTTTATTTTTCTTGTCCAAGTTCAGATTACATTTTTGAATGTTTATTTATTTAAACTTTTATGCACAAAAAATAAAAAGGTACATAGACTTAATGCCTTAAGGCAATCTCTCCCAGTCAACCATTAGGCTAAGCAGAGATAAACATATGGGAGGTAGTACAGCAAAAGTAAACTAATAATGAGAAAAAAGGTAATACCTTATATATATGTATATAGAAGGTATTCTATACATATATCATACAAATGTAAATATATTAATAACGACGTACACAAATACATAAATCTACTTAGAGCATATAAGTACTGATAGATTGTGAAACCTTAGATGATCAGCAGCTGTTGATCGTGTCAAAGCATTAAGCTTTTTAAGGTATAATGGATTGTGGTTTATTAATTTTGCACTTCAGCGGAACCGACCATACAAAAAAATTACAAATGAATTGATTACAAGCTTTTGTACATTGTGGCTCCGCATTGGGGATGCTAATTTTATTTGAATCAACATATTTACATTTGTGCCTGCAAAACTTACAATACAAAACATAAACTGTATTGAACATAATTCCTCTATATTAGCTTGAGTCCATTAATAGACTCTCCCGTCAACAAGCTTAATGGTTAAAACAGTTAAAAACCCGAATGCGTTAAAAGTTTACGGAAAAAACCTTTCCCTCTTTTTTGTATATCACATGCAATATATAAATATTATAAAACTTCCACAATTAAAACAAATCTATCGCCACCTTATATGTTAAAATCCATCAAGTAGGCTACAGAGCGTGCTAAAGAAATAGACATTGTACATATATACATACATACTCTCAATGAAAATTACCCTCCTTCTGAGGCAGTCGGGTACAAAGAGATTTTACCATTATTATCGTACTTTGCAGACAGATTGATTGGCATTGACAGAGCTAATCACTCGCTGGTAATATTGCTCTTATCACAAAATTATTAAATTGTGACTTGTGAATGGCTTATAGAGACTGGTCTTGAATATATTTTTGTTGTAATTTTTTTACAGAAATTGTATAGACAACATGACAACAAAGGATCCCTGTTACTGATATTTATTATACAACTACACTGGACTGGCTATACACCGTGACATAATGAGAAGATTTGATTTTCGCCATTTTGGCGTTGATAGCAGAAGTAAGCGTCCACGTAACTAATAATAGAGATAGGATAGTGTGACAAAATATATCGATAAAAATTCTATACCCAAGCCTACCATTCTATTTATGTATGATTTTAATATTAGCTCTTTACATATGAAATTGGCGTTTTGTACGGGAGGAATATAAAGTCAATTTTTTTTTTGTAAAATATATTTAATTATTCAAAGTATGCACCGTTGTTATCTATGCACTTTTGCCATCTCATAGGTAGTTCATTGATCCCTTTACAAAAAAAAACCAAGGCGGAATCAATAAACTCTTTGAAGGCGGTTTGACTGCCGCATCGAGTTGAATTTTCCTTGTAAGAGAAATTCCGGAAAAATGGTAATCTGTTGAGCAAGGTCCGGGAGTACGGTGGATGTCGCAGACATTCCAATTGTAGCTCATCTAACTTAGTGGTTGTTTGTTGTGCAGTGTGTGGTCTTGCGTTGTCGTGAAGCAGCAGTGGCCTAGAGCGATCGACCAACCTCGGTTGTTTAGCAGCTAGTTCTTCCTTCATGGTTTGCAGTTGCTGACAATAGATATTTGCCGTAATCGACACCGGTGCTAGTCCACCAAAAACTCACAGGTAACTTTTTCTGAGTCAATTTTCGTTTAGGGCAGGATTTGGCTGGGTCTCCAGAGTTCAGCCATTGCGACGAGCGCTTTCGATTATCGTACAGTATCCACTTTTCATCAAAAGTAATTATTCGATTTAAAATCCCTTCATTATTGTGTCGGTTGAGCAAAGTAACACAGCAGTCGACGCGTGTTTGCAAGTTCTATTCACTCAATTCATGAGGTACCCATCGTTCAAGTTTTTTTACTTTACCGATTTGCTTCAAGTGGATTAATACAGTTTTATCACTTACCCCGAAGCCTGCAGCTATCTCTGAAGTGCTTTGTGATGGATCCGCTTCCACAATAACCTTTAATTCTTCATTTTCCACTTTGGTCTCCGGCCGTCCACGGGGTTGGTTCTGAAGGTCGAAATTTCCAGAATGAAAACGTTGAAACCAAAAACGTACCGTGCTTTCTTTTGCGACCCCAGCACCGTACACATCATTAATCCTTCGAGCTGTTTCTGCAGCACTGGTGGCGCGGTAGAACTCGTACTCGTAAATATTTCGATATTTCATGTTTTCCATTGTGCGGTAATAAGCAACGCCAAAGAAAAAAATAATGAGGAAAAAACAAATGAATGACTGTTTTCAAAACTCAAATGTACCAGCTAAATGAATTTATAAATTTAAATTTGAAATTCTTAACCAAAGAGGAGATATTTCAGATCAAAGTGGTCAGTACGACAAAACGCTAATTTCATATGTAAGGAACTAATATAAAGCCATACAATAAATAAATGTATCAATTAACAAATGTTATGTCTTAGACACAAGCTGTTACCTCATTTAAAAAAAAATCAACGCTGCGTTAGTCTATCTACATTTTTCTTCGTAATTAAGAACGGGTTTTTCTGCGGGTTTCACCATTGGGTATGTATGTTTGATTCGAGAGGTTTAAAAAGGTCCAATTAGTATGAAAAACTGGAGTAGCTAACTACAAAAAATATTTTGTAAAGAATTTATTTTTTAATCATTCATTTAGTACTCGTAATAGAAAATCAATAAGCTGCCAAAATATTATGCCAATTTCAACAATATCTATAGGTACGTAGTACAATTATAATTTTACAACTTTTTAATTACGTTTAAGAATACCATATCACAAACCATCGACGTCATAATCAATTTGCTTCGGACGCCAATTTACAAGTTTTATGCTTTTTAGTCACAGTTTTAGTATAGAGTCAGTTGAAAACCTATATATATATATAGTATTAATAAATATTTGATATTTATCAGTTGTCAGCGACTTTCATTGTTGTAAACACATATAGGAAGAAAAAAACATCGATAAGTATTATCGACAAGGAACTTGTCAACCCTATTGAATTTTATAGTTTATCAAAAATAGGTAATTTATAGCCAAACATTATATTTAATAAGACAAGTGGCAGATTTTAAGAGCCTATACTATCAAATAGTTTTAATTATAAACTTTAAATTTCCTTACTTGTGGAATGTTACCGCACTTCCCTTCTAGTAACGAATAATTTTACATATCACGCACACTATCATTGTTACTAAAAATACTTATTATTACATTACTAACATGAAACATAACCGAACTACACAACACACACTCTTCTTCTCGTTTAAAACATTAAAATACTCTTAGACGTTTCGAGTAAAACAACGGTCATTTGCAAATAATTTCAAACTAGCTATGCCCCGCGGTTGCCCCCGAGTATATCAAGCGTCTGAGTCACGTGACATGCCATTTTTTTAGCAAAAATACATATATTTATATTTCGCTGAATAGCCGAATCAATAAAATTTTCAAAATAGCATAGAAACGTGAAATGAGAGAATTTACAAATAAATTGTACGTCTTTTTAAAGAAAAGATTCTATTATTTATTTTAGTCATACATATTTTGGTGGTAAAGTGAGAAATTTTTGAAAAAACTAAACTTTGAGCAAAAAGAATCGATAAATGATAAAAAACGTTCCTATTTCGTGGCAGATTGCGCGAAAACTATATTGATATCGCTTTTGTATGTATAATGGGTAGATTGCAAATTTATCAAGGATTATTTTGTACCCGTGTGGGTACGGTGTACGGTTTTCTTTAAAACTGAAAAAACCGCGCTTCGGTACACGGGTGACGCTCACTCAGGAGCGGGAGGGAGAGTGGATAAAATTTACTAAGCTCACTCATAGAAGCGTTCACTGTTTCTCACGGATCTCATCGGGCGGCTAGGATTTATGC